>CM040242.1:50694222-51218002 GCA_022545495.1 Chrysanthemum lavandulifolium | reverse complement strand
AGCATATGTCGATTGAAGCGATCGAGGAAATCGATCCGCTCAAGCATTGCAACAAGGATTTGTTATGATTGCTAATGCTTTTGGCCGTTACACCAACAAATCCAACAATCGATTCGTTCCTCATCTAACACACGGACTCAAGCTGTTGTGAACAATGGACGAGTTGAAGTTCGTAATCGTGATTATGGTCGTTAGATGGGCGGTGGTCAAGGGTTTAATCTTTGTGGTAGGAATAACAACAGAGCTCAAGTGGTGGAACAGGAAATGCTCAAAATCGGTTAAATGGTCTTAGATGCTACAACCGCAATGAGAAGGGACACTGGCTAATGCATGCCCAAAGCCGAGGACTAGGGGCGGTGCTTATTTCAAAGAGGCTTTACTTTTGGCTCTTAAGGATGAAGTGGTGGATCTCTCACGCACAAAGAATAGAGCTTTATGGCGGATGCACTCGGATGATGATATGGAGGACTTGCGAGCCAATGCACCATTATGTTGATGGCTAATATGCAAGAGTTACACATGAGTGAAAACAGCCCAGAGTATGACACCGATGGCTTGTCTTAGGTACCGAACAAACCATCATCATATCTCGAACTAATATCTCGCCAATATTCGAATTCGCACGGCTCAAATTGTTCAAAATGAGTCATCTACATCTCATTCGACGATTTTCAAATAAACCCGTAGTTACATTTGACGATCCGGATGACCTTATGGTTTCCTTGATAATCAAATTGACTCCGTGGTTATACTTGAGGATCTCAATAATTATCATGTTGTGACTCACGTTGAACATTGAACCTTTGCCTCATCCGGATCTTGTTCGTTACTTAAAGACCAACAATCCCAAATTGTTGAATGTGTTGCATTAAATCGATCTTAAAAGTAAAATGCTCGCTAACCAAGGATTTTGAATGCTTACAAATGCAACTCAACTTTTCAAAACTCAAGAAAACAGGAAAAGGTTTTGAAGCCGCTTTGCAAAATCTCATCAAAACGAAAAATACTTAGAGAACAGATGTGTGATCTAGCCGCCTCGAAGAATGCTTTGTTGTCTCAATTAGAACAATCGAAACATGAACATAAAAAGCAAATTAACGCCTCACCTTGGAAAATCAAAAGCTAAGGTGAGTTGTTAAATTGTCAAAAGCAGTTCTCCGCATACAAAAAGCATTCAACGAATCGGGTAGATGACCTTCTTGAAGAAATTATCGCTTACAAAACAAATTTAAAGAGTTTAAAAGCTGTTGTTTACAAACATGGTGAATCAAGAATGACTATTGAAAAGTTTACCTTAAAACCCAATCCAAAAGGATATGGAAAAATCTAGCGATTACAAACCAAAGCTTTCACTAAAAACATTCAAACCAACTCCAAGTTTCCAAAAGGAATACAAAATTGATAATCTTGTTATGAGTGTTGTTGAATATCATCGTCAAGAGGAATTAGATGCGAGAAGACGAGAGTCGATCAAAATTAAAAACGTTGTTTACAACAAACCTTTTAATTATAAAACGCGGTCACTTTCACACACCAACGGATTCTTCTAACACACCAAGGGTTATCATCAAAACACCGAGTCTTCTAATGTTAATCCCAAAACAGATTATGCACAAACTTATGGTCCTTTACCTTCAATTAGTGAAGTAAACTCAAAACCCGAAAATCGAAATATTCTTAGATATTTTGACATTTTCATGGTCGACCTCAAAATTTTACAACATGAGATAGAATATCGCTCAAATAAAAATTGAACACTTTCAATCGCCTCGCGCGAGAACAAAGAGACATTTTTCGAAAAATCTTTTACCTAATGTTAAAAACTTGAAAAGTTGTGCATTAGCTCGGGAAAGGGATTTTCATAAGGAACTTGGAACTATGAAGGTCGTTTTGAGAAAACGAAACATCTATTTCTAATACTAAACGAAAAAGAAACTTTGAGAAAAGATGTTGATCGACTCTTGGAAGACCTTATCCGTCCGATGTCCATAATGTTGTGTTGTTTCATTCTTTGCCATATGCATCCGATTATATCTCTGCCGATATTGTTGAAAATGTTGTAATCTGTTGAGAACACCGATAATGTGCTTGATTGAGTCTTTAAAAGTCGAAAATAAACGATTACTCAACGAAATTTACAATGCAAAACGTCGTCTTCATTGGTGTGAAAAGATATTCACAATCATCAACTTAGTTTTCAAAAGAAAATCGCTCAGCTTGAGTGCAAAATCTTCCGATCCTAAAATTGAGCAACTGGATGATCAAAACGTGTCTTTGAAAAGTCAAATTTCTAAATATGAACAAGAACTTGTAAAATGAAACAGAATATGGTGTCATATTTGATTTACTCAATAAGACTCGTCATGAAGCATCAAACGAACTTGATCACTATCTTGCTCACACTAGAGAAGTCATGAATTTTCTTCGGTAATATTGGTTCGAAAATCAAGATTTGATTCACACTATCTCTAAGTTAAGAGAAATGTTAGGAAAGTATGAACAACTTCCGCCTACCGTGATTAAGAGAATAGCACCAACACACTTAGTAATCGTGAACTAAGAATCCCTACCGCCAAATCACAAGTTGCTAACGTGTTTCCCTCATCGAACAGAATAGTTGCGTCTTTTCCAAACGTCCGCACTTCACACCTAGAGCACTCAATCGAAGAATAGGAAGTTGCGACCCAAGAAAAGATCAATAAGGAATGCTAAAGTGAAGAACACCCTAGGACTCGAATAAGACTCATGTTGCTTCCACTATAGATGTTGCGTCCGGCAAATGTAATAGAAATAGTGATGTAGCGAATGCTAAACCGTTAAGTACTTTTGATATTCATCGATGCACCTTGTGTTATTTGTCGGAAGAGTATGAATTCTGATTGTCATGACAAATGTGTTGCTAAAGCTATAATCTCTCGTTTACGGAATCCTAAGAATCGGAATACCTCTAGGCCCACTAATCATTCTAAGTCTGTGCTTGGTAGACCGCCTTCTTTAGATTCTAAGGCAAGCATTAATGTCCCTGTAGCTCCAGTTTCACCTCCTAAGAATGTAGTACCACCTAGTGCATTCACTAAGACTAAAGCAAAGAGTAGTTACAGATGGAAGAAATGGATATATAACACACTAGGATTTAAATGGATGCCTAAAATTATTAATGTGTGTATGTCTAATAAACCTGCTTCGGAACCCTCTAACATTTCGGGTTCCACATCTAATTCTATTCCATCCGTGTCGCTGCTGTGTAATGCGGTGATATGAGATCATTCTCTGATTGTTGATAGCGGATGTTCCCGACACATGACGTGCAACCTTAAACTGTTATCAAACTTTATTGCAAAGTTCATTGGCACCATCGCCAGTTCGGGAACGATCACTTGCAGACTATCATGGGCTACGGAGATTATGTCAATGGGAACATCGAAATCGCTAGGTTTACTATGTGGAAGGCCTCGGTCACATCTGCTTTCGAGAGGTCAATTTTGTGATGGAGATTTGGAGGTTGCTTTCGGGAGAAAACTTGTTTCATTTGTGATCTACAAGGAAATGACCTTATGTCCGGCTCGCGTAATTCTAGTCTCTACACTATCTCTATGCAAGACATGGTTGCTTCCTCTCCCATCCGCTTACTTTCAAAGGCAACATCTACAAAATCCTCGCTATGGCACCGCTGTCTCTCACATCTAAACTTTCAAACCATCACCAACCTTGCTCGACACAAACTAGTTGAAGGACTCCCACGATTACGGTATTCCAAAGATCACCGTGTTCGACTTGTGAACAAGGAAAAGCACAAGTGCTCACTTTCCTTCAAAGGTGGAACACACTCTCAAAGATGTGCTTCATCTTCTTCACATGGATTTGTGTGGCCCGATGCGCTGCAAACAATCAATGGCAAACGCTACATCTTAGTAATTGTTGATGACTACTCACGATGGACTTGGGTCTACTTTCTTCAAGCAAAGACCAAGCTCCACAAATGATCATCACCTTTCTCACAAAAATACGTGTTCACTCCGCAACACCGTCGGGATAATCGTAATGCATAAAGGAACCGAATTTGTTAACAAAACCCTTCATGAATTCTATGAGAAAGTGGGAATTCAAGATCAAACATCTATTTCACGACACCGAACAAAACGGAGTTGTTGAAAGACGAAACCGAACGTTAGTGGAAGCGCAAGAACAATGTTAATCAATGCTAAACTTCCAGATTACTTATGGGCGAAGTTGTATCTATCGCATGCTATACTCAAAACCGTTCTATGATCACAAACGCCACAACAAAACACCTTTCGAGCTTGTCCACGACTATAAACCGAACCTCAAACACTTTCATGTATTTGGATCCCTTTGCTATCCGAATAATGATCGTGATGATTTTGGAAAACTCAAAGCCAAAGCGATATTGGAGTCTTTATTGGATACCGTGATAATTCTAAAGGTTTCAACTGAATCGTCGAACTAAGGAGGTAATGGAAACGATTCATGCTCATTTTGATGAACTCACGGAAATGGCTTCGAGTATATGACTTAGAACCCGGTCACAACCGCTTAAACTTCCTCAATCCCCATCATCACCGAACAAAGCCCCCCTAACTCGTCAACAAATGGAAAGGTTATTTGCTCCTCCGCTCGTGACGATATTGATGAACGTGCTCTGTGTATCCACGCACAACCCGATAATATTCCTATACCGATACTCGCTACAACAACCATCGTTGAAGATGCACCTACACCCGATTGACTCCAACACAACAGCTTGAACACACCGCTTCCAACAATGATGAACCGGTGACGATATTCGAATGAAGTACCCCACCTCTGATTTTGACCCAAATGCGTTCTTCAACCCGTTTGCTAATGAGATCGCGCATCAGATGTCGCGAATCTTCAACAAACCATTTGAATCCTCGAATCGCACAATGTATACCAACATCAACCTCTACACATAGATGGACAAAAGACCATCCTATGGCTAACATTATTGGCAACCCGAATCAACCGGCCGTTACGAGACAACGTCTTCACACGATGGTGAACATTGCATTTATGCACTCACCGTCCGCCAATTTGAGCCTAAAACATTAAAGACGCAATGACAAAAGACAACCGGATTGAATCCATGCGGGAAGAACTCAACCAATTCAAACGCCTTGAAGTATGGGAATCGGTTGAAAGACCAACAGGGTCTACGTCATTGGTCTAAAATGGATTTGGAAAACAAATTGATGTCAAGGAACGTCATCCGAAACAAGTCACGTCTAGTTGCTAAGGGTTATCGCCGTGAAGAGGAATAGACTTTGAAGAATATTTTGCTCCGTTGCTCGCCTTGAGGTCGCTCGGATATTTCTCTCGCGGCTCATATGAATATGACGGTCTTTCAAATGGATGTCAAACTGCGCTTCTCAACGGACAACCGAAGAAACGGTTTATGTCACCAACCCAAGGATTCGTTGATCCGTGAGTGCCCGAACCATGTCTACAAACCGAACAAAGCTCTTTATGGTCTCAAACAAGCCCTCGGGCATGGTACGATAAGCTATCATCTTTCCTCATTGCTAATAATTTCACCAAAGGTTCGGTTGACCCAACTCTTTTATACAATATCACGGGCACATATCTTAATTGTTCAAATTAACGTGGATGACATCATTTTGGGTCTACACATAAAAGTTTTCAATCGCTTTTGCAAAACTAATGAAGAAAAATTTTGAAATGTCCATGATGGGTGAACTTACATTCTTTCTAGGATTACAAGTTCATCAATCACCCCGTGGTATTTTCTTGAGTCACCCAAATATGCCCTTGAACCTGTTAAACAAATTTGGAATGACAACTCGTGACACTTATGCCACACCAATGGCTCATACCAAGAAGCTAGATGTCGATTTACATGGAAATTAGTTGACCCTACCAAATACCAAGTATTATTGGGTCTCATGTATCTAACAACTAGCAGACTGATATTGTCTTTGCCGCTTATCTATGCTCCCGCTATCGATCGCGACCAACCGAAACCCACCTCTCGAGGCTAAAAGAATCCTCCGATACATCAAGGGAACCATTAATTTGGGGATCCGTATCCGAAGGATTCGGTTTTGAACTAATCGCTTTTTCAGAGACCGACCACGCAGGATGCTTAGACTCAAGGAAAAGTACTTCAGAGCTCTACAATTTCTTGGTGATAAACTAGTGTCTTGGCAATCAAAGAAGCAGGATTGTACATCGCTGTCATCAACCAGGCGTAATATGTAGCCATGTCCGCATGTTGTGCTCAAGTCATCCGGATGAGAACACAACTCAAAGACTATGGTTACGTATTCGATGTAATCCCAATGTATCGCGATAATCGGAGTGCCATTGCGATCTCGCAACTCGGCCAAAGACTCAAATCAAAGCACATCGATCTTCGCTATCATTTCATCAAGGACCACGTGGAAGTGGTACCGTTGAATTATACTTTGTGGGTATTGAATATCAATTGGCGATCCGCTCACCAAAGCCTTGCCTCCCGCTAGGTTTAATGAGTTGGTCCACCGGATTGGTATGAGGTGTTTGACTCAAGAGGAATTGGATGACCTCCTAAAACAGTCTTAAAACCCATCAAACACCAAAACTCTCTTTGTAAATAAATTTTCAAAACAAAATACAAAAATATAAAATCGATAAAACAAAAATATTCTCCTAATCTATTTTTCTTTCAACATGGCAAGTACATTTCTTAGTCAACACTTTAATCTTTCAAAATTCAAGATTTTTTCCGATGAAGTGTTGAGGGGAGAAAATAATCTCTTAACCTGTTTCAAAACATCGTGTACTTGCATGTTATCTTATCTCGGTTGTTTCTCTTATCAATGGTGGTAAATGTTTCTGGTTCAATAACACTCCTCAGACTAAAATTAAAAACCTTTCATCATTTTTCTTAAGTCGAGGGGGAGTGTCGTCAAATCTCTTTCCTAAAAACTTTGATTGGTAACCAAAATGGAAGTTAAATGGCTTTGTTTGAAAAAAGGAAAAGGTGGAGGGACTAAAACTGTCAAAATGTTAAAGTCACTTTTAATAAAAACACCTCCCACCTACTTTTCACTTCACATTTAATACACACAACTACTTTCATCCTACGCTTCAAATTGATTCAAGAAAACCGTGTTTTTGATCTTCATTTTGTAAGTGTTTTCGTGTTCACAACAAGTTTTTAAGATAAGGTTTTGAATTTCATGTAAATCCTACGGCTAAAACATTGTCTACGCGTGATTATGTGTTCTACGCTTAAGCGTATGAACACACAATCAATGTGTGTATGTTTGTGGTGAAAAAGGAGGTGTCAAAACGTTTTAAATACATCAATGATACCATTTTAACCATCAAAACCCACCCAGAAACACGAATTGGTGATTTTTGAAAAATTAGGGTTTATAAGTCGATTTGGGTTTTTCTAAATGAGAAGTGTTTTGGTCAAATAGATTGTTGGGTTATGGTCATAAGGTGTTGAATTGATCATTTCCATAGTTGGTAACCACCGTAAACACAAATTGGTTGACAATTTGAAACTAGGGTTTAAAGTTCATAATTTTGGGTATTTTTGATTCACAACGATTTTGATGTTATAACTCGCCTAAAGACTCTACCAACACTCTAGAACTACCGAATTAAAATGGTGCATATCCTATGGTTAGAAGTGATACGCGTAATTCTCAACCCTTAGGGTTTTGACCACGCGTATGACTTTCACGATAATCGAATCATAAATGTTCTTGCCATAAATTGTTGATAAAATGATGTTTTGTGATAATGTTAATGATTTGATGAACTTATTTCGTGATTTGTTACGCTTAAAATTCGTAATCAAGGTCATTTGCATTTCACGCATAAGGATTACCCTACGCGTAGTCGGTTATGTTCACGAGTAAGCCTTACGCGTAAGGTTTTTATACGCCACGCCGTAAGCTCTCACGCTTAAGGTCCCCTTTTCCCACGCGTAACATTTTCACGCGCAGAAGATAGGATCCTACGCGTAGCTTATAACTACGCATATAAAACACTTGCTTACGCATAACTTTGTCATTGCTACGCGTAAGCTCGGATGGACCTTCATAATGAATTGTTACGTGTACAATCTTGTTAATAAGCTAATCATATCATCACGAATTCAATAATGTCACTAATAAACTTAAACGTTTAATATGTTATGAAATATAAGTGATAACATAAACTTTAAAACCTTAAAGTTAACTAACTCACGAAATGTTTCTGAGCATCATTAGACTATTGGACAAACAAGTGACTTAGGAATCGTAACAATCATTAACACTACTCATTCAATAACTAGACAATAAAAGCTTCTGTTGACTAACATTATGTCTTTCGATATGTTGGTTCTTTTGGCTAATGTTATTTCGATAAAGATATGGTCGAACAAATGAACGTGGATGCACAAGAAGTTCTTACAATTGTCGATATCTTTCCGAAGGTTACCCGAGAAAACTTGGAAAGAATAACCTTAGGTTGACTTTGCCACCCTTACATGCTCGTAATCTTCTTGTCTCATAGCGGTGGATATTCTCAAGACTCATCCTTATCGAATATGCTCACACTCGCCACGCCCAAGTCTACATTCAACAATTCAGGATTCCATGCGAGGATCATCGGTCAAAAATCTTCGTGAATGTGACTCTTAATCACAAACAAGTCACTATCACTCCCGATGACTTACGAGTTGTTCTCATCATTCCGCACATCGCCCAACCGACTTCTTTGCCACCCCTACTTGAACAGATCGTCCTGCAATTCTTGATAGATATTGGTTATGATGAAGTGCAGGAATCATTACTAAGCACTCTCGTGGAGTCAAGAATATTCCTCAACCATGGAGGACACTCTACATTATCATCACCAATCGGCCTCGGGTCGTGACAAAGGATATGAGCATCTTAAGCTCATGGAACCGCAGATTTTCGGTCTCGATCAACAAGAAGGACATCATAATTGAAGCATCGCTTTGGGAAGACATGATGTCGCTTCGTAAGAAGCTTGGCAACAAAATTCCTATGTCGGATACACCAAGTCGTTGATTCGAGAGCTCTTGGACTTCATCCCGATATCCCCGGAGAATCAATGACCCAGATAATCATGACATCCGATCGAGCACATTCTATCCGCGAATCAAAGAAACATCTACGAAGAAACAGGAGTCGAGTTGCCCGATCACCTTCTTACAGAGGAAATCAAAAAGTCGGAAACGTACAAAAGGTATCGGGTAGCCGTTAAAGAAGGAAAAGTTGGTCATCTTGATGAAAAGGCTTCGGGACACCTACTCGAAGGACCGAAGAGGCGGTCTTGGAAGTGCCACAAGTACAGATAGTCGGAGGAATGTTCCAAAGAGAAACCTATTCCAAAGAGAAACCTACTCCTAAGAAGAAAGTTCCTCTCAAGAAGCTACTCCTATTCCATCCTCTACACCGAACCTCCAAGAAAGCTTTTGGACGAAAGTTCAAGGAATGTAATCAAGAGGAGATTCATTATTTTGAAGCGCACAAGATGTCTCGGACATTCCAAAACCTCCAAGTCCTCAGTCGACAAAAGTAAAGGGAAGACTGTGCTTGAGACATTTGATGAAAGCTCGAAAGTGAAAATGTTGAAGAGCCACCGAAATTGAGTACAAGAAGAAAGTCAAACGACTTAGACATCAACACAAGGTCAAGTGTTTGCAAAGATCAAATGGGTGGTCCCGGAGGATCAAGTGGTGCCGCCCACTCCGAACCAACTCTCGATGCGGTTACTCGACCCGATAAGGGAGCCGGTACCACCACTCTTATGCAACAACAACCGCTGTGGAAGATACTATAGTGTATGACTTTTAGAATCCGTAAACCGACAAGAAGAAGAAAGATAAAGATGTCGATTATGACATGTTTCTTCCGGATAGTCCGACACGCATACGTAAGGAAACTTATGAACCGCCAAAGGACCCAGAGTCTCCTCACATCTCATCATCATCAGATTCTTCTTCTCACTCATCACAACAACCATCCAAGAAATCAACCAGATCATCATCCAAATCTGTGAAGAAACCACCTCGCTCTTGGATTTCTCAGACACATGAAAGAATTGTGAAAGCTGTCAAACAAGTCAGAATGAAAGACATGTTATACATGAAGCTTAACTTTCTCAATCAACAAATACAATATCTACATGACGAGAATGACAAGATGCAAGAAGAAAGGAAGTTTATTCAGGAATTCATGAAAAATCATCGTCAAGAGGAACTGAACGAAATGATCGAAGGTTACACTAACAAGTACCTTCAGAATATCGTTCCTAAAGTCACAAAGGAGCTGTTTACCAGAAAACTTTATCCAAATCTTATGCAAATCGCCAAGCAAATTATCCGATCAACGCCCCTAACCGTAACAATCAATCCAACCAATCCGGTAGTTTTCTCTAACAATGAATTGGTGGCCAAGCTTGTTACACAAATGTCGCCACGAGCTGCAATGTTCAACTCTGAAGAAGCAAAATTGTATCAAGCATTGCTAGACTACCAACTTCAAGAAGCTTGTAGATTTGAGGCGAAAAGTTGAAACGTCCTAGAGACGATGAAGATAAGGATAAAGACAAGGACTCGCACCTAAACGTCGTAAAGCAGCCGGTGAATCTTCTTCGATGCCGCCTCCTCCACAACGGACTTCTTCTCAACAAAGTCTCCTCCACCTCGGTCTTCATCGATAAACCTCGGGACGATTCCGAGTTACCACCCATGACTCAAAAACAGTGATTACTTTGAGTATACGGGTGGTGACGATGAAGAGGTCCTCGAGCCCTACAACAACCCACCTCACCCAAACAAGTGCGTAAACCAGAATCATCATCAAGGCCTTCCAAAAGAAGAACAAGACGACTCGGCTCAAGTCGTATCATGGCTAGATGACGATAAAACCAAGAGTTTGAATGGTTCTCCACACTTGTCAATCAAACTCCCACCCCGATGAAGGTCAAGACTTGGTAGACGATTCTACATTGGAGCATGCTAAACTGTTGCAAGAAAAGTTCCATGTGAAGAAAATGACGAAATCGAGTTGAAGCGAATCAAGAATGAAGCATTTCAACTTCTAAAAGACGACTCAAAGCGCCCGAGGTCGAATATCATCTTGAGAACATTGCTCGAGCTATGTCTAACAACATGGATTGGCTCAATCCGAAGCAAACATTGACTTCACACAAAGGGACAACCTCCATACTACACCGATTGGACCAAACCCCTACCGACCATTGGCCAAGCAGATGAACCACGGATTCCTTTCGATACTTCTTTAACGAGACCGGATTTTCTCTTACACGGTAGCGATGGTTCGCGAAATACGCTACATCGTTGACTCTTCCATTCCAGTGACTATTTACTCAAACCGCATAGCTATCGAGGAACGTGCAAATTGCTTGTTTTCCGACAACGCAAGCATACGACCGAGATGCATTGTATGGGATTCATCATTGGCCCGAACGTCAAGAATCTACTACGGTGCTCGGTTCGAAGTCTCAACACGCAGCAGTACAGTTCTAAGGACATCGTGGCCATCAAACATGTTGATCTCAAGTCTAAGTGGGACTACACCTTCTTGAAGAATATCATAGTCAAACGACAAGATGAGCAGGACTATGCATTCTCCAAGTCGACTTTGAGAATTTGTCCTCAACGACATCGAAGACATGTACCTTGCCAAAGTACAGGTCGTATGAGACAATTCTCGATCAAGTTCAACGCGAATTTATCAAGTCTCTTCTCATCTTCATTAGACGATCGTGATCAAAGAACGTGTAAAGATATCCAATTGGGTGTTGAATCTTATCGACGAGTGTCAACCTCACTCCTCCAACGCTTGATCTTCCCGACATCAATCGCCTATCTCAATATACGCCATCAAGAAACCTTTCGGAGTTGTTTACCGCAGTGAACTTCAAAGAAACCGCTTAATGGCGTGTAGTGAACTTCGTAAATTGGGATCATACTTTGAAGTCGGTTAGGGACGGATTGGCGTCTGGGTTGAAGGATATCGCCGAAAATCGGGTCTCCTAAGCTACCGGAATTCTCGTGAAAGGAGGGATGTGAGACGAATCATCACAATGATTGATGAAAGGTTGTTCGAAGGGATCGCCTGCACGATTGGAGAGCTATGTTGGTGGTCACCCAAGATTAACATAACCGGCTTTCAACGCCTGCGCACTCACAGGAACATCACCGCACTTCCCGGTACCCTTGAATTGGTTCTTTCATTACAAATTTGGATGTATAATTATATATGTCTATGGCTTGTGCACACATAACAAATGTACAACCCGTAATTGTCAAGAAAGGACCCCGTGGTACGCCGATTGCCACAATCCTTATAAAGGAGCGAAAGCTTCTTACTTTTGAGTAAAACCTATCAAACCTTTCATTATTCAAGGTTTTGCTCAAAAGAACAAGTACTTTCGTATGATTTTCAAAACCTCAACCGTTTACATCACTTGTTGAGGGGAGTATTTAATTAAAACTTTGTTCACAAATTGTTCACAGTGGTCACTCTTCCCGCAACACTCGAAATGGTCATATTTATTCTCAAACGCTTCAAAATAACATTTAATATGCCATTTTGAGGGGAGAAATTTGTGTGATAAGAAATATGTTGTGCAAAATGCAAATGAATCTGTGTACCTCGGACTTAACCAACGAATTGACGGTACTAAACTGTTTGTAACTCGAAAAGACTTGTCTGGACGGGTAATAATTTCAAGCTAGTTCGCTAGTAATGTAAACGTGTCTCGCAAAGGACTTGTCCAAGTAGAAAATACCATTCGAGACACTCTTGGTAGACATGAACTCGACGGGTATGACAACCTTTCGAGGTTTGTCTACACCTTCAAGGTAGTTATTAGAGCTAGTTGTCACCTAAAACCGACAATGTAACTCTTTAACTACGCAACGTAACCGTGTCTCATGGGGATTGTCTATCTCGAGTGGATCAATTCAAAATGTGCGCGCTCTTTCCTCATTGTGCATTTAACCGTTAAAACTATTAAGCACATGTGGAGGGGAGTATTTATGCAAAATCCTATCTCTCACAATGGTTCAAACATGTTTTCATTAACAAACCCTTTGAGAGATGTTTCACAAACAAAGTGGTTTTAATGGCAACATAGGTTAGTCATGGAGTTATAAGGTGACTAAGGTTAGAATAACTGTCCTATGATCCGCCAGAGTCGGAGGATCTACCCAAGGACATCACAAATAGTTAGTACTTAGAAGTCCTTAGGTACGATTATAAAAAGGAGAAAATGAGAATCGGAGAAAGAAGGAGTTGAAGAATAAAAAGAAATGCAAAGAAAAGGGTGAAAAGAAACCCTCCGTATTATTTAACTTAGGGCGCATAACGGGTTCAATTCATATACTCTTGGTCGTCACTTAGTGACACCGGTATTGAAGATTAAAAGTCGTCATGGACCCAAAGGACGCATGCACTAAACCTTCTTAGCCACTCAAGTTTCTCTCAATGAAGCTTGTTTCATTCTCTGAGGGAACCCTACGAAAACTATTGGCTTTTCTTAGTGATCTTGGTATTGAAGAAGGAGACCTCTCCCTAGTCTCGCTCAGAAAACCAAAACGCACTATTGAGTCTAGAGCCACGAGATTCATCAAAAGATCTCTTAGGAACACTTGACATTTTATCACTTGACGATCACCAAATAAGATTATCGTTGGTTCATATCGAGTCCTTCACGATCTTAGCAACTGTCGAGAACATTTATGAGAGGTTCACAACCGTGATCCTCGGTGATTGAATGGAAACTCCCGCCGTGGTCAACATCAAACGACCCGACAAGCGGTCACTTCGGTAACTCCCGTGGATTACGCGGAGTGTGTCTCAAACGGTCTGATCGTGAGGTGATGCTACGGTGTACCTCGGCTGACTATCTCGAATGTAGATGTACTTGGTACATCGTGTTATCTCACTTGTGGGACTCCAGTTCAGAACGGCCTTTGTAAGAATTAGAGTTGTGTTTTCACACTATGTCGTTAACACTCTCAAGTTCAAACTTGTAAGTGCGGAACCGCTTATTACTAACCGCTTGAAATGTTTTCTTCTTATGGAAGCTCCGGAGCGGGATGATCGTCTTGATTCTTCTCATGCTCACGCCAACATCATCACTAATGGAAGTTCTATTCAAAAGCAACACAACCGTCGAATGATTCTTCGTCAAACCAAAGAATCTATAAAGTTAAAAACTTTGAGAACTTCATCAAGATTGAATCCCAACGTCATAGGCGTGTGAGCATGTTGAAGAATGACGTGGACACCGGAGCAGCAAAGGGACACGAGATGATCGATGCGCACAACAACATACTATCACTTTCACCACAAAGAACAATGATCAAAGAAAAAGTTAATGATGACGCCAAAGCATAACTGCTCAAAGATAACTATCTCTACACTGGGAGATTGTTCGAATCAAGGCAATTCCTCTCACAAGAAAGAAGAATGTCGAAGACGCCGAGCTACTATTACATCAACGCCTTCACGTTCATCACCAACACTTGAGGGGAGATTGTTGGAATCACTCCTAAACCATAATCAAGTGTTAGTAATTAATATGTAATAGTTAGCTTTATTATGACCTTTATGTTTGTTATTAGCCTTAAGCTTATGTAGAAGGCCCATGAGCTTAGGCCCAAGCCCATAAAAGAAAGGATGGAAACTAGGAGTGTTGCCCTAGTTTTCCTCCTATAAATACTCTTGTAAACCCTCATTTGAGGGTTGGTTGTTCAAGTTATTCTCTCTTCACATACTCTACGCATAACCGTCCCATATTATCGTGTGTGTGTGTGTGTTTGGATCTTGTTCAATCGCCTTATCTCTTTCTATATTACTTGTGTTTGTAAAACTAGTGACCTAACACAAACGTTCCTATTATACCTTTCTCATTCATGAAAAGGAATAGGATTGAGTCTCATGCTTCTCCCATGGAAAAGAGACTTCGTTTGTCTTTTCGGTAAATTATTCTCGATCAAACATTTGTTTGAAAGCAGAATGAATCAATTTACTGATCAAAGACTAAACCTCGTTTACGGTTAAATGTTGCATTTATACATTCAAAAGAATTACAAAATTCAATTTTAGTATTTTCGATAATTTTCCTTTTCAATAAAAAATTAAATACCCAAGGTTCATATTCATATAACCAATTAATTATTTTTGAAAACTAGGATCCAAATTGTCATAATTTCATCACGTCAGTTGATCCGCTAGTAATGAACCTTATACAAAATGGTAGAGCTTTTGCTCAATTGCCAATATCAATTGCAATTCCTAGATTTATGGGATTTACATATAGCCAATTTCAATCGCCATGTAAACATGTTTTATCCCATCTTATGCCTCGAGCCGGTTCTCAACGCCTAACTCAATTAAGTTGTCCAACTTAAGAAACCGCAAAATCATCCATGCCCGCTCACGTCACGTGGACATTTTACCCTTTGATTACGATCTAAGTCACGATCTCACGTAAATAAAAAGTAATCTTAGGTGTTTCCGTTTCGTTGGATGGCATATAACTTAAATTAAAGGGTAATAATTTTGATGTCAAATCAAATATGTACAAAGATGTCATGCATTCATCTTCGTAACATAGGTTTTATTAAAATTTATATCTTGTTTTAATGTTTAAGTTTTCATCATCAAACTTTAATTGAGGTATTGGTTTCACCAATCAAGGAATTTAGTGTTAATTATCATCCATTATACCGTACTTTTGCATAAGTGTAAACACTTAGTGTTTCGGATAATTACCAAAGTGGCGCATGGAATTAACACTAATTCGCCTTAAGATGAGCTTGCACATTTAATGGCTTACTAAGTAGCTCCATTCGAACTTACTGAGGGCGAGGATCGTGCACGCTAAAGCACAACCTTAGACATCCTTTCGGTGATCGTGCGCACTTCTTTAAACCCCTTTTATTAGTTCATTCTCATGGGTGAGCCGTTCAGTCATTTGTACCAAAGTCATCAATCAATTAAACGATTATGATTACTATTATTAAAAATACATGTTTCACCATTGTTTATTTCAGTTTATTTTTCTTGTAAAAATACCCTTGTTACACATAACAAGCAAGCAAGTATTTGTAAAAATAAACAAATAAACAATGAATGCATAACAAAAAATAAGTCATGCATATCAAATAGCCACATGCAAACGTTTTTGATAAATCCTATTAATAACCAATTCTAGATCTGTCAATATGCATATATTTAACTAAGACTTTCACCGCTTTCACCTATGTACAAGGTGAGCCACATGCATCGATTCATCGATTATGTAAGTCAAAATTAAATATATACCACATAGCACATAATTGATTAAATTAATAATTATTGAGGTCTTCCCAATTTTAGATCTATCATAATTTAGTGTATATCACTTAAACAAGAAAGACATACAATAAAAGCGGATCCATGATAAAACATGCGATAATTATCATGGACATAAAATTACACTTAACAATTAATGCAATTAAACAGAGTTACGCATATTCACATAAAGTTGCATGCATCTTGGGTTTCTAATCCAATTAAAACTTTAGTTTACAAAACCCTAATTAGGGCACCAAAATAAACGCCCCTAAAATTAGGGTTTAGGTTTTGCAAACCCTAGATCTCACGCATACAAATAATAACACAACATGTTTATTTTATTTATGTGTTTTGAGAATTAATTACTTGTTATACAAGGCTCGTGATGCCCTTGTTGAGTTTATGATATATATAACATACAATAAACAAGTAAACATCAAGAGTACACAATGAAGACTAAAGATCATAACAAATAAATTAATTAAGCGAAAGTATGCATAACGTACTCTTGCGAATATCAAATCTCTTGAGCAAGACCAAGAAGTGGATTAGAGAGTTGTCCTCACCTTTCTACAACTCAAACCAATATGGTGTAAGAATAGTGTCTTACTACCACGTTCTTGTACACACGAATTAACCAACGAATCAAGCGATTGCTAGATCTAACACAAGTCCTCGTTTAAGAAAAACGAAACCAAACTCCCTTACTTGGGGTGTTCGGCCGAATATGGGACAAGAGAGAGAGAGAGATCTAGGGTTAATTCAATGCATGAGTGTATGAAACCTAGAACCTAACCCTGTTTATATAGTAGATGGAATACTTTGGGAACAAGTTAGGGATTGGGTTGGGACAACCCATTGTGGCCGGCCATAGGACAAGCCCACAAGAAAACCCATAACTTTTCTTTCAAGATTTTCCATTACTAGTCCTTCTCTTATCATTTAACGGTCGTTAGTTATTTTTCCGTTAAATACATAACGATCGTTAACCGGACTTAATGTGCAATAATTAATCGTAAACATAAACATTAATTATTAACTTTAATTCTCATTCGCTAATGTGTGCAATCCCGTGGTCACGAGTTTGAATCCGGACATTCACATGTTTGTAAATATATACATTTCCAACAGTTATGTTGGGCAACTTTAAGAGGCAAATTGATCGACTATCGAAAGAATAAGATGACCGATCAGTTTTTAGAGCCGATATGATTGATAATATACAAGTATGTTTGATACAACCTTATTCTACCAAGACATAGATCTCAAAATTAAAAATTCATAAGCATGATTGTTACAACTTTATTCTAGATAAGTGCTAGTATCAAATAACTCCTAAATCTTAGAACTAGCATCTACACGAGGAAGATCGTTGCTCTTGTCTTGGTGATGAGCTTCCAATCACACAATGTTCGTTTCACCTTTCTTATTGTAATAGATACAGCTAGTGATTGTTTCCAAACAACTGAAGACCATTAATATTGAAAGAAATATCCAGTCGAGGTGCTCAGGGAGGAAAAACGCCAACATAAGGGAAAGAGGTATATAAAATAGTCCCAAACAAAAAATCTTAACAGAATTGGCACCGCTATCAACTGTATTATGACGATTATCTAAATGGCAAATAAAGTAATATGCAATTGCACACCCAAAGATCAGAGACACTAGCATATATCCTATCGAGTTATGATTTGGAGGGACAACTACTACCATAGCAAGTGCCAAGTTTGCCGCATACATCCCGAATAATCCAATGCATTTTACGATTGTTAAACATATATACCACGTCCACGAGGTTTTCAAGTAATATTTTGCAAAGATTATAACTATAGATGTTAGTACAGCCAAAAATGTTGTAACAATCGATATGATCATAAATGGAGGATTCAGTTCGATAGGGGATTTTTTTCTCGCATTGCACACCGTGGGAATACATACTAGGATAAGCTTAAAGAAGCAACTCGTGGTTAATAAACTGAAATAGTAATCGTGCACCCTGAAAACACAAAATGCAAACATTAGATCTAGCCATATATAAAAAACACATATCTCGATCTTAAACCCGATAAACGAATCATGAACGTGAACACGAAACATAATCAGAATGGAACGTACGGTAGATTGAAGACGGTGGCCGGTTGTGTTTGCGTGTCTTCTCTAATGGAAATGCTTGTTGAATCGGACTCCATATGCTTCAGCTTTAATTTACGAAAATAGTGGATCTATAGAATTATAAGACTAGTAGCTAATGATATAATTGATAAAATAGTAAAGATAAAGAATATAAAATTTTAAAAAATCATTGATATGGATATATGGAATAACGGTAAGAGCGAATTAAAAGTTACTTTATTTTTCACCTATGCTTGACCTTATCTTTTCTTTTTTCATAAACGATAACATTATAATCTAATCCAATTCAAATTGTTATGTGCTGTGATATACAAGGTATAACTTGTGTGTTGCAGCGGGTAAAACATTTATTTTACAACAATTTAACGATAATATGTTGAACGAGAGAACATTGAACGCTCAAATTGGACCGGAACTCATTAAATAACGCAAACGAAAAACCTTTGGTGAAGATGCCGCATACTTATGATGAGAGAGAACATGTAAAACACGAACATGACATGCTGCAACACAATCTCTAACAAAGTGTTTGTCAATCTCGATATGCTTCGTGCGTTGATGTTGTACGGGATTGAAAGATAAATATATTGCAGTGTCATTATCACAATAAACTATAAAATGTGAATCTAGTTCTAAGTCTGATATTCAAGTTCAAGAGTTGAATCACAAGTAAAGGGTTCCAAGTAATTCAGTTGTTCAAGTTACGTTCAATCTTTCAATTGCAACCCCTTGTTGAATTTCTAATTTGTAAGGTGGATATATATGATATTCGTATATAAGGGTGGGTTTCGTTAGGTGGTTTCGCGCCACCAAACCAAACAAAAAAATGGACCATCATGCGTGATAGTGCCACCATCGTAATAAAGACCACACGCGGTTGGTGGGCACCACGGGTAAAGATTTGCTCCGGTAGCGTCCGGTCTAATAAACCTCTCAACTTGTAAAATGAAGGGTCTTCAACTCTCAGTACCCACTGGCCATTTTACATTCTTTAATTTGGAAAAACAAGAACAATGGTTCTTCTAACTTCTAAGGTCTTTGCTTAAATTAGTCTTCAAGAGTTACAAAAGGAAAATACTTGACCATCCCACATCGAGTTGCCAAAGAAAAGTAGCTAGAGATTGGTGTTATAAATATGAAGGGAATGTTTATAACGTTTTCTAGGCTTTGCTTAAAGATATAGTGATTCAGTTCTCTTTTCTTTATTTGTGACTTTTGAAATTATCTAACTTCATAAATAAACAAAATAAGAAACTGAATTTTTAATGTTTGAACAAGCCGACAATTTTTATTTAAAAAGTTATTGAAAAGAAATAAAGAAATAAAAAGAACTGAAACTTTAATGTTTGAACAAGGCCGCAATTTTTATTTAAAAAGTTATTGAAAAGCACTAAAGAATAATTAATAGTGTGGGATTGTATTTTTGCATGTATTGACTTTTATTTTTATTTTATATATATATATATATATATCAAATCGTGATTTGGAAATTGAAACACTGTTGAGCTTGTGTAAGTTATGAATATTGTATATTGATTTGATGAATATTACGTACAAAGGATACAACATAAATAGAGACTATCATTCTTTTATTTTTGGTAAATTGCAATTACCTTTTAATGACTAGCTAGACAATATCAATTTACAACTAATAGCCCACTCATCAATCTTATCCATATATGAAATATACTGCTAACACTCCCCCGCAGTTTGAGCGGGAGGACCCCGAACACTCAAACTGGAGCGAAATTCTTCAAACAAAGCTGAAGACAATCCCTTTGTGAAAATATCCGCAAACTGATAGCGAGAAGGTACATGAAGGACTCTGACTTGACCAGTAGCTACCAAATCCTGAACAAAATGAATGTCAATCTCAATATGCTTGGTCCGTTGATGTTGAACCGGATTCGAGGACATGTAGACAACACTAACATTATCGCAGTAGACTAATGTTGCAGAAGATACCGGAGTATGTAGCTCTCGAAGAAGATTCCACAACCAACACGTTTCAGTAACGGCATTGGCTACCCCACGATATTCCGCCTCTGCACTAGAACGAGAAAGTATCGGTTGGCGCTTGGCGGACCATGAGAGTAAATTGTTGCCAAGAAAGACACAATAGCCAGAAGTGGACCTCCGAGTAGTTGGGCAGCCAGCCCAATCAGCATCAGAATATGCAACCAATGATGTAGTGGAAGAAGAGTACAACTGTAACCCGTAATCCAAAGTACCTCGAATGTAGCGCAAAATCCGTTTGAGCGCAGAGAAATGAGGCTCTCTCGGATCATGCATATGAAGACACACCTGCTGTACGGCATAAGAGATATCAGGGTGAGTAAATGTGAGATACTGAAGTGACCCTGCAAGATTCCGATATAATGTGGGATCAGATACCAAAGGACCATCATCCCCCAGTTTAGACTCAGTGTCAACCGGAGTCCGACTGGAATTACAATCAACCATGCGAGCAAGCTCAAGAATCTCTGTAGCATACTTGCGTTGAGATAAAAACATTCCGGAAGAGTCACATGTAACAGATATACCCAGAAAATAATTAAGTGATCCCAAATCTGTCATAGAGAACTCCGTATGTAAAGATGCAATAATACGTTGTAGTAAGCTATGAGAAGAAGCTGTCAGTACAATATCATCAACATATAATAAAAGATAAGCAGTATCAGTCCCCTGATGATAGATAAACAAGGAGGAGTCACAGCGACTGTGTGTAAAACCAATCCCAAGAACATAGGTCGCAAATCGTTGAAACCAAGCCCGAGGAGCTTGTTTCAACCCATACAAAGATCTGCGTAACAAACATACATAATCCGGATGCTCAGTATCACGAAAACCAGGGGGCTGGTGCATGTAAACAGTCTCAGATAAATCCCCGTGCAAAAAGGCATTCTTAACATCAAGCTAGTGAATCGGCCAATGTCTGGAAGCAGCTAAACTGAGAACTGTGCGTATAGTGCCCAGTTTAACAACCGGGCTAAAGGTCTCATCAACATCAACCCCCTCTATCTGAGAGCTGCCATTCGTGACAAGGCGAGCCTTGTAGCAATTGAGAGTACCATCCGCCAAGTACTTGTGACGAAATAACCACATACAGCGAACAATGTTGGCGTCTGTAGGACGGGGTACAAGAATCCAAGTGTTGTTTTTAATAAGAGCATTAAATTCATCATACATAGCATTTAACCAATTCGGGTCATGGAAAGCAGCATTATATGATCTTGGTAAAGGAGAAACCGAAGACACATGACAAGCGTAGCGAGGATTGGGACGGGTAGTCCCGACACGAGAACGTGTAACCATGGGATGAACTGATGTCGTGGTCGGTGTAGGGTTAGCTATAGGGGGGAGTTTGGGAAGTGGAAACGGGAGCGAGGGGCTGTATAGGAGGGTTGGTGATTTGTGGGGAGGGAGGTATGTCTGGGGATGCCACAGTGGGAGAAGGTGGAGAGTCAAATAAGGGTGAAATGGGGGAGGTAGGTGGGGTTGGTGGTTCAGGAACAAATTCTGAGGGTGGAGTTGGTGTTGGGGTGAGTTTTATGATGCTGGAAATGAGGTTAGGGGGAATCATCCAAGAAATCATAAGATGGTTTTACAGTGGGTGTGGTGGAGCCAAATGGAAAAACTGACTCATCAAAGGTGACATGTCGTGATATGATTATTTTGTTAGTAATTAGGTCTAAACAACGGTAGCCACGATGATTAGTGGCATGCCCCAAATATATGGATGGAGTGGCACATGGCGCGAGTTTTTGGTCGGCATCAATGTGAGGGTAACAAAGGCACCCAAAAACACGTAAGATACGGTAGTCAGGTAGGGTGCCAAACATGCGTGTAAAGGGGATTTCATTGTCAATTGCACGGGAGGGTAAAATATTTAATAGATAAACGGCCATGTTGAGGGCTTCAACCCAGTAGTTTGGGGGTAGGTGTGCTTGAAAAAGCAAGGTGCGGATAATGTTATTAATGGTACGAATCATGCGTTCAGATTTTCCATTTTGTTGGGAGGTGCGAGGACAGGAGAAACGAAAGTGTATCCCATTGTTGTTAAATAATTTATGAAAAGCATGGTTATCAAATTCACCACCATGGTCACACTGAAAAGACTTGATATCACGATTAAATTGATTTTTGACAAAGGTGCGAAATAATGTAAATTTTGACAAAGCGTCGGTTGTTAGTCAACGGATAAACCCATACAACCGAGAATAATGATCCGTAAATATAACATAATATTTGAAACCGAGACGGGCTCGGGATTGGAGAAGTCCATAAACCGAGTGAACAATATCAAAACAACCTTGAACTAAAGTAGATGAACTAACAAATGGAAGTCGCACGTGTTTGCCAAGTCGACAAGCATGAGTGAGCACGGGAGATTTCTCTTTATTACATGAAATGGAATTATTAGAAATAACACTACGCATCACTTCACTTCGGATGACCAAGGCGTTGATGCCACGTATCTTGACTTGTGAGGTAGGCTTGGGGAATGGGAGAAGGCTTGGTGACGGGTAGAGGTCGCCATGCTATCACAGTGAGCAACACTTGACGGGTTTGAAAGTCCTTATGAGAAAAACAAAAGGATCAAATTCAACAAAGTGCAATAATTTTCACATACAAACCGATTACGTAAATTAAGTTTTAACAATATGAGGGGTGATAAGAACGTTATTTAGGTGAAGGGGGCGAAAAGGTGTTGGTAAAATGCTATGGCCAGAGTTGGTGACGGGAATAGTGTGCCCGTCACCAACTGCAACAGATGAATAAATACTTGAATTAAAAACGTCACTAAGATTATTGACCGAGTCATTTAAATGAGAAGACGCACCTGTATCCATATTCCAGTTTCCAGGAGCGGGTTCATGAAGGGTGGGAGTGACAAATGCATGTGGTAGAATAGTCTCGTGACCGAGGCGACCCCAAAGATCCTCCTGCGCAATCGACTGTCACCCCAAAGTGCAGGTGCGGTCCGAGTATACCGGACTGTCCAAATTGAGCCGCTGGAGTGGACTGCCCATTCTGACCTGCTGGTGCGAAATGGTGAAATCTTGAGTTCGACTGCTTTGGAGCGAATCATTGAACCCGGAGTGAATCTGTTGAACCGTCATTGTTGAGCTGCTGAGAGAAGCGAACCGTCATCGTTGAACCGCTGGAGAATCGAACCGCCGATCGTTGAGCCGCTTGGAAGAATCGAACTCGCTTGAGGTTCACAATTGAACCGAGTCGGCTGTCACAAATCGAACCGCAATAATCTTTGAGGTCCATAACTAGGTGGTCCGGTGTAAAAGGCGACAGGGTTCACGGACGGGGGGTTCACAGCTGCTGAGGGTCCATATGTGGTCCAAACTAGGTGGATTGTTATATGATGCTACATGGGTCGTAGGTTTTGAAGAAACAATTTGACCAGGTACCACAGTGTTACCATTGGATGCATGGCATCCCATTTTAGCCAAAAGTGATTGTAAACTTTGTAAATCATTGGGTGACAAATTATTGGTGGAAGCTTGAAACTGTTGGGAGCCACTCCCATGTATACCATTGTGCAAAAATTTACATGAAGCACCGAACCTACACGACCCTTTATTCCAATTTAAACAAGGCTTGTGGACTTTTTCCGAGAAGGAAGATGATCGTCGGGAGTTGGAACCGGTGTTGGCTAATAACACCATTGGTGATGATGATGTTGAATCGGACAACGGGTCTTGAACACGAGCCTTTAACCGCATCTCCTCCGTGGTAAGCATGGATCTAACGGTTTTGAGATCGGGAAAGGGATCCCGATGGGCAATGATGGTGGCCACGTTATCGTACCTTGCGGGTAACCCTTCCAATGCAAAGGTGACGACATCGTCATCATCTAAACGTGAGCCAAGGGTATTTAAGATCGTTGTGATTGATTCAATTTTTCGAAAATAGGCGTCAATGCCCATATCACCTAGTTTCAAGGAACGTAGCTCCGCTTTCAAAGCAATGGAGCGAGTCCGTTTGTTGTCGGAAAAAATGGCGGCTAGGGTTTCCCATGCTTCTTGAGCCGTTTTAGGGTTTGCAACAACTAACCTTTGTTGAAGGGTTTCGGAGATAGTCACAAAGATCCAAGAAAGAAGGATCGAGTCGATTTTTAGCCATTCCGCATCCGGAGGTGAAGAGGTACTCGGTGTGTCTTGGCCACTCTTGGTTTCAAGGTGATCGAATAGGAGATTTTCGCGACAAAAATAGGTGAAGAAATACACCCATGATGAGTAATTCATCTCATCCACGTCTAGTCGAACCGGGATGATGTTGTTTAGGTTGGTGATAGCCATTAATTTATCGGAGAGGAGAATAGTAGGTGGTGGAGGAGGGTCGATGACAGTCATGATGGAGAGTTTGGGAGATGTGGTGAGGGGAGCAGTAGATGTCGTGGGTTAGGAAGATGTTAGGGTTAGAAAGAAACAGGAGATGAAGGAGATAAGAGGGGAACAGTAGAGGTCGTGAGATGAAGGAGATAAGAGGGAGCAGAAGGAGAGGCAACGGATTGGTGAAGATGTTAGGGTTTTTAGGAGTGTTTCTCTGACACCATGTAAGTTATGAATATTGTATATTGATTTGATGAATACTACGTACAAAGGATACAACATAAATAGAGACTATCATTCCTCTATTTTGGGTAAATTGCAATTACCCTTTAATGACTAGCTCGACAATATCAATTTACAACTAATGGCCCACTCATCAATCTTATCCATATATGAAATATACTGCTAACAGTGTCGAGCTTGTATCACTCTCATATGTAGAAAAGTTTCACTGGCCTCGCATTTCTCGTTGAGGCCTTCCACTCATGGCCGTTAATAAGTCCAATGTGTTTAGGCCAGTAGACTTGGCAAAGAAGCTTAATATTTGAGATTCATGTGGTCGGTGGTTTTTCTTTTTCATTTTATCTAAAGAAAAAAGTAGAAAACATATGAAGAAATACAAAACTGAAATATCGATTATTAAAATTAAATGAAACGAAGTTTTAATAACTAACAGTCACACAAATCAAATTTGGGAGAAGGGTTTGTTTTAAGATTTATAAGTTGATGAACTAGAGTTGAATGTTGAAAAGGAGAACAATTTTGTATTATTTGAACTAATGATTTACCTGGTGAAATTTAGCGTGCGTGTGGAAAAAATGTTATAGATTTAGATTAAAAAATAATAATAATAAAGTTTATAACATTGAAACAAGTCGAAAGTCGCAAGCAAAATTTGACATGATGCAAAAACATTTAAATTTCTGATAAAACCAAAAAGGTTCGAGTTAACATTATTCGACATTATACTAAAACTCTCAAGAAAGGTTCTTATATTAGCAGACCTCATTTTATTATTGTACAAGATTAAAAACATATTTCATAACTAAGTGAAGTTATGTATACAGATAGATATAAGTAGCAATTGATATCGAATATGGTATTTAGAAATGGTTTAGACCAGGTGAAATGATTCAGAAGTTGCTCAAATTAGGAAGTATTAAAACAGATATTTTTTAATTGGAATCTATATTAACCGGTTTGACCTTTCCGATAGCTAGATAAAATGCAACCGCAATGGCTCTATTCATTTAAGTCAAGGATGTTGGCGATCACAAGAAATGAAAGACAATGGAATCAGTGATTCACCATCGTTTTCAACTCGTAAAACAAGAGGGAGAATGACATACCATTGCGATTACCATGTTATTGATATTAATGACTACCGGCCTAAAATACATTTATTCGAGTACAAAACATAAAGAACTTGTTATATTACTAGACTCACTTTTGTTCTATTACACGAAATTACTGGCCAACAAGTTTAATAGTGAATGTAACTTTGGAATAACTGTTACATATATATAGTACTCCTCCATCATCAGAATCCCATAAGCTCATACCGTATGCACGAGTCACCTGATAGCTCACGTGATAGCTACGGCCTAGACCACTCTCGCTTAAATTCTTTCGATTATATGAGTGCAACTTCTAAGTTAGTCACAGTCCTTCTCGACGCCCTCCTCCACCCCCTCACTACATTGCAAAAGTCACTCATTAGATTGCTAGCATTGGGAAGGACTTCTTTAGCGTGTTGACCATCCCACATTGAGCTTCAAAGAAAAACTAGTTGGATGGAAATAATTACATATAAGGAGGAAATCTATTTTAACTTATAAAACAAGGTTTTGTACAAGCACCTTGAAGCTGCGCATTAAATTTTATTATTAAAAACACTACCTTATTTAGCACCAAGATACAACTCCCTAAAGCACCATGTATATTAAATGAAACACACACAAACACACCTACACGACACACACAGAAAGTCAAACATTGAAACTGCTCTTCAACCTTATTTTAGGATACTCCTAATCAGATTAATTGATGCACGCTCCTCTCAATTCAAAACGCATCTCAAATCAATGTATACGCTCCTCTGTTGATTTATTTTTGTAAGGTATTCAATCCCATTAAAGTTGCGGACTTTGTCTTCTCATCCAAAGACGAATTTGTGTTATTTTTGTAAAGAGGAGCGTATCATTGATTATGATTCAATCGGTTATGAGAAGTTCCACTGATGTCTCGGAGCGTTTCATGTTATTTTTGGGTATAGATCTGACCTAATTGGGTCAGATACAGGTATGTAAGTATCATAATCATAATTTGTATTAGGTTATTGTTATTTTTTTGTAATTGGTTCCTTAATCCGTTTAAAAATCTCTAAATTTTTAATTTTTAATAATAATTTGAAAATAATAAAAATTGTTAATTATTGATGAATTGCCTGATTTAAATTAGGGTTTAGGAATGATAACACGGTTTGTTCAGCCTATATAATGCCATGGAATATGTTTTCAAAACACACATCAACCCTTTCTTTCTTCTCTGTCTCATTCTAATTCACCAAGCTATGGCTGTCTTTGTTTCAGGATATATCAAAGATCTATCCGCTGTCAAAGATAACATTAGTTTGATAGTCCGAGTTTTAAGAGCTTGGATTCAAGAATTGTATAATAAACCTCATGTTAAAAATCTCGAATTGATCCTGATGGATGAAACTGTAAGTAGTAGGTTTGATTAAGAAACATGTTGTGTTATTATGCGGTTGCATAGTTGTATCTGACACTTGGATCATTTTTGTTGTTACAGGATACGAAGATGCAGGCCACCTGCAGGATGGCATTGGTCAATCAATTCAAGCATAAGTTAAAAGAAGGCATAACCGTCACGATTGAAATATACTCTCTTGGGGAAATCCAACCCAAATATAGGATGGTTAACAGTGCTCTGCGTCTCAGTTTCTTGAGCAATACAGTGGTTGAACCATGTACTGATTTTGTTGGGTCAGTCTATGGATTTGATTTTAGAAACTACAAATCCATAACTGATTTACAGATAGAAGAAGATGGTCAGTTTGGTATGTACTTGGATTCATCCTTTTACTATAATGTTAAAATTGCTTTATATATGGATTGTTAAAATGTCTTTCTTTATATACATTGTTAGTACTATTAATTGAATGCCATCTTTGAATGTTATCAGATGTTGTTGGTCATGTCACTGCCTGTGAAGAGTTGGATAATTATGATAAGAACGGGAACAAGGGCAAAAAGAAACCGTTGACTCTTAATGATGATGAGTAAGTACCAAGTTATAATCATAGGTTGATTGTTCAGACAAATAACTCTCTTGAGTTGTTATTAGTACAATTTAGTCTGATGTCATATATGCATAAATTCTGTAGGGGGAATGAGCTTAAGTGTACGCTATGGGGCTTATTTGCTCAACAGTTTAATGATTATTTGAAAGCTAACAAAGATCATGGTAAAATCATGATTGTGCTTCATTTGGCAATGATGAAAGTTTGGGACGGTAACAATTCTTAACATTTGTTGTAGATTATTATCCATTTTAACTGATTAAAAGCAAATCTAATTCATGTATTTTAATGGACAGGTAAAATGTGTGTCCAGAACGGCTATCATGGAACAAAGCTGTTTCTTTTTAATGCCTGTGAAACTATTGAGAAAGAGGAATTCAAAGCTGTTGAAGCCTATCGCAAAAGGTAATTATGCGACACCCTTCTATAATACACAATCAAGTTGGTATACTTACTAAATGTTAGCACAAATGATTTTATATATTCTGATTGTAGGTTGTTTTCTTCTGTAAATGCGGATGCGTCTGAGAACACAACATCGCGTATTTCTGCTGGCTCAAAATTCTCAACCAAGGATGATTTCCTCAATAAGTATCCGGTAAAAAGCATTGTTGAGCTTCTTGATGTTGAAAAGGTACACCATATCCATACATATTATATTATTTGACCATTTTATTAAAGCATCTGTAATAAAATCCACATACAGTTTAAGAGAGTTTGATCCACCATTCCAATCCTAATTTAGGTCTAAAATTCTTATATACAGAATATAGCTTCAGTTATAGTTGGAACGATAATCGCCATACAAGAAGAGGAGGGCTGGTGGTACCTGGGTTGCAAAAAGTGTAACAAAAAAGTGGTGAAAGACAACGAGTTTGTTGATCTGGATGATGATACACCAATGAAATCAGCAAACACTGCTGATCAGTGGAGATGCACTAAGTGCCATGAGATTGTCAAACACATTAAGTCAATGTACATATCTACATTTTTTTACACTCTTAACATATTAAATTTAACTACGCGATCAGCCACTGATAATTGTCGTATATGTACATTTGTAGTTTTCGTCTGCAAGTGCGTGTTCAAGATGATTGTGGCACGATGTCCCTCTCTTTGTTTAATGACGAAGTGCAGTCGTTGTTGGGTGGTAGATCAGCATACCAACTTTGCGAAAAGTATGGGTTGAAGGTAATGTTTTGGAAATCTGTTTTTGCAATCATTCATAACTACTGTTAAACATGATAAACTTTTTGCATGAGTTCTAATAATGTCCTACTTGGAATTTAGAGTTCTGAGCAACAAGTCTTCCCAAGTGAGATCACTGCATTGGTTGGTAAACGGCTGGCCTTTAAAGTCACTATTGATGAATACAATCGAAAAAATGTTGCTCAGATTCACGGTCTTACGTCTATCAGATGATACTGAAATTATCAGTTCGCTCACCGCATCTTTTACACCTTTAAAGGTATCACATACCAGATTCTTTCTCTCCTTCTCTTACGACATAATAACATTCTCTGTTTATTTGTTTGTATTAATAGGACACTGAGGCTACAAGTACTAAGGTTGTTGGGATATCTTCATTGGTAAGAGTCAATTACGACATGAGACAGTTAAGTGGTATACATTCCATGTACAATAAATTGTTGACATGTTACAATATTAATTGCAGGATCTTGAGTCTCAAACCGATGAAAATGTTACACCAATCAACCTGTTAAAAAGTACTGCTACAAGCCCCCCTGCGAAAAAGGAAAGCGGCAAACGTCATTCGGATTCGGAAGCAGCAACTGAATGTTCAAATACCAAAAGGCAACTACTGGACATTAAGCAAGAGAAAAATCCGTGACTATTGATCCCGTGTTTGAAAGATTAAAGCATCTGCACTAAACAAGAAGCAACAAACATTTCATTTTCTTCATCTTATGTTCTTCAGAATTGGAATAATAGGTAGTCCCATTTACATGTTCTATCGATTTGGTTTGAATTTTTAATGGGGAGTCCCATTCACAACAGTTACTTTTGTTTTGGATTTTTAATGGGGTGTCCCATTAAGTTTCTAAGAACACTTTGGAATATGGAATTGGTTACTATTTTTGTGTTTGCATACTAATCATTGTTGGGTTAGAATTGGTATTCTTTTTTTTGTTTCATTTTCAACAGGCATTGACTTTTCAAGTGCAAAGATGAGGTGAACGTGGAAACGCAAGGGTGACAGCTTAAAAGGCTTTGCTTGAGAGAAGAGTTGGCTGTGAATGACATCAAAATGGGACTTTGGGTTCAGAATGAGCATAGAGCACTGGATACCCGATTAGATTGTAGAAATATAGTAATATTTTGGATTTATCAAGTTGTACAATTCCTATTTGTGTAAAGAAACAAAATTATGAATTCTCAATCAATGATGTTATCCATAATTTTTGTTTTTAACTGCATTTTTCTGAATCATGTTCAATTTCTAAGAGTAAGTCACGTACATAAATTGCAAATATTTGTGTAATCAACAAAGTTACATTACATTAAAATGTACCAACAACCGAATCTTTCAAATTTTAAATTTATTCACATCCCCACAAATCAGTTAAATGTAAATATGATATGATTTTGTTATTTTGGCATTGAAATTGATGTATTAACTACCAAATCAATTTCTCAATACAATATTCAAAGCTAAATCATTTCTATCTTTAATATATATTGTCGTTGATATAAATTGAGAAACTAAAGTGCATCTTCACCAATCTTTTTTACACAAGAATGCCTCTACGATTGAACAGTGGTAACCGTAGGATTATGCCTTCCAAGTAAGTTAACATTTTTGTACTAATAACTCACTCGCTTGGCATATGTTGCATCTTATATAACTCGATTATGTTTCCTTCTAACAGTGAATGGGGTGAAGCTCCTCCCACCATTGACATTTGCATTCATCATGGTGGTAGAGTTGTAACTTCAAATGTTCTTTACGATTATTGGGGTGGCGATGAACTTATGATATGCAATGTGTCAACAGACAACATAACATACACGTCACTTAGACAATTAGTAGCACAACATTTATGCAATTACACTGACATAGGATCATACTACTTGCGTGTTTCGAATTTCCAAATGGAAGAAGAATATAGTCTTTTTAAGATAGACCATGAATGGCATATAGATTCATGTCTATCTGAAATTCAAGATGGTCATGCATTGGATATTTATTTGGGTCATCGTACGTATCCGACTATTATTGACCCAAATCGTCAAACATGGCTCCAAAGACGTTGGGAAAGAAACGGAATGATAAGTGGTCATGTGGATGCAATTCGAAGTGCAAGCCGGATAATTTTTCAATTAGTATAACTGCCACAAGCTCACTTTTCATCAGCCAACTCCTACGAAACTTTTTCAACATTGTATGTTAACATTTGTAGCTTCAGTAATCCATTCATATATGCCGAATGATAACATTCGGCAATCCACCAAATATAATCTTTCCAAAAACCTTATTTACATGAATGCATTATGAATAATATAAATCACAACGGAGTTATACCTAAAGGCATCCTGGAACTTCTTACAATGTCAATCCAGTTACATAATATATTGTCTACTACCTGATAATATAGATCATCAAGACCAGATACATAGAACTGATCTTTGTGGTAATTTAAAACAATAGTTTAAAGTTGAATGACCCAAACAGACGACACATGAACTTATAACCTCCTTATCAGGTAGGATTGTTCAAAACATTATCTTCACAGACACAACCACCCACAAATTATCATGTCCAGCAAATAAAACAAGTCATTAAATATCTTCCCATCCAACATACTAATAGTCGGATACGTACGGTACCAAAATATATTCTGCCATGCAAATCATCGTCTTCTAACACATATGGAACATTGGAATCATCACCGGTTTACGTGCATTCACAGTTTGAAGTTCATCCTTTACCATCCTCATAAGTTTGAACCTTACCGTTTTGTCTTTGTCCCACTCGCACCTCTTCTCAAGCTCCTTCCAATTAGTTTTGATGGTGACATGATTTGTACTCCCCGACCTTTCTTTATGTTTTTCCCAGTCCACGTTCACATAGAAAGATTTATCATGGTGTATCAGAAGTGCGTTGTGGTACTTATACATTTCATAAGGCCTCGCAAAATCCGATGGTATTATCTGCATTCAACAAATGATTCCCGTATACACAACATAAGTAAATGCACTATCCAAAAAAACACGATACTGTATGTTGCAACTGTAAAACGGGATCGCATGAAAATAACAAACGCTTACCACCGACCTCTTCCGATTCGTAATCCGAACATCTTGATAAAAGCGTCTTCCTCATCATCATGCTCGGAGTGATTAAACCGGTCACATTTATGTTTCATACGAGGATCTACATTTGGAAGATTGCAATGACATTAAAAGATGCAAGTATATTATTATCAATCTTAAAAAACGATGAAACAAATGTTTTTGGAAAAGTAGAATCTAATAAACATACCTTTGTCTATGGGGCTTTTTGAGCGGTTTATCGTCGTTCAAAATTACACGCTGATATGTTCTCCAAATGCGTTCCTAAACCAAAGATCCGTAAATGAGATCATCGAGACGGTAGCTTCTTCAATTTCGGTGAACACCATACGCGATCCAACCTTGATCCTTCCAAAACCAAGAAATCCCATCCCGTTCCACTAAAAACATGTCCGTGTGTGTTACAGGAAGACCAATGCGATTACGTGTGACGGTCAAGTCGACAACCCACTCACCATAACTCTGAATCTATTAATTTCTGGCAGAAATTGATTAGGAAGGAGCTGCATAACGAGTAAATATGTATTAAACATAGTATATACAATTTTCATTAAATTATTACCATCAATAAAGTAATGATGAAGTACTTACAATTGTTGGTCAAGGTTTTCCAACATACCAAAGCGCTTTTACGAGATCCTATATCAAGATTAAGATATCCACCAATTTCAAAGACCAACATTATCGCACGCTTGATTACATAGTACATGTCTTCTCCTTGACGTATGAAATGTAGTATTGCCACATTCCGGTAACGACTGTCATCAATAAATTGCTTCCATTCGTCCGAGTGCAGTGCATAAAGGTTACCAGGTACTTTCTTGATCCACACTTTGTGCATTGTACATCTGTTGTGAATTAAATACAACCATCGACTGCTTGTGTACAGCTCATCTGTAAAGAGACTTGGTAGAATCTGCATTCAACAACGCATTACGTAAACTTATTTTCAGTTTCATGATATCCATATTGGTAAATTTAGTAACATACATATTATAAGTAACAATGGTTACAAATTACCTGCATTGTTCTAAAGTTTCGTGTGTTCGCCGGCACGATAAATTGAGTCGTCATTCTATTTAATCAAAAAACAAACGTCTATTAGAAGGAACTTTCATGTTTTAAAAAACTTAGCAAAACGACAACCATGCTTGAATAACTCATCTTATACTACAATGTTATTTTCGGATGCCTTTTATTTCAAAACTTATATCGTATAATGACTTAATCAAGTGTCATTTCAATAAACCCTAACTAACAATAACAATTACTTTGTACTGGATTTTAACCATATGAAACATCTAAGACCATTAACATAATCATTAACTCATTAAACATGTCTCATCATCTGATGATACTAATAAGAAATGTAATTTCGCCACTAATTGAAACATCTAAGACCATTAACATAATCATTAGTCATATTACAAAATTGACCATACATCTTTATTTAACACCAAGATCTTAACTTATCAATTGATCGTGCCTAATAAATAGAAAAAACCCTGTTTCTTGAAGATTAGGCACAAATATGGTAACTAACTTCTTTACATTTACTCCTCTACTACACATGCATTCTCAATCGGCACATATTCCGCAGTTTCAAGATCATATTAATATTTATTCTAAAGGCGCTATAATCACTATTTACACTGATCGATCAAGTAATAATACTTCATCAACAACAACAAAAAAATTTCAAAAAAAAACATGTTTGTTACAGATGAATAAACCTAACCTGGTTCTTGAGTGTTTCTTCGAGAAGAAAAAGTAGGTGTGATGGAGAGTGGGTAAACGAAAAGTCTTTGTCTATAATGGGAAGTAATATCAGTTGCCATAATCTTTCTTCTACACGAATATCAACTTATTTTAGCAATGATGATATGCATTGATAGCAGAAATATATTTTCTTTTTTTGTGTATTATGTACCATTGTTTTAAAACATACACTAATAACTCAAATACATCTTTTAAAATTGAGTAGTATTTTGTAACTTACAAAATGATGTAATATACAAATACAATACAAATTCCACTATTCATTTTTAAAATTTTGCTAGCGTAAAATTTACAAGTTTTGTATCATGAAGAGGTGCCACATGTCACAAAACCCTTTTTTTACACTATATTTGTATTTATGACAGTTTAGTTAAAAAAACATGATCATAAAAAAACCCTTTTTTATGATCATTTTTTTTAACTAAACTGTCATAACTACAAATATAGTGTAAAATAACAGTAGTTAAAAAAACATGATCGTAAAGTTTACAAGTTTTAAAAACATGATGTAAAAGCAAACATGCTATTGTATGTTCGAATGTAAAATTTACAAGTTTTGTATACAAATAGAATACAAATTCCACTATTTATTTTTAAAATTTTACGAGCGTAAAATTTACAAGTTTTGTATCATGAAGAGGTGCCACATGTCACAAAACCCTTTTTTTACAATATATTTGTAGTTATGACAGTTTAGTTAAAAAAAACATGATCATAAAAAAACCTTTTTTATGATCATGTTTTATAACTAAAATGTCATAACTACAAATATAGTGTAAAATAACAGTGGTTAAAAAAACATGATCGTAAAGTTTACAAGTTTTGTATCATGAGATACTACATGAGTTAAAGATATGTGTTTATGTTTTGTATGTGATTATATTGTTTTAAGTCTCCGAACCATTCGTTTATAAACATGTCACAAAACCCTTTGTTTACACTATATTTAAAGTGGTGACAGTTTAGTTAAAAAAACATGATCATAAAAAAATCCTTTTTAAATTATCATGTTCTTTTAACTAAAATGTCATAACTACAAATATAGTGTAAAATAACAGTGGTTAAAAAAATATGATCGTAAAGTTTACAAGTTTTGTATCATGAGATACTACATGACCCATAGACTGTGTTTATGTTTTATATGTGATTATATTGTTTTAAGTCTCCGAACCATACGTTTATAAACATGTCACAAAACTTTTTTTTACACTATATTTGTAGTTATGACATTTTACTTAAAAAAAACATGATCATCAAAAAATTAATATCTGTTTTGTAAACAAGTCTCAAAACGTTGGCACTATATTTAGTACTACTACTAATTTAGTTATGAAAATAAGTTTAGCATATATACCGCTACACTATATTTTACATTTATACTTTTGAACATATTTACACTCAAAGGTTTTTGTTAAATGTTTATACTTATACTTTAAAAAGAAAAAAGAAATTTTACTAACTATAAACAACATTAAAGCCTCCGTTCTACACTATATTTTTTAACATTCACATCACAAAATACGCTTATAATTAACTTCATAACGAAGTTTTAGTGATAACATTAGCTTACTAACATACTATTATATAATATTGTTCTATGCCATCTAAGGCCAGACTAAATCTTTATTACAAAACACAAAATATCATATTCCTAAAAGATAGTCTTAAACATGTCCAACCATACCACTGATAAGTCATAAACATAGGCTGAAACCATGTTGCATTTGTCTGATGTCTTAGCACATGTCAAATACAGGGATTACAACTTTCTTTCTGGAAGCCAACGAAGCACGAATGTCTGCCACACGATCAACGAGCTTGAACCGCACCATTTTATTGTCGTTCCATTGTGATCATGAACAACGTCCTTCCACCGCATTTCATTGTTACATGGTTTTGCTTTTTGTGCATCATTGTGGTGTTCGATTTCAACATCCACATAGAACTCCATACCTCCAACGATCGCGAATTGCATTATGGTATTTCCACATTTTACGTGCCTTCACAAAGTCATGCGGTATGTTACGTATTAATATGAAATCAAAAGTCGATGAAGACTCCTACCATATTATGTTAATCAAAACTTGGTCTATACAATACGAACGTATTTTTTACTATCGTAATTTGTAGTTATGCCTAAGATCATTTATACTAAGCATACCAAATAGATTAGTTAGTAGCGAACTACACTGTTTCCATGCCATTCGTGGATCCTTTCTTAAAAACAATACGGTGAAAGGGATGTTCTTAGAAACTAATCGCAGTTCCTACTTTTCAAAACTGAAGTCTTATCGATAACTGGTCTATCACTACCATAAACATTTCATACTCATAATAGTCGCGTTTATGTCTTTAGATATATCAACATATACTCTCTATACAGAATACTTTAAACTCACGTGCATTACATATCTCCATCAATTTATCTAACTAATAGCGGAAAGCAAAATTTGAATGGACCGCTTACCAAACGACTTCGTTCTGTTACATACGCAAGAATTGGCGCATTAAAACAAGTCTTCTCATCCTGATGCTCTGTATGGCCGTCCCACTCACACATGTGTGACATTCTTTTATCTACATAAATCGTGTAAAACAAATTTCACAAAAGTATATCATGTGCAAACGTTTTTGTTTCTCAACAATAATTAAATACATTATCGTATATTATGATTAACATACCTCGATCTATAGGGCTTTTCCGGAATGGCTTTTGCAGTTCAATACCATACGTTCTACCACATCATGACGCATCTCCAAACCACACGAATAAAATGGCATCATGGATCTTGAATTGTTTAGCAAGTTTGTGAAAACCACTCTTCTCCCAAAGAATGAGCTTTTGAACTTCAACCAAAATATGCCATCCCATTCCTCCAAACACATGAACATGTTTGTCTTCATCCACAAGCTTAATCTCACGGTGAGTGACTGTTGATATCAGCGTGCCACTCACATAAACACGGAATTTAGGATTATCAGTTGATGTCAGGAAACCGCAAGGAATATCCTACCAAACAGTTATTTGTTATTAACATAACAAGTTAAATCAAATTCATTGGTTTTCAAAAGATTTGTAATAAAGTAATACAATGTAAATCTGTATAGATTCGAATTACCGAGAATTGGTGAGTTGTTCCAAAGTAAGCAAGCATCTCGTTGTATCGTAGCCACGCGAGCGAGATCGTATCCATTGCATTCATATCCGAATTGTTGTACTGTTACGTAGTAGCAGTCTTCTTCTGCCGGATGAAATGGAATGTCGATATGTTCGTGTATTTCCGACATCTAAAAGTTGCGCCATTCGGATCCACACACTTAAACAGATTCCTCCGGCCGTCTTTATGTACACCTTATGTTTTGTTCCTTTATTGTGGATTAAGTACAACCAATTGTTCTTAGGTTTCAACATCTCCGTAAACACATTAGGAAGAAGCTGAAATTCATACATTTAGTGCATGTATTAATGTTAATTTTTTTGAATACAATGATAATTTATATAAGTCTTTTAGATAGTAAGTACCTGTAGTGTGCAAATGTTCTTTTTGTTTGCCTCCACCAATAGTTGCATCGTCATTCTATTTCAGAAAACCACAAACGTGTAAATGGTGAATACGGTTTTTACATGAATTTATATATATTTTCAAACAATTGGATCATCAGCAAAAATAGATACGTAAATTTGAAGACACATTATGTGAATTCATACAGAAGTGTTTGAACACACCTACAATCATTTAGTCGTTTTTCCTGTACGTATCTGTATTGTCATTGAAGTTTACCATGTTATACTATGTAAACCGTTTTGCACGATTAACAACTAATCTACAATCTACCAAATCAACGTTCTATTCATACTTTTTACTAACATAAAAAGGCGCTTTGTATTCATCATATGCTTAACACGTTATTGCTTAAGTACTAAACCAAATAGCAATAAATCAATCCTAACTTATGTAACAACTATTATACTTTGCATTAATTAGACATGTTCTTTATACTAACAATCCTAACATTAACCACCATGTAATTACTTATCTTAGTAACATGATCATCCTTTTTAGATTATTCCATTAAACATAACATATTTCTGTTCAATGATCAGCAACAATTTATACTACAAAAACCTTTTATGAGTATGATCATTGTACGTGGACTTAGTTAATAAACTGAAAAGATCTTTGTAAATAGACTAAACATCTACTCCCAATCGGCTATTGGCAAGGAACTGAAACGGTTTTAATCTTTTTCTTTCTTCTACAGTAATTATAGCCTATGTAACTATTTAAAGTTCAAATATCAAATATCTGGAAATACATATCTTCAAATCAATTCTAAACATGTTTAATTAACTATCCCTAAAATCAAGACAAATAGCTTTGATTGTTAATATTCAAATCAGCGTATACTTATATGTCACACAATATAATAAAGAATCAAATCGTGTATTCTTAGAGGGATAAGGATCCTCTCATGTTTATCATAACATGATAGGTAATGTTGTTTAAGTTTGTGAGATGAAGCATACATGTGGGTCCTATCTTTTCATTCAAAGTAAAAAAAGTAAATTATTTATCTATTTTGTGATTGGTGAACATGATGTATCATGTTTATTTCAACTTTAGAGGATCTCAATCCTTCTTAGAGATAACCCCATGTTACAGTGTGATCAAAGTATAAAATAGCCTTCAGTATATTGTAAACATTGAAAAACAAATTTCAAACATGCATTTGTAAGAAAATCTTCATCATAAACATGCACTTCAATCAGTTTACAACTACAATGATCGGTTATGGAAAAAAAAAAAAAACACTAAATTTTAACATTACCTGTTGATGATGGTGTGTTGAGTAAGATGAAGAAGATTGTTGACCGGAAGTGATTGTGTGTTGAATTCAAGTCGTATTATCACATATATCAACACAAGTGTCTTTTTGTAATCATGATTTTTAGTAGCTACTACTCCTACTACAAGTCACCCAAGTTGTAATTATCATTAATTCTCATGTAAAAAGTTTAATACGTTATGTAACGTTATGTATTTTTATTTTTTTTTAGTAAAGTTGTCATGTTTTCCAAAATGTAATACTTTCAATTTTAATATGAAGATTTTCTTAAATTGAAAAAGTGTGTATAATATATTGTATGTGTAAAAAATATTTTGTAGAATCACCTAAAAAATTAACCACCCTAACATATTAGTAAAAGATTTTGTACTACCTAATATATTTTGTACTTTATTTTCTATTAAAACAAACATAATATATCTTCATTATTTGTGTTTGCAGATTTCTAAAAGTTTTTCATCATAAGCAAAGATTCAAGTTATAACATTATGAAGAACATCAAATCACCCAAGGTTCGTTTTATGTGATATTTTATTTATACGCTCCAACTACTCGCTAAATTCATTTGTACTTGGGAATTTCATTATGAATTGAATTTGATTTATAAGTTAGTTTTAGTTTCTAAATAATTTTGTTTTAATGTAGGTAACCAAAGAAAAAGAAGACAATAAACAATTGAATTCCTTGTATCTGACCGGAAAAGATACAAACGCTATTGAGATATCTGATGATGATTCGGTAGATGGTCATAAAGTTTAAAAATTCGTTACAACATATTGTGTTTTTCACTAACATTGATTTCTAATCTATACCTACAGGATTTCACCATAAAAAAAAACAAAATTGCTACAAAGCAAAATGATGACGTTGTAAACAAAAATGTTGTTTATTATGTTTCTTCAGATGATGATGACGTTGTACCGTTACCAAATAAGGAAATAGTTGACGATCATGTTCAAAACTCAAAAAATTTGGTATGGAGGCATATGCTTATTAGTTTTATAGTTATTTGTTTTCTGCCTTCTTTAATAAGAGGAATTTCGTACCGTGTTTGTCTAACTTTCATGTCCTTTATGTTCAATATTGAATTAGGAATTGGATGATGAAAGCCCTATTAGGTTTAAGCGCACCAACAACACTACACAATCTTCCATTTCCAAAAAAGGCGTTTTGCGCTTATTGATGAAACCACCGATGATGTGGATGATAAAGGCAAAAAGTGAACAAGATGATAAAATACGGGTCCATCAATCTCGGATATGAATTTTCATTTGGATGACTTTGTTGATGACATACCTTTACTTAATGAACAACACACTTCGGGAACCACAAAAAACAAGTACGCTCTCATTGATGAAGAGACCGATGAAGATCTTGATAACAAGAATATTACGAGTGAAGATGGTGTTTGGACTAATATCAATGATCTTGATTACGCTTCGCTTGATGTTCATTATTCTAACACATACATTCTTGATGAAGCCGATGAAGACTTTCAAAATTCGGATATCCATAGCGTCTCATCGATTGCTCGATGAAGCCGAAGTCTTAGAAGATTTGGACATTGATGATCTTTCCGAAGAAGAGTTACAAGATTCGGATATTGATGATGAAGCCGAAGAAGACTTAGACGGTTTCATTAACGACGAACCTGAAGGTTATTATTCTACCGATGATAAATCTACAGATGATGATTGAAATGTGCCAATATCGTCATTCAAAATGATTTATGTTTTTTCAATACTATTTGTTTCTGATTTAGCACTTTTTTGTTTTAAACCATTATGAAATACGTTATTGTTTGTGATTGGGGAGTCCTTATCACTTTTTTTTTTTTTTTATCAAAACTCTTTATTTGATCAAGTATTTATACAAATTTTAATAACACATTGTGTCTATTTGTTTTGTATAAGAATTATAGATGAATTCGATACGGTTGGTCGTTTTGTTATTTTATTTCATTTATAGTATATATACTTTATTGTAAGCGTATTGTAAAACTTTAGATTTTTAAGTCAAGTTTGTTAACAAAATAAATACTTAAATAATTAAAATGTGGATCATTGCATTTTTCCACGGCAACTAAATTTCTGAAGAAACATATTTAATAACATAACTACTAATACAAAATGTGTCCTCTCCCATACAAGTCAAGTACAACCAATTACAACTTAGAGTAAAATTTAAAAACACAACTTAGTTTAGTGTACATAAAACATGGCCCATGAAAATATGTCCATTAACCAAGTTAGAAAGCCCAATCAATAATCACAACCACATTATAATGCGAAGTTGGGAAACATATTACGACATATCATCTTCACATGGCTTCATCAAACCCTAAAACCTTTGAAGCTGGAAACTCACAATCGCCTCAACCTGATTCAAAGTGCGACCATCAGTTTGTTGACGAGAAACCAAATTTGACTCAACCAAAGAATAAGGATAGAGTACGTGATTCATCCAGTAAAGATACAAAAACCAAAGTCGATGAAGCATTGAGGTTTCTTGCTTCAGTATTTGAAGAAGGTTCACCTTCTCAAAACAGTAAAGGTATCGCATACAAGATTTATACAATGTTTTATATACACAAATATTACTTCATATTAACATTATCTTTCCATGCATGTTGTTTTTGTTTAACAGATGAGGTAGACGAGACGATTCTTCTCAACTGGCTTAAAATCAATGTTGGAGATCCTCAAGAGTGTCAACAAGTTCTCAACGGCGTTAAGTCGAAGATTCTAAAAGCAGATGCTATGATCAATGAAATACGTTCAATGGGTCATGAGTTAGCGATGACTACGTTGTGGATTTGAACTTCTTTAGCGATGAAGATTGAAAAATCCTCATGACACTATTCTTCAAGTTTACTTTCTTTAATTTTCAATAAAAATGTATTATGCAACGAAATTCGTTTCATCAATTGCGTTTATGTAATCGATCTCGCGATCTTTGAATGATATTTTGTTTAATGACATATGAAGCGTTTTTAGTAACACAAATGACTTTATGTTAGTATTGAATATGCATTTAATATCAATCAATATTATCTCAATCAATATTACCATTAATGAGATAATCAATGATAAATGTCATTCATTGATGCCATTAATAAAAAAGATTGCATATCAGTTATAAATGTTTACTTTAAAGAAGTTTCTATATAAATTCAAAATTTCAAAAAAACATTTACACATCATAACATACCATTGATAACCAATCTGTAGCCTCCTAATTATCATGCCTTTGACATCACAGTTATAAACTTTCTTTGTCTTCCCAAAATCACCAAAAGTCATAAAACTCTATTACCATGGATGAAAACAATGAAAGACTTCCTAAAGCGTATGAAACGGTGTCAAACAATAAAAACCTCAACCTTCAAACCAAAGACTCCTTTGTCGAAACATTCACGCCACCTTCTAACACAAGAGTTTCTTTGGCGAGATTCTTACATGTATGTGTTAATATGTATTCATAACAACCTGGTATAACATTATTTCATATGTAATTCTAACTTTTTATTTTTCTATCTATTAGATGATCCTCTGACTGCAACATTGCCTACATCACAGTCAACGAATTCGTCTTCAAAACAAGCAGAAAATATTCAAGGTTTGATCGCAACTTTATCTGAAATTAGAATGATTGTTGTAACATGTGCTTTAATTAACTGAATCTATAATCTCTTATGCCATGTCGTTTCAAGGTCATACTATATTTGTTTTTATACTTTTACCTTCAGTTGCGCAAAGGATAAGATCAAAACCAGGAGCTACTGATAGACTACCTCTTGCAGATGTTACTAACTGTGAGTTACTTACATAATCACATATGAAAACCAATCTATTTTATAACTTCTTATCAGTATTAGTACTTCGTATCAGTTTTTGAAACTTTTCATTCTTTAATGTTACACAGCTATTCGACCAAGTTTAAATGTCGTACACAATATTGGTAACTCGACAACATTTTTTGGTTCACATATTTTTCAAGGTATCCATTTTCAAGATTATGTACCTTATACTGTATTTTGAAGTCATGACCTGTCAAGATTATAGCGATTTATGTTTATACCTACATCAACATCGCTAAACTGCTTTTGATATACATTTAGGAGCAAATTCACGAGACAACCAACCCCATATTTGGCAACAATACTCTTCCGACGTTACAAACTCGATTGTCACCGTTGAGTCGGAGTGTAACTACAAATTTCTGGAACCTACAAATGTTAACTCAAAATCTCTGTTGTGTTTCACGTGTACCACAACAACAAACAACTTTGGCTACATCTTCTAATGCTCTTGGGTTTTTACAAGCTCCAAATTCAGCCATTTCAAGTGGTTAGAGCCATATATCTATATATATCTGTACTATATATTTATTATATACTTCTTGCATACATAACATCCGTTCTTTATAACACGTACATGTTATTCTTTTATAGTATCTCAAAGGACTGTTTTTTCGAACACTATTACCAATGAAACTCTTGGTTCACTTTCGCCTCATTCATTGCCAACAAGTGATAACCAAGCAGCTTCAGCTGCTGCAACACGCAAACGGAAATATTCTTTGAACGACATTTCAAAAGGTACTTCTGGGAACTCTCATATCTTATTATACATGCTACGTCAAAAGTGCAATGTTTATTAGATTCTAATTTATATTGGTAAGAGAGTTATTCATCCAAAACCATGTTTCATTACAGTTTCCGCATGTCCAGTTTCAATTACATCAAATCAACCAAAAAATGTTTCAAACACGCATTCTTCTAATCCGTTCAAGAGAACTGCGACTTCCTCAGGCTTACTTACTAACAACCAATATATACCGATGCAAGCATCAGCAACCGTCACGCCACCTTCTAACAAAAGAGTTTCTTTGGCAGAGTTACTGACATGTATGTTTGTCTATGTATACAGAAGAACCAACTATAACCGTTATTTCATATGATGATATCACTTTTTTTTTGTCTATTAGATGATCCTCTCTCAGCAACGTTGCCTACATCACAATCAAGCAATTCATTGTCCACAGAAGCAGAAAACCGTAAAGGTTTGATCAGAACTTTAAATATGTTATACGGGATACTTATTCTACTCTTTTTATTAACTCAAAATAGAAAGTGTGATGCCATTTCCTTTGCTTTTCCTATTATTTTACATTTTCTATTTAGGTCCAATTTCTCGGAGTGTAGGACGGCCCAAAAAGTGTTCCTTTAACACACCACTTACAGACGTTACTAACTGTGAGTTACTTACAAGATGTAGATTAATACACCTGTTTGGCGCATTATTGGGAAACCATTATTATAATATGTATCAATATCCGTAATTCAACAACAGTTTCAAAATCACCTTTTTTTTAAAGCATATACAATTATAATCATTTTGACATACCAGAAACAACATATTGGCCCCAAAAACTTTGCAGCATACGTATGTTTTGTCACATTAATACTCTTTATAACTGATTTGAGGTTTTCTATAGTGTTGCAAACTCCACTTCCTATAAACACAGTTAGCAGTGTTAATCGTGGTAGAACAAGACGTAAATCTGTGCCAACAATTAATCCCCAAACAACTCCAGTTGCAACGACACGCCAAGGACAATCTCTATTGCCTGATCTTTCCAGCGGTAAATTTCCTATATCATAAATATGATTATGTTTTCAGCATCGTTACATGTCAATGTGTTTCCATGATTCTTTTAATGATTTTTTTCAGTTTGTTTCCAAACGCCCAAGATTCCTCACGTTTTTGAACGTACTAAGAATACATCTACGTCTGGTGTTAGAACCACCACTCCAGCTATAATAACACATAATTCAATGTACCAAGTGGGTGAGTCATCAACGCAACCTAAAAGATCTAAGAAAACTGCTTTGCAACGACCATCGCCAATTAGATTTAATCTTAATGACGACGATGGAAGTGTCGAAAAGTATCGACAAGTTCGATGGTATATCGAAGGTAATTCTATCGTTAGGTGTACATTCAATTAAACAGGATAATAGTAATATTTAAACATCAATTAATAACTTTTAAACATAAATTTGCAAACTACTACGACCATGGTGATCCGTGTTTTGAGTGCATGAATGTCATGCTTTGCTCGAAAGCGAAGCGAGAAGGATACAGAAGTGATCCAACAAACAAACCGTATACTTTATGCTGTAGCAAGGGAAAAGTTTCTATTAAACTACCGCCTCCTGCTCCTGAGCCGTTACACGATTTGTTTTATAATACGGATACATAAATTTGCAAACTACTACGACCATGGTGATCCGTGTTTTGAGTGCACAGAATGTCATGCTTTGCTCTGGAAAGCAGAAGCCAGTAAAGGATACAGAAGTGATCCAACAAACAAACCGTATACTTTATGCTGTAGCAAGGGAAAAGTTTCTATTAAACTACCGCCTCCTGCTCCTGAGCCGTTACACGATTTGTTTTATAATACGGATACAAAAAGCCAGAATTTCAAAAACAACATTCGAACATACAATAGCATGTTTGCTTTTACATCAATGGGTGGAAAGGTCGACGATTCAATTAACAGACGAGGTCGTGCTCCATATGTTTTCCGCTTGCATGGACAAACATACCATAGTATTGGTAGTTTGCTTCACGAAGCAGGTGCTCGACCGAAATTTGCACAGCTGTATATATATGACACAGAAAACGAAAATGAGAATAGAGAACGAGCCTTAAGGTATAAAAACTTTTTCTTTATTTCCATTTACGTCAATACCATGTTTTTTAAGAATGAGTTGTGCATCATTCTTAATTTTTGTTTTATCTGTTCAAATTATAACATGCAACAACTCTAAGTCATCCTCCGTTACTTTGAAGTCTAACCATCCTATCGATAGAAACATTATCAACGACGTAAGACAAGTATTAGACACTTCAAGTGATTTGGTACAAACATTTAGAAGGGCGCGTGACTCTTACACACAAGATAGCGAGCAAAATATAAAAATAAAGCTTATTGCAAAGCGTGGAAAAGATGGACGCAATTACAATCTTCCCACTGCCAATGAGGTTGCTGGCCTTATTGTAGGCGACTTCGATTCATTTGCGGAACAGAGAGATATTGTGATAGACAAGTATAAATATTTTTCATCCTATGTACCTTCCCTTGCAGTACCCATTGTTGATGCCACGTGCGCAAGATGGGTATCATTTGCAAATTCCACTAACAAAGAAACCTGGCCAGCCGGCGACAGATAAGAAGGACAAAACAGTTACAATGCGGCAGTGGTTTGCCTATCAAATACAGGACCGTCCTAATCAAGAAAATTTATTTACGCGTGGAGGTCGTTTGTTTCAGCAGTTTCTTGTGGATGGTTACGCTATGGTTGAGACTGAGCGTTTATATTTCAATCGAGCAAAACAATCAAAACTTAGGTGTGATAGCTACTCAAACATACTTGCAAGCATTGCATCTGGAAACACGGACCCAACCGCCCTTGGAAAGCCGGTCGTGTTGCCTTCTACATTTACCGGAGGACCAAGGTACATGAAGCAAAACTATATGGATGCGATGGCGTTATGTAGATGGTACGGTTGTCCGGACTTATTCATAACAGTAACATGCAATCTAAATTGGCCGGAGATTGCAAGATATATGCAAGAGCATAATCTTTCACCTTCATATCGCCCCGATGTGCTTACAAGAGTTTTCAAAATGAAACTTGACCAGTTGATGACTGATTTGAAAGAATTGCGTTTATTTGGACGCGTTCAAGCAGGTACTATACATAAACTTTACTAATATTTTTTCTTACATAACCAACTTTCTGCATATACATTGGTATTATTATATGTACCTAATGTTATATAATATGTGCAATTGTGTATACTGTTGAGTTTCAAAAAAGAGGACTTCCGCACGCGCATGTATGTTTGTTCTTGCATAGGGATGACAAGGTTCCAAAATGAGCAGTTGACAAATACATATCTGCCGAGATACCAGATAAAGAAAATGACCCGGATTTGTTCAAGTTAGTTTCTGATTTCATGATGCATGGTCCGTGCGGTGCGGATGACCCAAATCAGGTTTGCAGTTCCGACGGTAAATGTACCAGACAGTTCCCAAAAAAATTCACCCACCGCAGTTCAGTCGACGCGGATGGCTACCCTGTATATAGAAGACCTGACAATGGAAGATATGTCGAAAAGAGTGGCCATAAGTTACATAACGGTTATGTCATCCCTTATAATGCTCAGCTGCTAAAACGTTACCAATGCCACATTAATGTTGAATGGTGCAACCAAACGGGATCAATAAAATATTTGTTTAAGTATATAAACAAAGGTCCGGATAGAGTGTCGACCCAATTGTATGAACCGGTTCAACTGCTGATGGTCAACAAATTGATAAACCGATTGACGAGATAAAGGCCTTCTTAGATTGCAGATACCTATCTACTTGCGAGGCAGCGTGGAGGATATTTGGTTTTGAGATTCATTATAGAACACCTTCTGTTGAGAGGCTGTCGTTTCATCTTGAAGGCGAGCATCAAGTTGTGTATGACGAAGAAGCTGATCTCGAAACAGCTGTTGAGAAGCCGACCGCTGGTGCTGATATGTTCGAAGGTTGGTTGAGAATGAATCGAAGGTTTCGGAGGCAAGGGAGCTAACGTATCTTGAGTTTCCTACAAAATATGTATGGAGCGGTCCTAATAGAATTTGGACGCTTAGAAAGGTGGAAGGTCGATTGGAAGAATTCACGGTTCCAATATCAACAGGAGACGCTTACTATTGCAAAATGCTGCTAAACAGTGCAAAAGGATGCAAGACACACGCTGACATTAGAAAGGTTAATGGCATAGTGTATCCAACTTATAAAGATGCTTGCTACGCAGCAGGACTTTTAGAGGACGACAATGAGTATGTTGAAAGTATTAAAGACGCAGCTCATTGGGAAAGCCCTGAACATCTTCGTGAGTTATTTGTGACATTGATTTCGCAAAATGAACTTACCACGCCTCTTACTGTTTGGTTACAAACATGGCATTTGCTTGCGCAAGATGTTCAACATAAGAGGAGGCAGATTTTGCAAATTCCAGGTAACATCCATAAGATATATTTGTAGACTATAATCTATAATTATAGACTCATCAAATATTACTTATGTTTCCTTATACGCTTATTTAACCATATTATTTCTAATGTTTTAATCACTCATACATTTATTAAGTTCTTGCATTACTATGGTCTAATGCGATTTGATTATCGATGTGAGGAAAAAAGAATATTGCTTTGTTCTATATTGAGCAATCCGAGATCAAGAAACTCAACATTGAGGATTTGGCGTGATATGCCTTATCCGGATGATAGATACATAACTGAATTTGGTAACAGACTTATACACGATGAGACTAATTATAATCCCGTCGAGTTGGAAACTGAGTACCAACGCCTGTACGGCTCTTTGACCATAGAACAGAAGGGTGTGTATGACACCATAATACACTCAGTTGACACCGGAACGGGAGGAGTCTACTTTGTTTATGGTTACGGAGGTACGGGTAAGACATTCTTATGGAAGACTCTTCTTGCGGTGATCCAGAAGAAAAGGTGATATAGTTTTGAATGTGGCATCCGGTATTGCTTCTTTGTTAATGTCGGGAGGCCGAACTGCTCATTCAAGATTCCATATTCCTATCAACGTTGATGAGACTTCTACTTGCTCTATAAGTCCTCAAAGCGATCTTGGAAAAATGTTAAAGAAATGTAAACTTATTATATGGGATGAAGCGCCAATGGCAAATAAGCTATGTTTTGAAGCATTAGATCGGTCTTTGAGAGACATACTTCGTAGGAGCAGGTATGAAATGTCCGATGAGCCTTTTGGAAACATGACCATGGTTTTTGGCGGCGACTTTAGGCAGGTTCTACCTGTTATTCCAAAGGGATCCCGGGAAGACATTGTTACTGCTTCGTTGAGGAAATCATATCTGTGGGATTATTGTAAAGTTCTTAAGTTGACTGCGAACATGAGACTAACTGTTGGATCACGACCTCAAGATGTCAACGAGATACGAGAATTTGCAGATTGGATATTGAAAGTCGGAGACGGAGACCTTGGTGAACCGAATGACGGAGAGGTTTCTATATATTTACCACAAGAAATTTTAATAGATGTCGCTGATGACCCGGTTAAATCTATTATTGCCTGCACTTATCCAAACTTTTTGGATAACATACATGATCCTGCCTACTTTCAAGAAAAGGTAATCCTTGCTCCAACAAATGAAGTGGTGGACAACATAAATGAGCATATGTTGGACATGTTTCCGAGTGAAGAAATGGTTTTCCTAAGTTGTAAAGTGTTGACAAAAGTGAAGCGGTGGCCTTATTGATCATCCGTTTCTACTTTGAATTTATCAATGGATTGAAGTTCTCGGTGTTCCAAACCATAGAATTTATTTAAAAGTAGGAGTCCCATTATGTTGTTGCGAAACATTGATCAAGCCAATGGATTGTGTAATGGAACAAGACTACAAGTTCTTAAATTAACGAGAACTTCTATTCACGCAAAAATCATTAACGGAACCAACTTTGGGAAAACGTAATCATACCAAGGCTGAAAATAACTCCTTCGATAAGCGTTTACCGCTTAAGATTGTCAGGAAACAATTTCCTATTTCAGTTTCATTCGCAATGACAATTAACAAAAGCCAGGGTCAATCGTTATCAAAAGTTGGTTTGTATCTCCCCCGACCTGTTTTCACTCATGGACAGCTATATGTTGTTGTCTCAAGAGTTAAAAGCAAGAGTGGTTTAAAGGTTGTAGTTTGTGATGAAGAAGGAAATATGTGTAAAACCACTACGAATGTCGTTTACAAAGAAGTTCTTGAAGGCCTATGAACAAGATCAAAAAGGTATGTACAAGTTATAAGTTTTTGGTACCATTTTTTAGATTATAATGCATTATAAATCATGTATCAAATAATTTTACTTATATTGTGTATGTATTGTTAGGTGTGCATGGAATTGGCATTTCCTACCAAACTGATGATTGCTCACACACGTCCTTTGCTATTCAAGACCATCAAATTTTGACACGACAACAACATCCATGTTTGTTCATTTAATTCTTAGTAACTTAATTGATTGTCGTATAACTCATGCATTCACGAATGTATTGTTTCATTTTGTAGCTTATATTGATAGAACATGTTTACTTTCGTTTTTATTATTATTTCATTTTCATATTTCTATAAAAATCCCGTGAATCCACGGGTCTTTAAGCTAGTGGTAGAATATACGGTAGTCTAATTTTCAATTTTCAAGAATCAATTGCCCTCTATTTATTTTTTACTTTTAACTTCTAACTTGAGATTATAGTAGCTTTGGAAGAGTTCAAAGGTGTGTCGGGTCTTGTTCCAAGTATTCCTAAGAGTACTATTTTCAAGTGTAACGTGAGTGACCATGTTAAGGCATCGATTTTGCATCTTATGCCTTTCGGACGGGGAACTCTTCCTATTAAATACTTGGGCGTTCCGCTAATTTTTTCTGGACTCGTATATAAGGATTGCAAAATCCTTGTTGAGCGTGTTCGGATTTGCATTGGTGATTGGAAAAATAAATGGCTTTCTTTTTGCCGGGCGTTTGCAGCTTGTGAAATCTCTCCTATTGTCCATGCTTCTTAATTGGGCGCGGTCTTTATTCTTCCAGCATGTATCATCCATGATTTAGAGCAGCTGATGAATGGGTTCTTGTGGTGCCAAGGAGACATGAAGCTTGGCAAAGTGAAGGTCTCGTGGGATGATGTTTGTCTACCAACATATGAGGGAGGTATTGGAATTCGTAAGCTTGAATACTTTAATATTGCGCTGATGTCAACCCATATATGGAAGATTATTACGGACAAAGAATCTTTGTGGGTTAGATGGATACATGCTTACAAGCTAAAGCATCGTAGTTTTGGAAAGTCCCTTTATTAGCTAATGTAAGTTGGGGGTGGCATAAGCTTCTCCAAATCCGTAATCTTATTCGCCCCCATGTTTGGTATAAAATTGGAAATTGGTGCACTGCTTATGTTTGGTACGATACTTGGAATGTGCACTGTGTTGGGTTTTAGGTTCCTTGCATAAAGAATTACTCTAAGTACTGGAACCACGGACAGGCTTGATGTAACCACGGACTGAAGAGTGTAACCACAGATGAAGACAACCACGGCTAGTAGTATTGTGTAACCACGGATAATATATAGTAAGCACTGCTAGTCTTGTATAGTCAGTTAGTTTATTGTATTAGATAAATATGGAAAAGATATTTATCTTGTAGGTTACGTATTGTATATTGTATAGGACTCCTTAGCCTATAAAAGGAGGTCCTATGTTAGGTTAGATATCGTATGATATATATCTAAGGTCGATACACTTCAAGGTTGCAAAACCCTAATCTTGTAAGAGTATTCGTATTAATAAATAATATTGAGGTGTTGAATGTTTCATCGTTCTTCTTCTTAAGATTAAGTATTAAATTCGCGTAATACTTGATAAGCTTTTGTTACAAGTCGGTTTCTATATTAGATCGTTTGCTCAACTGGGATCAACAAGTGGTATCGAGCTTGTGATCTAGAAACTATAACCAAGAAGAAGTCTCATTAATCTTTATTCAAGAAAGTTAAGATGTCGTGAAACTCACATGGTGATCGCTTCAAAGTGCCCATGCTCAAACATGGTGAGTATCAAATCGGAGGATGCGAATGAGGCAATACATTCGTATGATTGATTATGCTCTCGGGATGTTGTTGAAAGGAGATACTCTTCCTTTGAAGGGTGAGGATGGAAAGGAGATTGCTATTGTTAGTGAACCGATAAAGCTAAAAGGAAAATGGAGATCAAAGCTCACATGATTCTCTCTGGGAATACCAAATGAGTTTGCCTTGGACTTTGATCAATATGAATCGCTAAAGAATTATTGGATGCTCTTGAATTAAGGTTTGCTAGTAATGAAGCTACAAAGAAGTCAAGGATGAATATGCTCAAGCATCAATTTGAAACCTTCAACGCTCTTAGTGGAGAAAAGATTGATGGAACATACAATAGACTTCAAAACTTATCGATCAATCAAGTCGGTGGGTTACAAGTTCCTTCAAGAAGATATTAATTTGAAGTTCATTAGGAGTTTATCATCGATTGGGCTATTCATACAATTGTGTGGAGAAATAAGGCGGACTTTGCTACAATGACTCTAGACAATCTCTTCAATAACTTGAAGGTTTATGAGTGCGAGAATAACTTTTCTCACTCATCTTCTTCTAATCAAAACATTGCTTTTGTATCCACTAATCACAAAAGCTCACAAGATGTATCCATCTTTGCTTATGGTATAACCACGGCTATTGCAAACAATACCCTTTGTTAGTGATAATGTCATGATGGTGCAATTTGTGCTTTTCTGTCGATTTAACTACTAGTGTTGATGTTTTGAATCAAGATCTAGATCAAATTGATCCCGATGATCTTGATGAAATTAACCTTCAATGGCAAATGGCGATCTTGACTCTCCAAGCAAGGAAGTTTCGAGAAGGACTGGAAGACATGTTAGGTATGATGGTCAAAGGAGAGCTGGATTCGACAAAAGCAAGATGGAGTGCTTTAGCGCAAGAAGAAAGGTCACTTTGCTAGGGAATGTCGAGCTCCTAAAAGAATTGAAGGCATTAAGAAGACAACGAAGAGCCTGCTACTTCTTGACTTTGGTTGCTCGGGATGAGCTTGGTGATTATGATTGGGTGATCAGTTGAAGAAGGTCCCAATGCGACTTTTCTTGCTAGTGAAGCTTCAAAAGAGCATAACTTTGCTCTTATGGCCTATGCTTCATCTTACGGTTCGATTCGAGGTATCTAATGATTCTAAATCATCTACTTGTTCTTTTAAATCATGTTCGATAACTTAGAATCTCAAAAGCTATCACCGAGAGTATGAGAAAAGAAGTAGAGATTGACTCTAGATAACTTAGGATATAGAGTTGGTCTAGAAGGTGTAGAAGAGAAGCTAAAATTACGTATTAAATGTGAGTTTGAGTATGTAGAAAAGATCAATATACTAGGTGGTGAAATTGATCTTAAAAGCAGAGAGATTAAAATGCTTAAAGATAAACTAGCATAGGCGAGAGTGTAAAACAAAAGGCCCTAGATGAAAAGAAAAACATGTTGTTAGGGTTGCTAAAACACAATATGCTTCGATTTAGCAAAGAAGCCAATAGGTCAAAAAGCTGTTCAAAGATGGTCTTGGTCTAGGATACAATAATATGCCACCACCTCTTTGATGAAACATGCACCACCGCTAAAGAACTGTCATTTAGTAGTGAATTCGGTTTTAACAAACCCGTAGAAGAGATAAATAAGATCGAAACGCCTAAGATAAGTTCGATAAGTTATCGATGCTCCCATAATAGAAGATTGGGAATCGACTACGAGGATGATAGAACCGAATCAACTAAGTCCGATGCGATAGAGAAAGTTAAGAAAGTTGATTCTCGGCAAGTCAACCTTGTACCTAAATTTGGAGCTAAAGTTACCAAGAAAGTTGTAGAGTACAGGAAATTCCTAGGAGCAGATGAAACAATATAAACCTAGGGGTAATCAAAGAAGCTTAAATGGTCTCATTTCTAACATTAGGTGATGAGTTTCAATGTGTTAAAAGGCTTGTTTTGTGTGTGGTAGTTTTGAACACTTACGGAGAAATTGTAATAAAAGCAGACCACAAGTTTGGAATCATTGGAGGAGGGTAAATCATCAAAATTTTTCAAGGAAATCAAACGCTCATCCTAACAGTAACATGATTCCAAGAGCGATCTTGATGAGGAATGGGAATACAAAATCTATTGTCATTGCTACACCTAAATGGGTTCCAACCATTGCTAAGCAAAATGTAAACACGGCTAAGAAGAATCAAACCATCATAAGCAAAATATCACCACCGATTCAAAGAAGTTTTAAAAATTCCAAAGGTGATAAGCGATACGGTGGTTGGAAATTATTTTATTTGTTAAGGCCTCGACAAGTTGGCAATGGAAGCCTAAGACTAAGGTTTTACCACATGTCAACTGTGCATCAATAGACCTAAAGAAATTTGAATATTTTGATGCAGAGCAGACCAAGTCGATCTTGGCTTGGGTCCACAAGAAGAACTAACTTGTGTAATTTTATGTGCAGGAAATCTTCAAACCGAGCTAAAAGATAAAGGAGTTTTTGATAGTGGTTGCTCTGGGCACATGACATGGAATGGAAGTGTCTGGAAGATTTTGAAGCTTTGATGGAGGATATGTGGCATTTGGCAATGATCCAAAGGGAGGAAAGATACTTGGCGAGGCACAATCGAGCAGGAAGTTTAGACTTTGAAAAGTCTATTTGAGTACGAGGACTTAAGTACAATTTATTGATGTTTCTCAAATGTGTGATAAGAAAAACTGGGTACTTTTGGGGAAGCCGAATGTGTGGTGTTGTCTCCCGAGTTTAAGATGCGATGAAAAATTTATACAACTTAGGGTACCTAGGAAGGAAAATATATATTGTTTTGATCTTAAAGATGTTCTTCCTAAAAGGTCCTTATGTTTGTTTGCTAAAGCATCATTGATGAGTCAAAATTGTGGCATAGAAGGTTAGGTCATCTCAATTACAAAACAATCAATAAAGCGGTAAAGGAAACTTAGTGAGAGGGTTACCTTCAAAGGTTTTTGAGTGTAAGGAACTGTGTAGCTGTCAAAAGGAAAACAACATAGAGCTTCTTGTAAGACCAAAGCGTAAACACCATAACACAACCATGTTTATGCTTCATATGGACTTATTTGGACCTACCTTTGTTAGAATCTTGAACCATAAGTGATTGCCTAGTTATCATGATGATTATAGTAGATTTTCTTGGGTATACTTTTTGGCTACTAAGAGTGAGACTAGTGAGATTCTTAAGAGTTTCATTACTAAGATAGAAAATCTAGTAAATCAAAAGGTCAAAGTAATCGATGTGATAATGGAACCGAGTTTAAGAATGATGTGATGAATCGGTTACCTGTAGCTAAAGGTATTGAAAGAGCAGTTTAGTGTTGCTAGAACACCACAATGAATGGTGTAGTGAAAGGAAAAATAGAACACTAATTGAGGTCGCTAGGACCATGTTGTTAGAGTCTAAGTTACCAACTACCTTTTTTGAAGTCGTAGGAATTGCATGTTATGTGCAAAAGCAGTAAGGTAGTGAAGCCTCATAACAAGACCCCCTATGAGTTGTTACATGATAGGAAGCCAATGATTGCATTCCTAAAACCTTTTGGGTGTCCTGTTACCATTTTGAATACCATAGACTACCTAGGCAAGTTTCAAGAAAAAGCTGATGATGGATACTTTTTAGGCTATTCCTCTAATAGCAAAGCCTTTAGAGTATACAATAGGAGGACTAGAATTGTTGAAGAGAACTTACATGTTCAATTCGTTGAAAAGACTCTAGTGTTGAGACCAAAGGACCGGTGGTTGTTTAACATTGATATGCTAACCAAATCTATGAATTATGAGCCTATCATTGCGGGAACTTCCACTACTGCTTTGTTGAAGGAACACAAATGGATTACGAGGCGATACATCTTTAAAAGAAGCGATTCTCCAAAGGAGTTCTATTTGGTTGAAAAGTGGAAAGTCGGTTCGTTCCTTCCATCATTCACAAACAAGGTCCTCGATGATGATGTCTTGAATCTTGGAGGCAATGTTGATCATCATCAAAATAAGGATGAGTTGTTGAAAGATAAATCGTTGTCGGTGAAGAAATTGAAAAGAAGAAAAAGCGATCTGCAAGCATCGCTAAGTCTCATGAAAGCGATAGGCCAAGCTGTAACATTGACAAGCCATCTTCTACCACCGATAGTTCAAGTGAAATTCCACTACAATCTTGGTGATAGTACTTTCTTTGGACCACATCCAAAGCCACTATTTGGTGATGAGGAGTATCCATGATCCTAATATGCACGATTTAATAGAGATAGATACTCCTACCGATGATGAAGACATGGATGAATTCTTCAATCTTGATTTGTCTAATTTGGAAAGCGTAATTAATGAAAGTCCAATTACTACTACCGAATTCATAAGATTCATCCCAAGGAGCAGATTCTTGGAAATTTGAATACTCTGTTGAAACAAGAAGCGGGATAAAGAACACGAAATTTGAATCCTTTCACGAACATGGGTTCTTTGCAAGATCTCTTCACAAAAAAGCAGTCATAAAGATCGCAAAATTGCTTGTTTGCTTGTTTTCTGTCTCAAAAGGAGCCCAAGAGAGTGGAAGAAGCTTTAATGAGAAGAAGGTGGGTAGAATCAATGCAAGAGGAGCTTCTTGAGTTCAAACTTCAAGAGGTTTGGACATTGGTTGATCTTCCAAATGGGAAGAGGGCTATTGGGACTAAATGGGTGTTCGAAACAAGAGGATGAAAGAGGAATTGTAGTGAGGAACAAGTCAAGGTTGGTTGCTCAAGGATACACACAAGCGAAGGTTTGGACTATGATGAAATATTTGCACCAGTTGCAAGGATTGAGGCTATTAGATTGTTTTGGCTTTTCCTTCATACAAGAATTTTGTTGTGTATCGGATGGATGTTAAAAGTGCATTTTATATGGCACTATTGATGAGGAGGTATATGTTTGTCAACCTCACGGTTTTGAAGATCCTAATCATCGACAAGGTTTACGAGGTGAGAAAGGCTATGTATGGATTGCATCGAGGCTCTAGGGCATGGTATGAATGCCTATCTACTTATTTGATGGACAATGGGTTTAAAGAGGACTCGATTGATAAAACTTTGTTCATTAGAAAACACAAAGATGATATTTCTTGGTTCGGGTTTATGTAGATGACATCATCTTTGGTTCTACTAACAAGGAGCTATCAGAGATTTTGAGAAACTTATGCATGATAAGTTTGGATGAGTTCTATGGGAGAACTCACTTTCTTTTGAGGCTCTGAGTTCAACAAAGGGTGATGGTATTTTCATTAGTCAAGACAAGTATGTAGCAGATGTGTTGAAGAAATTTGGGTTTCAAGATGTAAAGAGTGCAAGTACACCTATGGAGACTCGAAACCTATGCTACCGGATGATGGAAGTCCCAAAGTTGATTTGAAGTTATGCGGATCCATGATTGGATCTTTGATGTATCTTCTTGCATCTAGGCGAGACATTATGTTCTCGATGCGTGTGTGTGCAAGATTTCAAGTAACACCAAACACCTCACACATGAATCTTTGTTAAGAGGATCTTTAGATATTTGAAAGGTCATCCTAAATTGGGCCTTTGGTACTCTAAGGATTCCCCTTTTGATTTGGTGGCCTACATCGATAGTGACTATCTTGGAGCTAGTGCGGATAGGAAGTCTACTCTTTGGAGGATGTCGGTTCTTGGGAAGCAGTTAATTTCTTGGCGGTGTAAAAGCAAACTATTGTGGCTAATTCTACAACCTGTTGAATATGTGGTGCTTGCTAGTTCTTTGTGGTCAAGTTCTTTGGATTCGAATCAATTGTTGGATTTTGGGTACAATTTTATGCATACTAAGATTTACATTGATAATAACATTACAATTTGCATTATCAAAATCTGTTTTACATTCTAGAACTAAACATATTGAGATAAGACATCACTTTATTAGAGATTGTAATGAGAAAAGGTTGATTCAAATGGTAAAAATCCATCGATTTCAATGTTGCCGATCTTCTCACCAAAGCTTTTGATGTGGGAGGTTTGATATCTTGTTGTTAGTATTGGAATGATTAATCTCTAAACTCTCAAATTGTTTTGTATAAGTTTGTAAAAGAATTGGCTGTTATTATGTAATCTTAGTATTGCTATTTCTGTTTCTATCCATCGATAGTGTTGCTTCTAACCAGCGATAGAGTTGATCTATCCTTTGCTAGTTTTTACGTGTTTCCACTAATCATTGTGCGAGATAAAAGACAAGTCATTATAGAGATTCAAGAATCTTGAAGTTACATTCTTCATTCAACAAAAGCAGTTCTGACTTACGACACAATGAAACTTCAAGTGCTAATTAAAGACTACATCTATACATGATTTTCTCCTAATATTTCTACTACTACTATCCTTGCTTATATCATTTGAATCTTTGGATATGCATTTATCATATGCATGACCGAGACGATGAAGCGACTAAGGATCAAAATGGAAAGGATGGATTGATGAAAGCGAAGAAGTGAAGGCGATTGTGGCGAACGGATGGATGATATGATATTCTTCTTGTGCTCCATCTTCTCTTTCCACCATTCAAACAACTTACTCCATATTCCTTTTCCTTCCTTGTTACGATGTGTGAAGAAGCACCACGACTTGGTGCACTAAGACCAAGAACCACCTCTCGTCCTTTAGGGAGTGGTGGGTTTCTTGCTCGTGGTCTTGGTTGGGGGTTAGATGATGAAGGTTTGGGGTTTGAAGTCCTCTTCTTAGAAGAGTCATCAGAGTCTTCAGAGGCATCACTTGGATTCACTACACTATCATCTTCTGATGATGGAAGAAATGGGGATTTTAATGATCGTGGATCTTGTGGAGGTATGTCAAATTGCCATGGATGGGATTCTTGTGGAGGTGCACTGATCACCATGGGAGATGTTTCTTCGTCTGTATCTTCATAGGGTGATACATACGAACTTAAAGAAGAGATATTCTCTCCTTCGCTTGGATTGCTTGCTAAGTAGTTCTTTTTCCATCTCTCCAGACTGCTGTTGGAGGAGGTATTGTCATCTGATGAGAGATTGATTGGGTTGGAGCTGCTCATTATTGGGATTTTTGGAGAAATTAGGGTTTTGATTGTGTGTGCGTTATAAGAGATTAAGGGTTATTTTTATAAGTGAAGTTTAGGGTTATTGAAGTAAATATGGGGCAGGTTAAATGTGGTTGGAAAGTTAATGAGTTTCTTGGGTATTGGACTGAGATAAGTTCTAGAAGTTGACTATATTGACTTCCTGTTCTAACCACGGATAGGTCTTTTGTAAACACTTCTGGCTATTTCTAACCACTGACAACCATAATCTTTGTCTTTGTGTTTGTTTTGTGTTTTTGAACTTGCAGGTATGAAGGATTTGTATACATAGGAGCTGGTGTGTGAGCTGCTTGTGTTTGTTTAAAAAAAAAAAAAAAATTTGTGTGTAATCCTTCATATTTGTGTGTGCTCTTTAACTGCCTTACTTGCTCTATCTCTTGGATAATTAATCACAATGGCTGAGGCGTATTCCAATTCACATAACCTTGTTGTTGTACTCACTAAGGATGCACGATCTGAAGGGTTTCATCAAATGATTGATTTCCTAGTTCACAGTCCCATTCACTATGCTTTAACGGTTGAACCTACCATTCTTAAAGCCTACATACATCAGTTTTGGAGGAATGCTAAACTTGAAGAGGTTGATGGCTTGGAGGTGTTTAGTACTGTTGTGGATGAGAATGATATTTACATTTACGAGGAGATCATTAGAAGTTTTAAGGCTTGATGATCTTGATGGTGTTGATAATCTTTCGGATGTTGAGATTGTTCTTTGGTTTAGAGATTAGGATATACACACAGAGGTGAAAAGGTACAATTTTTAAGAGTTTGTTTTCACAACAATGGAAGTTTTGATTCACACTTTGTTGATGTGTATGAGTAACAAGACCACAGGCTTTAATGACTTTCCTTCCAAAATTGCTCTGCTATTATTTGTTTGTCGATGGAAGGAAATTTAAGCGGTCTAGGATGATATATGAGGGGTTAGTACGAACATTAGGAAGAAGGGTAAATACTATTTGTATCCTAGGTTTGTTCAATTGCTTGTGGAACATCAAATTGTGGAACTTTGTTGAGCATGATAGAGTATGAAGTACATCATATGCTTCCTAGAGTTTTTGCACATATGAGGAATCGACCACGAGAATGTTGTCATTAGAGATGTTCCTTTATTTCCTCACATGCTTACTTTGCCCTCTCGATTACGAGTTTAATGAAGGTCTTGCATCATGGACTAGGAGAACACATGGCACTAAGCTTCCTCGAGGCTAGTGTTAGTGGTATAGTTAATGAGGTGTCACATGGGGTGGAGGTGACATGATTGGAAGGGCTTCCACTCTTGATTCATTTCTTTGATCTTTGGTCGGGATAGTGGAATCATCAATAAGACCCAACCTTTGGCAACTCCTAATGTGGAGAGTTATTTGGAACTTAACACATGTGGAGGTATCCCTAGCCAACTGGGTCGCTACGAGTACATAGATGATCGGGCTCGATGCGGTGCTATGTCTTCTATATCCAAGGATTCACCTCTCGGAGCGTTAACACATTTCAAGTGATGAGGATAGATTGGAACGACAATGAATTGACGGTTAATGACTTTGTACATGATGACTTTTCCAATGAACCACCTCTCGGACCCGGTTCACACAGTCGAAATGGGAGGATATTCTTGAACGTTTAAACGAATTGTGGTTCGATGTGCTAAAATGGAGGATAAAATTTCGAGGTCTGAAGTTGTTGTGTTTCAAGGTAATGATATTCGGAGGTTGAAGCATAGAGTATTGGTTTGGAGAAAGTGAAAAGACACGGTGTTCTTTGTTTTGAAAGCTATGAGAAGAAAGAAAAGAAGGTGGACTCTCTCGCTCGAATGCGAAGGATGTATCCAAGCAGGGAGGAGTGATGGCATGAATTGGGGAGGCGTGGATGTATATGTTAGTGTACCTATGGAAGAAGATGTTGATAGTGGAGATCAAGATTTTTGGTTTCGATAAAGATGGGAATGAGGTTGTTCTTGAAAAGTTGAAGAATGTTGAGGTAGTGCGAGAACACAACAAGCGATAGTATACGAAACCATGGTTAGTACTTTTGTAACCACCGATGCGGTTTCGAGACTTGGCTATTGTTCCTACTCTTGACACACCATCTGCTATCATAACCACTTCCATTGTTGTCACAACTCTCTATATTACCACCTAAATCTAAAGAAGTAGAAAGAAGCTGCAAGTACATTGATTAATCTGAGCAAAACATCATCTATTCCTACACCTATCATTGCACCGCTTTATCATTCGGCCATCGCTACTAAATCGAGTTAAAAGTTTGGTTATTGGTGAACCTTTGAAGAAGAAAGTGGTTCAATCTGATGTTGGGAAAGGTAAAGAGGTAGTATTGAAGTTTAAAAATAAAGCAGAACAAGAAGCTTATGATGAAAAGTATGGAAGAAACTTATTGGCTGAAGACCAAGCAGCTTTGGATAAAAGAAAGAAAGAAGAGGAGGAAGCTAGTGAGAAATGGTTAGCTATATGGTATAACTCACAAAACTATCTTCAAGCTTCTTTACAAATACTTGATGAGTTTTTAGCAAGAATGGAAACTATTGGATGATGAGGAGAAAGCTAGGCGATGAATGAATGGGCAAGGAATGTGAGCAAAACAAAAAGCAGTGATAAGAAAGAAACCTCCTACTATGGCTCGGATGAGGAATGTATTGATGAAGATTATTAAGAATTCGAGGCATATATGTTTACGATAATCTCGAGAGGTGCTCATTTGAAAGAATTTTGGAAATTTATGAGAGATGTATGAGAATTAATAAAGATGATTTACGTCCGATGAATTCTAAAAAGGAAGAAGAGTGGATTAAAAGGATGATGAATGGATTCAAAGTAAAGAAAGAGAAAATCGAGGTTCGGGAGACATCGATTCTAAAAGATTGAAAGTTGTTGAAGATGTAAATCAAATCATTTCTTATGAGTTTAAGCTTTTAGTTGGAAGTGAAGGAGTTTGGAAAATTCAAAGACTCAACAATGAAGTTTACGAGTATAATAAATTTTCACAAATGCTTGATATTTTGATAGAGATGATTTGATGAATCTTTGGATAATTTACAAGAATAAATTTGGTGAAGTACATCCAAATGATTATCATGAGAGGCTGGTGTATCATAATTTGAAGATTCTATTTGAACCTACTCATGATGAACACGAATGGCAAGGACTCTACAATGGTCAAGTTACTAGATGGTTTTATATCAAACTTGTGGAGTTCATGTTTTAAATGTTTCGGAAAGGTTATTCATATGCTTGTAGAAGGTGATTATCCTCAATGAATAAGCATCCGGGAATAATTGCTCGATGTTGAAGCCTGGTTGTATCAAGATGTTAGTATCTTATGATGGTCAAGCTTACGATTTGTTGATGAAGTATGAGAAGATACTTAAGGCTAGTAAGTGTTTGGCTACATCCTCCAATTCGGATGTTTTGAGCTTAAAGAAAACTTGAAGAATTACATTGGAATTTATCAAGTTTAGGGAGGATTGTTGGGTTTAGGTTCCTTGCATAAAGAATTACTCTAAATAATTGGAACCACGGACGGGCTTGATGTAACCACGGACTGAAGAGTGTAACCACGGATGAAGACAACCGCGGCTAGTAGTATTGTGTAACCACGGATAATATATAGTAAGCACTGCTAGTCTTGTATAGTCGGTTAGTTTATTGTATTAGATAAATATGGAAAAGATATTTATCTTGTAGGTTACGTATTGTATATTGTATAGGACTCCTTAGCCTATAAAAGGAGGTCCTATGTTAGGTTAGATATACGTATGATATATATCTAAGGTCGATACACTTCAAGGTTGCAAAACCCTAATACTGTAAGAGTATTCGTATTAATAAATAATATTGAGGTGTTGAATGTTTATTGTTCTTCTTCTTAAGATTAAGTATTAAATTCCGCGTAATACTTGATAAGCTTTTGTTACAAGTCAGTTTCTATATTAGATCGTTTGCTCAACTGGGATCAACACATTGTCCTTTGATGAACTATGTGACATATCGTGCTTTGAGTCACGCGGGTTTTAGTAGGCATGAAAAAGTGGTTGATGTTGTGAATGATGGTGCTTGGAAATGGTCGAATCGTGGTATACTACCTTCCGTATGCTGAGAAACGTTATTCCTTCTACTTTATTTCGAGATCTAGCTAACACAGTTCACTGGAAGCTTGATGGATCGCTTGTAGATTTTGTTGTAAAACATGCGTGGCAAGCTGTTAGAACCCGAGGTAATGAAGTCGGGTGGTCCCAATTGGCAGGGCCGGCCCTGGCTATGGGCGGCGTGGGCGACGGCCCAGGGCATCAAACGAAAACGGGGAATCTAATTTCCTGTTTGCCTGTTGATATCTCTGTTTCAGCAAAGAAGACGTCTGAAAGTGAATTTAAGAAGTGGTGATGGTTTTTGTAAAGGGAAGAAAGAGAAAATGGTCTTAAAAGGACAAGATACTTCAAAAATAAAAAACCTTTACTTTTTTATTACTACGAGATATACTATACTTTTTTATTTACACATTTACTTCCGAATTTTACTTTCTTTTTACCACCTCTATGGTTTTTAGTTTCTTACTTAACTTCTTACACGTTTTGTTGCCAATTTAATTTTTGAAACAAAAATGCACGCAGTCTATCTTTTCTAAATTTTGATTTATCTAAAGCAAGTACTTATTTATATGTATGTTCATGGAAAAAATTTAAATTCTATCAGTAACAAATTTTAAATCTAGTTTTAAAATTAAATGTGACGTAGTGTCTCGACTCGACTCATATTGGTTTTATAACGCATGTTGTTGCGGAGTTACAAAATTCAGATTTTCCGATGGTAAAGTAAGAAAGAATTGAAACGGGCACAAATCTTTAATGCGTCTATATATCAAATAAGGTTGTAAACTATCATGTTTTATAAATTTCGGTAATCTATCGACTCCCGGATGAAATGTTTTTAAGAGCCCGACACGAAAAGCACATAAGACCATGACGCGGTACGTGTTGGAGTTGGATAAGGATAGATTTTAACCAAGGTTTAATCAATCAGTTATCCGTGTTTCATTATGTTAATTTACGGGTTTGTTACAAAACACTAACCTATAAAAGATAGGGTGTTGTTCGTTTATAACGCGTATAAGGGGCATATTTTATCGCCTCGCCCAGGCCATCCGAAAACTCAGGACTGGCCCTGCTAATTGGTATGGTCCAGTTATGATATCCCTATACATGAGATTCATTTGTGGTTAGTGATGAAAAGACGTCTTCTTACTCAAGATAGATTAAGACAATGACATGTTGGTAATGATGTTGATTTAGCCTTGCTTCGTTGCCTTTTATGTAAAATGCAGCCGCGTGGTTACTTCCTATTGCCAAGCACAACAAGGTAACAACTATTGTTGGTTGTCTTGTTGTGGCTGCATCCGCTTATTATGTTTGGCAAGAGCGAAATAATCGTCTCCATTGGAAGTGACATAGGCCTCCTGATCATGTAGCCAAGGTTATTATAGATGTGGTTCGTTTGAAACTGGTTTCAGTTTGGTTCAAGAAGACCGCTTGTATGGATCACATAAGGAAGCTTTGGAAGATTGATATAGTTATCATGGACGCTACATGTTTGGTTCTTAAAAGATAGAGGTTGTGCGTTTTCTTGTGTTTTTTATTTTAGTAGTCTCTTTAGCTTTATTTTGCTGAGTGGTTGTTATGTTTTGAGCGTTTTCAAAGTATATAGGCGTTAGGTTTAGGGTGGCTCATTACCACCCTCTCATGTTCCTAAGTACTTTTTTCTTTTTATATTCACCGGGTATCATCTCATTACCCCAGAAAAAATTGGAGATTATGATTCAAGTTCAAAAATAAATGGAATAGGTTTGACTTTTTGAAATTTCGAGTTAGCCTACAATTTTAAGTAACATGGTAACTGGAACACTTATTAATAGGGATGATCACGGTATGAAAATTAGATTGGACTGACATAAATCAGATCGAATCAAAAACGAATTTGGCCCTAAATGTTAAACCGAAATGTTCGGTCCATGTCCGGGTTGGACGGTCCGTCCGGTCTAACAAAGTTGTTTGTAGACCGAGAACCGAATATGATTAAAAGGGTGGATCAAAGACTGGACTAAATTTTTCGGTCAGGTTTGGTCAGTCCGCTTCGATCCGGTTTTTCGATCCGGTCCACGATTTATAATGCTCGCCCTTACTTATTAAAGTAACTAGAAATTTTGAAATAATGTTGTAAAAATATTTTTAAGACAACTAGCAGGGTACCCGCACGATGCGGAGGCGGGTACCCTGTAACTAAATTTTCTGAATGTGATGTTATTTGACAATACCATTTCATAAAAAAAATACATTACGAAACATATAAACTACTCTAAATGTCATTCATTAATATAAAATAACAATCCGAAGCAACCAAATAATAGGGATAAAAATGTATAGAAAAATTTAAGTCTTAACAATAGTCTAATAATAAACCAACAATTAAGCTTTAACAAACTTTTTACCATTTAGTTTTTTGGTGTAAGCCTATCAATAGTAAAAAACATGGATAGAATCATTTAATAAACCAAAGTTTAGCTAAGTTCAACACCAACCCAACTCTCATTTTCGTATAAAACATAGTCCAGGCCCAACTAATCACATATCCCTTCATAAAATGAATTATATAAATCACTTTCTTTCAAAACCCTAATTCAATTAACCCATCCCACACCTCTCTATGTGTAACATATTGGATTTCATAAACACACTAAACCATAAGATCAAATAGGCGTACAATATGATTCTAGAGAGAGAAAGTTAGAGGTATAGGGAACTTTAGTGAGAGAAAGAAAAGTCTTATTATGAGCTCCAACTCTCTACCTTGGGAGGTAGAGAATATTTATAGTCATTACATAAATCGCCACCTATCGGGTGTGGATCGGGCATACGATGGGTAAAGACCCGTCCGTCCTCCACGGTGTTACTTAAACTAAATACTAATTAACTTATAATAATCTCGACTACGAGCTTTCTAACGATTACATATACTTGAGGTGACCGACTCTTTAATACATGGATTTACTAAATCCTAACAATCTCCCCAAGGAGGTCACCTCAAAATCACCTCAAACATACAAAGAATACAAGCAGATTTTACATAAAGATTGTTCTTGCATTCTTGTTCGTTTTTGCTCCGAAGCCCGTAGTCATTGATTCTTCATTGATGCATGTTTGGATAATCCAAGTGGAGGTCTTTTCTTGATCCACATGATAATAATTTTAAGCCGACTATTGAGATCACCACTAACAAAAATCTACGAGGCGACCATTGTGGTGTTGGTATTATGTGATGTTGTGACTTTTGGACCGACATGCTCATATTCGGATCATGATATATTCTCATCGAGTAGCGGAAGCTTTCGTTGATTCATGATATTGGCGGCATCGTAGCGAAGCATGGAGTGAAAATATCGAGTCATTGATGCACTAATCATGATTTCTTTTGAGATGAATGTGTTGAGTGAGCATGCGGCTATGGATTGACCGCATCATTACGATCACCGCAAAGCGTAGGGGCGTACACGCATAAAACATTTAGCAATAAAGCGCGAAAGTGTCTTTGATCACTTCGTTGAATTGAGGTACACGCCCACGGTTCCCGTTGATCGATACAAATCTTACTGTGATCGGTATAATTCAAGAATTTCCTTGACGGGGTTTCGCGTTGCTCTAGTTGTTCTCAAACCGAACGTCTCAAAGAAGACAACATCGAGTGAGTGAACCGGTGAATAGAGATTCACCGATTGATGAAAAGAGATTTGAAAAACAATCGTGTATTGCTCAATAGAAATTGTTTTTGCAATACAACGAAGGTTTTAATGAAATTCAATTATCAATCATAAAACACCTTTGATTTGAAATATTCGAACACGGTCGATGTGCTAAAGAAAAGAGTTTTTAAGCACAATGACCGGTTTTCAAAGGTATCCGTCAATCCATAACTGAACCGAGATTGATTCAAAGATTGAATCGCCCCATTGTTTACATTCGGTTGTCACATGGTTGATCTATTGAATAGATCTCACATGCCACCCACCGGGAGCTTGTTTGATGTTGGCTCGAAGGCTTTCCATCTTCATTGTGAATATGTGCATATCACTCGGATGTTCAGCAATACCACAAGGATAATGCGTGGGACTCAAGATATAATCTCTCTTTCCACATTGTGTGAAACAGAGAGTCTTCATTGAAAGTGTCCTAAGGAGATTAATTGATGATCTCGTGGCTCTAGACTCAATTTTGTGCATATTTGGTTCTGTCTTTGGAGACTAGGAGAGGGTCTCCTTCTTCAATATCAACAATCTCTAAGAGAAAGTCGATAGATAATGTTGGTTCCCGTGAGAATGAAACAAGTCCTTTTAAGAGGAACTTGAGTGGTTTGGGAAGTTGAAGTGCGGTCGTCCTTTGGGTCCATGACGTCTTGTCTTCAATACCGATGTTACCTTGGTAACCACCGATAACAAATGAATTGAACCGGTTTACGCCCTAAGGTTGAATAAATGGAGGGCTATTTGTTTTCACCCTTTCTCATTCAATTCTTTTCATTCTTCAAGCCCTTCATTGCTTACGAGACTTCATAGCTAGAACCTTGTTGGGTTTATTCGATACTAGCTCGGTCTCGATCCGCACTCTTCCCATATCTCATTTTCTCCTTTTTCAATATACCTAAGGACTTCTACACTATCTAGTGGATTGTCCCTGGGTAGATCCCTCCGGTTCTGGCGGATCATGGGAACAAATACCTAACCTTATCATCCTTATATCACCATACATAAAGTAAAGTTGGTCGGTCTATTTGGTATTGTTCATGTGCCATTGGAACCAATTGAAAACCATTTGAAAATCAATCCAGATACTTGTGATATATAATCAAAGCATTTTGTACCTGAATTGTTTTTTATATTTTTAGAAGAAGAGCTCCCCCTCAACATGTGCATCAAGTATTTGAAATCATTTTGCACACGGAGGCAAGAGAAAGAATTAACTTCTTTGATTACCATTTTCTAAAAGATATCAACATCACTTCCCTAATCAAATCAAGTGGATAAAGCATATAAGGGAAGGATGAGGTTTTCATAAGTTGCTCCCCTCAATATGTGCCTTGAGGTTTGAAAGAGTTTTGCACATACAAGAGGGACACCGCATGATGATATAAATTGATCACGTTTCAAATCTTTGTGGTTTAAGATAGATGCTCCCCTCAACATGTGCATGGAAAATTTGAAATCGTTTGGCACATGTGGGATGGAGAGCTTGTACATCCTTATAAAACCATTTACCGATTTATCAGTTTAAATCCAACTTAAATCATAAATTCTCCCCCGATCACAATTATCAAATCATTTGAGATTTGTGATCTCTGTAGATTTAAATTGATTTTAAAAGCTTTTAAAGAGAATTGTGACTTGATTATGAAAACGTTTTAACTGATAAGGATCGGATTAATAGACTTTAAACTCCATTGATTAAACATGCATGATTATCTTTTGAAAACAATTGTATGACAAATAACTTTTTGATTTAATTGAAATCATTCTCCCCCTCAATCAATGGCATAAGTTGTTGATTGAGAGATAGATCCTGTTACAAACTTTTAAGTCTAGATGATTATCAAAAATAGAGTCCGAGTTATTTTTCAAAACAACTAGTTTTCATTAGATAGTAAGGGTTAGTTTAAAGAATCAGAGCAAGAAATTTGAAAACCAAGATAAAGCATGGCTCTGTTCTATCTTTGAAAAGCGGGTTACTGCCTGAAATGACAATAAACCATAGTTTCTCTTTCTCCCAAAAATATTTTTTGATTTTTTTTTTTATATAAAAAATTCGAACAACATCTAAAGTCCCGTGTCATTCTTTGAATGACAGCGCAAAGACCGTAGATATAATCGAACCGATAAAAGCATGACAAAAAGACAATATTTTTTGAATATTTTTCGAATTTTTCAAATTTTTATGGATTTTGAAAGTTTTATATTTTTATAGATTTTGAAAGTTTTATATTTTTGTACAGTATTTTAGGGTTCCAAACCCTATCTTACACCAAGATAAGTGTTTTACTTAATTAATACAATTATGTCTTTGATTATTTGTGTGTATGCTTGCATGTTCTCCATGTCCGGCTAATTTACTTGTGTGTTTGCTTAGGGAATATGAAACTTAATTATTGAATATTGATTGGTTGTCTCTTATCTTAGTTGATTAATGATCTAGTAATGTGATAGGTCATTCGTTGTGTACTTAATGCTTGATTAAATCTTTGTGAACCTTAGAATATGACTCCTTGAGTAGTTGTAAGCTAAACCATCCAAAGAGTGCCTTAGAGTAAGAGTTTATTATCCTAGTGGGTTTTGTAGGCGAGACCCTTTGGTAAGTTCAAAGAGTTAGGGAGAAACGCATACCCTACAACCTTAGACACACAACGCAACTAGGAATGAGGACGTGACAATTCAACCACCAATAGGAGATAATTAAGGAGTAGTAAAACCTAAGTAAACACATCTTTAAACTATCATACGAGCACACAATAATTAGACATAGACTATATACACCTTATATTAGATAATTAGATAAGTAGAGTAATCGGTAGCAATACCAACCCCCCAAATTCAAACCCCGAGATTCGTACCTTTCCAATTCATAAAAATATAAAAATACAAAAAAATAATCTTCCTCGACCTCAACCTTAGCGTAGTAACTTTTCACTAGCATTCCTATTCCCCTAGAGAACGATATCAATACCCGTGGCTTACCCTAATACTACACTACAACGATTAGGTTCATTGCCTAGGGTGTTGAAAAACTTAGTCGAAGAAAAGGAAGTTCCTTTGACCCCGAGCGGCGTGTGGCGTTATCAAGTTTTTGGCGCATTGCGGGAATAGAATAGCTAGTTAGTAGTCCACCTCGTTTAGGTTTCTTTACTTGATTCCTATCAAGTAAACTTTTTCTCATTTTAGCTTTCTCTTAGTCTATCCCCTTCTTCGTGACTTTTGTTCGTAACCCCATCACTTTTCATCATGGAAGGTGATAACCACCCACCATTCATCAACCCACCACCAATTGACCGCCAAGAGCCCGTACTCTTGGTGCATACTCGAGACCAAGCCACTTAGGCTATAGGAACACCATTGAGCTTCCCGACCAAGCCCAAACTACGGCCTGCGATCCGACACCATCCGGTTGGTGCGAGCGGATGTGCATTCCATGGACTTCGTTCGAAGATCCAAATCGACATCGAGGATTTCCTCAAAATTGTCGATTCCATCGACCTTGATGCTACTACTCGGGAGACCACGCGCTGCGTCTCTTCCAATTCTCTCTACGGGACCAAGCTAGTAATTGGCTTGAGCGACTTCCATGGCTCCATCTCAAGTTGGGATGATCTTACCTCTCGCTTCCTTGCTCAATTTTTCCCACGGGAAGAACCACTAAGCTTAGGAATGACATCTTGATGTTCCAACAACGTCAAGGTGAATCTCTCTGAAGCATGGACTCGATTCAAGGACTTACTTCATAAAGTCCCTCATCACGGCATTGATCTTTGGCTCCAAGTCCAACTTTTCTATGATCATGTCAACTTCCCCACCAAGCGATCCATTGACCAAGCGGCCGGTGGAAAACTTAGTGATCTCACCGCGGAAGAATCATGGGGTATAATAGAGGACCTTGCCCTCTATGACAACGAAAGTTGGGATGACCCCCGTGAGATGCCCAAAACCGTTAAGGCAATCTCTTTGCCTCCCATTAACTCACAACCTTCCGACCATAGGATGATCGAACTTGAAGATCAAGTAAAATTCCTAATGAGTTCCTATGAAAATCCTAAGTCTTCACACCATGTGAACAAAGTTTCTTCCTCGTGTGAGCCGTTTGTGATCCTCATAACACGCGCTAGCACCCGATCCCGAACATGCTTTCGTTGACTCGCATCCTCGCGTATTAATGGAGCAGGAGGATGATTCCTACAATACTCGGACCTAGGAATTTCAATGAAACCCGAGAGGCATGGAAAGGCAAGCCCGACTTCTCACGGGGACAAACCAAAGAATTCACTTCAATGATTTTCATGGCCCCACCTAACGGTCCTAACCAACAAAACATCGAAGGGATGTTGCAGAACCTAGTTGCATCCCAAGAATCCCAAATAGCTAAGCTCTCGGACCGCTTTAACCAACAACAATCCGAAATGGATAGGAAGATTGACAACCTTTTGAAAGCCATAACCAATAGTGATAGGAAGGTTAGTGCTATCTCAACTCCCGAGCCTTCCGGTGTAGAGATTAAGGACCCAAATAAGCTAGCTAAGCACGTTCAATTCGTCAATACCATCGCCTTAGTGAAACCTAATGGAACAAGTGACGAAGAGGACCATACCCTTGAGAATAATGAAACAACCGAGGAAGTAGATGAAGTAGAGAATGACTATTTCAATAAGTTTCCTACGGAAGAAGAATTATCTCGCCACCCTCACTTAGTGCGTGACCTCCTTCACATGTATGTTAGGAAAAGCCCTAGAATCAAGTTTGGGAACCCTTGGAATCTTAACATACCATGTTGCATAGGACACCTTTTTGTGGCAAAGGCCTACATTGATCGCAAGTCCCCAATCAACATAATGACTAGCACCTACTACAATTGGGTAATGAAGAAGCCTATTCCAACTAGGCAAGACCCCGATAATCCTAGGGTTAAGTGCAATTTTCTTGGTAGAGTTAAGGGATTGCCCGTTTATGTAGGTAGTTTCACGTTTCCTACGGACTTCATAATTGTGGATGATATTAGCACGCCATAGACCTAGCTTGTCCCACGTTATTCTAGGAAAACCTTTCATAGAAAGCACCGGATGACCTATGATCCTCGTTAGGAGTAGTGCGATTCAAGGATGAGACCGATGACATAGCTTACCAAATGCCGTTTAAGATTGAGAAGTTTTCATCACTCTCTAATGATGAAAAGGAACTTAAACTGTCAGTCTATTATAGGAATGATAAGGATAAGGAAAAAGGAGTAGATTATGTTATGGCTAAGATTTTCGGATTCTATAAGGATTGCTTGAACCTAGGACCGGAATATAGGACCAATTGGGGAGAGGATGAACTTTTAGAGAAGTGCATCATAGGGCATTTCTACAACATGGAATCTCCCAATAGAGACCGTCAGAAGGAAGAAGGTGGCGGTAATGAAGTTACGTAGGAGCACGACTACGAGTCTAGCTACAAGACTCTTAAATAAAGAAAAGCGCTTCGTGGGAGGCAACCCATGCTTAATTGTTTGCTTGTTAGTGTCATATATCTTTTATTGATTGTTTATTCTCATGTTTAATTTTGTAAAAATGCTTTATTTTGTTTTTAACCTCGTCTTAATTGCATATAAAGGTATTTTACATAAGGGATAAGTGTAGGGAGGATTACACACGTTTTCAAGGAAACGTAAACATGAGAATAACAATTAAATAAAAGATATATTTGTGTGTTTGTTCGAGTCAAATGCTTGTATCGAGTCATAATGGATGTTTTGCGAAATTTTCCGATTCTAAAGATGTAAATTTTCAAGAATTTTTCGAGAAAATCGCAGACCGCTTTTTGTCGGGATAACCGACGGCGTCAGATCGCAACTGACGGCGTCGGGAAGGAGTAAAAACAACAAATTATTTTTTTTTCTCGTTTTCTGAGCTACTTAAAAAAAATTGGAATTCTCCAGGTCTTAATTTTCCAAAAATTCTGTAAACATCCATTCCACAAGCATTATATCCTAGTTTAAATCGAGTCTTATATATTATTACCGCCGATTTTACGCGAAGGTTTCGTTTGTTTTCTTCAAGTGTGCAGGTTTAATTTATCAAGAAGAAGTTACATAAGATTGGAAGGAGCTTTTCACGCATAAATTCTTCTTGGAAAGGATTTAACCACCACTTCACACACGGATCCTACCGAGCTAATCAGGGGAGTACTAGTTTCTTTCGTTTTTAATTACCTTCCATTATCATAACTTTGATACTTTCGGGAACATTGGGGACAATGTTCGGTTTAAGTGTAGGAGGAAAATAAAGCGGAACTTTGAAACTATGCTTATCCTTGATTATTTGCTTTGTCCAATTGTATTTGTGTAATAAACCATGAGAAAATGTCGGTCAGGGTAATTTTGGCACCAAATTTAAAATTTTTCATCACATATAAGAGTGGGCCATTAGTCTTAACAAAAGCGTCTCACGGATAGGAAGTTACATGACTAGCACAAAAACCCTTTACCACTTAAATTCCACCCAAAATGTGAGGATCGCCCTTAGATTAGTAGGAATTAAAGCATTCATCTTTAATGCTTAGTGTGTGAACCGGTAGTATAATAGATTCTAGAACTTGTTTTGTGATGCATTCCGAGATCGCTAGTAAGACTACACTTGTGTAGTTAGGAATAACTAAATGATAAGAGGCATTAGGATAACCCTTGTTTGATACCCGTAATATAATTACTTCTTCCACATCGGTTGAGTAATTCCCCACACCCTTTGCGTTGTACTCATCTTTAGTACACGATACCCTATTTAACCCCTCGAGCCTATCCTTTTCGCGGTTCTCGTGATGTTTCGGTTTTCGGAATATCAATGAAGAGCATTGTTTACACCCCACCTCAAATATTCACCCAAATCGCCTTAGCCTACCCTATATACACTCACTTTTAGTGCATTATTGTTATCACCTAAACCCTTAGTTCAACTATCGGTTGCTTGCATGAGTTGCTAAGTCGAGTCATATCCTTTGTATCTGAGTTTTGGGACGATTGGGATTCATGAGAAAAGTTAAAGTTTATGAAATGACGGAAGGGCGTTAAATTCAAAATCCCTTTGTTTGCATAATAATGTACCCCAAGTGTTTTGATCTTTTCAATTCGGGTCAAATTAGTGTTAGAGTAATAAAAACTCAAGTGTAGGGATGTGCCTATAAATCCCTATTATTTTGATGTTACCGTAGAGGATGGTAGAGTAAAAGTGTATGAAATGAAAAAAAAATCGAAAAAAAAAATAGAAAAAAAAAAAAAAAAAATAGAGCTAAAAAAAAAAAAAAAAAAAAAAAAAAAAAAAAGCAGCTACCATCCTACATCTATCTTTAAATTTATGTTTGTTTATTTCAATTAGCTAGAGTTTAGAGTGTCGAGTCTTTGCTTAGCAACGCCATTCTTTGTATGCATTTAACATAGAGATTTTTTGACTTGCCACCACTATATAGCCTATCCCACCAAACCCTTTGTTTCCCTACCGTAAGCCTAACGTTACAACCCTTTAAAGACCTCTTTGATAGTCTTTCCTAGGTGCTTAAGCCAAAGCGATGGAGGTTTGATCTATTCTCAAGCCTATGGTAATCTATGTACTAGGACCGGTTAATGAGTGTTTATCTTCCATTTCCAATTTGTTATATTTCATATACACCGAGAGAGATGTGAGTATCCAAACACCCCATGTGAGGTGCTAGTATGTAATTCCGTACTTGTTATGATTTTTGGGGCTTATATGTGTTGTGGACCGTTTTGAGCAGATGCTTCATGACCCCTAACTTATAAATTAATTGGCTAAAAGCACATTTGCTTGAGGACAAGCAAATACCAAGTGTAGGGATATTTGATAAGGTTTTAAAGGTACCTTTTGAGGGTCGTTTAAGCCCTTATTTGATCACTTTTATCCGTTATTGCTTAATATCGTTCCTTTTCACTTTTAGGTCTCTTGAAGGCAAAATGTTGGAATGGCACTTATTTGGACGAAAAGGCGCGAATATCTGAAGAAAATGGCCAAAGTCGAATCGAGACACTCAAAGTTGAAAACATAAGGTGGCGTCGGTGTTAAAGTGCGGCGCCGTCGGAGGATTTTGTGACGGGACGAAGCCAAAACTCCTATTTTCAAGTGGCGATGTCAAGTTATAAAAGAGTGGGCCGTCGCAACTCGGGCGGCCTAGATGCAATCCAGACGGCGTCGAAGTCGAAGAGGACGGCGTCACAAGCATAAGGTGACGCGTCGCAAGTCTAACGTGGCCAAGACGAAACCCTAATGGCGGCGACACGACGGCGTCACAAAACATAAGGTGGCGCCGTCGCATGTGTAATCTTATATATAGAATCCGAATTTTTCAATTATTCGGTGGGTAGTCTTTGGAGTAAAACCTAAACCGAACCAAGGCTGTCTTGTACAGTATTTTAGGGTTCCAAACCCTATCTTACACCAAGATAAGTGTTTTACTTCATTAATACAATTATGTCTTTGATTATTTGTGTGTATGTTTGCATGTTCTCCATGTCCGGCTAATTTACTTGTGTGTTTGCTTAGGGAATATGAAACTTAATTATTGAATATTGATTGGTTGTCTCTTATCTTAGTTGATTAATGATCTAGTAATGCGATAGGTCATTCGTTGTGTACTTAATGCTTGATTAAATCTTTGTGAACCTTAGAATATGACTCCTTGAGTAGTTGTAAGATAAACCATCCAAAGAGTGCCTTAGAGTAAGAGTTTATTATCCCTAGTGGGTTTTGTAGACGAGACCCTTTGGTAAGTTCAAAGAGTTAGGGAGAAACGCATACCCTACAACCTTAGACACACAACGCAACTAGGAATGAGGACGTGACAATTCAACCACCAATAGGAGATAATTAAGGAGTAGTAAAACCTAAGTAAACACACCTTTAAACTATCATACGAGCACACAATAATTAGACATAGACTACATACACCTTAGATTAGATAATTAGATAAGTAGAGTAATCGGTAGCAATACCAACCCCCAAATTCAAACCCGAGATTCGTACCTTTCCAATTCATAAAAATATAAAAATACAAAAATAATCTTCCTCAACCTCAACCTTAGCGTAGTAACTTCTCACTAGCATTCCTATTCCCCTAGAGAACGATATCAATACCCGTGGCTTACCCTAATACTACACTACAACGATTAGGTTCACTGCCTAGGGTGTTGAAAAACTTGCTCGACGAAAAGGAAGTTCCTTTGACCCCGAACGACGCGTGTAGCGTTATCAATTAGCTGGAGAGGAATGTGGTACAAGGGATGAACCAATGGGATTGTTTTGAAGTGCGGGTCCAGAACTGGGTTGTCCAAGAGCCATTTGACCGGTCAGCTCATCGAACGTAACGTGAATTGTTTCTATGATATTACGGGTTCTCTTGTTGTAGATTTGGTAACCCTTCTTGTTTGGTGCATAACCAACAAAAACTCCAATATCCGCCTTTGCTCTTAATTTACCTAAATCTTGTTGTCATTTGTTGGATAGCACAAAGCTCCAAACACACGAAGGTAGGAGAGATCGGGTTTTCGTTTATGAACAAGTTCATATGGAGTTTTCCATGAGAGGTGTGTATAAGGGAGCGATTTTGGGTGTAGCATGCGGTGGCAATGGCTTGACCCATAGAAACATTGGAACCTTGAATAAATAAGCATTGTTCTTGCGGCTTCTACAAGAGTTCGATTTAGTCTTTCAACTACACCGTTACATTGAGGAGTTCGTGGAACACTTCTTTGATGGTGATTCCAATACTTTCATAAAAGCTGAATTAAGTCTTTGTTGACAAACTACGTGCCATTATCTGCTCGAATAATTACATTGTATTGTTGAGTCGAACTCAAGTTGTTTGATTAGTTTGATGATGACATCGGAGTTTCATCCTTTGTCCTCAAAAACTTTACCCAAGTAAATTGAGAGTAGTCATCAACAACTACTAGAATGTATTTCTTCCCATTTATTGTTTGTACTCTCATTGGTCCGCACGGATCCATATGAAGGGTATGAAGAACTTCCATTCTGAAATTTGTGGGTTTTGGTTTGTGGGCATATTTGGTGCTTTTACTCAATTGGCAAGTGAACAAAGATGATATTTTCATATTTTAACTGGGTAAGCCTCGACAAGATCCTTTACGGAAAGGTTGTTTATGGTGCCAAGTTCAAGTGATTGAGACGACGATGCCATAACCAAGACTTTGTTTTAGAAGCCTTTGATAGCAAGCAAATTGGAGAGGACTTCATCATGTCATCGATAGAGATGGTGTATAGGTTAGAACCTCGAGTACCTATTAATAATTCTACACCATCAAGTTCTCTAACGAAGCAAGTATGTTTTCTAAAAGCCACTTCTAGATCGAGAATCACGAATTGACCAACAGAGCAGTTGTGACCAAGACCTTCCATATAATATACCACGAAATCACACTTTACCAACCACATAATCTCCATAACCCATAATAGCCCCAAAATGGTTGTTCCCGAATCTAACTATCCCGATGAATTTACTCACGAAGTTCATGAGCATGACCGGTCTCGGTATATGCTTGGAACGACTGAGTCCGGTACCACGAGCGATTTGAGCGATCTGCGGTTGAACACGAGACAAGAATGGATAAGCGGATAATTGGGATCCCCATGCAAGAATGGGTTCCATTTGGTTAATGTGATGATTGGAACACCCACATCGAAATAGTAACATTCATATCGAAATTGAATCAATGGAGTTATTATGAATAGATGCGGTACTAGTGTCCGTATTTGCCCTATTTAAAGTATGTTCACTTTAAGGGAATAGTTCTACCGATGAGGCATCCATTTTCTAGTGGGCATTGTCGATTAACCTTATGGCCAGGTATCCATTGATAACCTATCTTACTAAATGTTCTTCCTGTGGGCTTCCTTTGTTTTCTAACTTTCTTTAGCCTTTGCCTTTTGCCTTCTTAGCATGATATTTTGCTTTAACAATGTTAGCGGAGATTTGTGACTTTAGACAAAACATTCACACCACATTCATGATTAGTAGCAATTCAAGCGAGACATCATTACAAGGTTTGCAAATAGTATCGAATTGAATTAATTACTGATGCGCCTATGGCAAATACTAGAATCAACACGATTCGTTTTATTAAGCTCAAACTTAAAGTTCATAGGTTGGTCTTCTACTCTTCCAATGCACATTCTTAGCTTGTGAGGTCCTATCATTCCTTGTATTGTCTTGAGACTTTGACGCTGCTCGCTTTAATGTCACTGATTACTCTGTAGAGGAATGGGAACATTAGTTGGTTTTGCTACTCTTTGCATCTCCTGTTTAGATGTCTTTGGGATCGTAACTACATGCAGGCCCACTAAGGTTCACTTTCTTAACGCTAGAAGTGCTGGGATTTATACTCCTAGAAGGCACACTAGAGTTCGCTTTCTTAGCACTAACAGATCTGGAATCTGAACTACTTGAAGGCACACTAAGGTTCACATTCATAACATTGGGCATAGAATGGATTTCATGCTTGGCACTAGGCATAGAACAAGGAATCAAATGATTAACTCTCTCACCTAAGGACTTAGGGCATATTGTGATTAAGCATTCTAGAAGTTCTTGAGATCGTTCGGCATATAAGCATGCATGCCCAATTGCATTATCAAGTGGTTTCTCTAACTTATCCTCTTCAACAATCTCACGGAGACATTCTAGACAATCCTTAAGGTATGAGAAATATGTTTGAATTGCAAGTTTGTTATTCCTAAGATGAGGGGAACATATTTCATGAGACAAAGCATATTTATTACAAGAGTGAACCTTTGATACACCATTCTCCCCATTGGTCATTGGCATTTTCCTTTTACACGGCTCTTGATTCTCAATTTCCTTTTGCAATGAAGCTATTTGTTCGTTATTTTTGTTACGAGTGACCTTTATTGATTCAAATAACTCATTGAAATGACGTTTAACCTTTTCATTTTCTTCTAGAAAACTTTCGTTTTCCTTTTGTAATGCATTTACTAAGTTTTGAAGATGAAACGTTTGAGAATTCTGAGAATCTAAAGGAGGAGGCATTTGGGAGCCAGTCACATTGTTCTTTTGACCCTTTAATTCGTAGATTTGGGCTTTCAACTTTCGATCGTGTTACAATGAGCTTGAATCATTCATCACGTTTGTTAATTTGAAAAGCGCATCAAACTCGGAGCATCCGAGGATGTCTTGATATTTGAAGTTTTGACATTTTCTTTAAGATGTTGATATTTTAGTTGTAAATTAAAATGTTCAACCTCTAGTTTAGAAAAATGTTTAACCAAATTGTCGTGATCATCCAGTTCAATTTTCTCATTTAGTTTAGAATTAGTCTTTTCAAGCTCAATGACACGATCATGGGAGACTTTCAGGGCAAGAGATAATTCATGAAATTGAGAAGCATTAATGGAACAATTTGTAGCGATGAAAACACATCTTGAGCAACACATTCAAGTAATAAGAGTCTCATTCAATGTATGCAAGTTCTTCCTCTCAATCTCATTATATTTTAGTGCTCGCTCATAGTCACTAACCTCAACTATCATTGCATCAAATTCCTTTTCCATTTCTTTAATGTCTAAATTCATTCCCTTTTAAGACTTTCAAAATGATCTTTTAGTTGTTTAAAGAAAGGCATGACTTCGATTAAATAACATTATTTCGTTTGCTCAAAACCCTTTCCCTTTCATTATACCAGTGGGTGTGATCCATTTCTTACAAGTTTTCTCAAAATCAACAAATAGTTGAAAATAACATATTGGTGATTAAGGTCTTGCTTTTAGTGGCAATAGTCCTAGGAACTAAATGCATTGGTGTATTGGGAGGATACACAACAAGGCATTTTCCTAAATGGGGGTTTGTTACAACAAGATTCTCGATTTTGCTTATCTAAATCCTTTTTCCGAACACTTGTTCGGGTGTTAACGACGTCTCGAGGCTTAAACATGTTCAAGGAAATCCAATTCTCCTTCTTGTAATCATGGGGTGTGATATTTATTTTCTTCTCTTTACATTTAGGATCATCTAGTTTCTTGTTCTTCTTTTCCCTAGTGACTTCATCTGATTTCTTATCTTCCTCAGTGCACTCAACGTAACTAGGTTTCTGTCTAGGCTTAAGGATTTCATTGCCATCATAAAGAACCTTATGAGCATTTATAGCCTTTTTAATGACCTCTGGATTTGGTTCCTCAACAAGGGGAATGCTATGCTTATCGCTTAAGAATCTATGCTTAGTGATTAAGTGAGCAGTCTGAATAGTATTTCCTTGTACGTACAACTTATTTTTAAGCTTGTTTTTCAAGGTTTTTAGATTAGAAAAATCATTCAAAAGTTTTGATTCCTTAGCATCAATTCTTGCTTAAGCATTTTAACATTTTCTTGAAGTTCTTGTTTTGCTTAGCGAGTTTAGAAAGCTTTTCTTGTAAGGAGTTTAACTCTTGTTTTAATACTTCTTCTCTAAACCTACTTTTTCTAATAGTTATACGCATTTGGTCATCCATTTCGCTCACGGTGTTCAACTCAAATTTTGCACGTTGTTCATAAATAGCAACACGTTCTTTATAGGCATTCGATTCGAGAGATGCGAGAATCATCGAGGCACATGCGGTGAATTCATCAAAACATAATCATTGTTGATGCGAAGATGCATCACTTGGTACAATCTCACTTTCACTTTGTTTCACATATTGATCATATGGGACAACATTGATATTACCCATATTTTCAATATCGACTCAATAATTACGATTGATTGTACTTTGTTATGTATCTTTGCTCATCAACTTCATCGTGTAATTTTAATACCTCATAAATGATTTTGTCTTTGGATGGACCACTTGTGGTGATGAAGAGACTTTAGAGAGACCATTGGAGAAATGCTAGCCATGAAAATGGTTTGTGCGATGAGGTTCTTCATCAACATCAGTCGTATGCATCACAATCGACTACTTGAAAGGCATTCGATGATTATGGCCTATCTCACGAATTGGTTGCTCATCCACATCTCGCATCATATGTCTTAGCATTTCCTTGACCAAAACAACAACTCCTCTTCATCCAAAGTGCACCATTATCCCGAGCTTGCACAAGCAACATCTTATCCTCAAGTACTCTGCATTACGAGGCGTTTTGGCGATGTGCGCGTTCCTTGCAATGTGTCCTCACCTCCACAGTTGTAACATTTGATTGGTTTTGCTTGACCACGGTTTCCATTTCTTCCCTATTCGATTTGCGGCATAACCTCTACCACTCCACCTCTTCCTTGTTCGTCGCCTTTCTTGAATCGGTTGCACCATAACCTTCCCATCTCGGCGGTGGCTTGATTATGTGGATTGGATGCGATTCGAGATTGTTGTTGGTGTGTGGAGAGAGTTCATGTTTTGACTAATCGGGAGAGCCAGTTGATTAATGAAGTTTCACACGTGTGCATCGATGTCGACTTATTTGAATATAGGATCGGAATGAGTTTGTGATTACCATTACCCATGGGTATAACTTGAGATGCTTTGGTGGTAATTCCAATGTTTGAGTAGAAGGCGGTTGAATCATTAGATGAACTTGTTTCTCCACGATTGGTTTTGAACTGTTCCGTAATCCTTTTTCAAACATAGCATGTCTCTCATTCGGAGAAGGAAGGCATCTGATTGCTCATAGTTTGTATTCTTCAATCCTTTAGTAAGCTTCACGTAGTGACAAACTTGTGCCATTCGGGATTCATGTTGTTCACAAATTTTGAGTTCAAATTGAATGTTAGGCATAGTCATTTTGATGTTCCTCATGTCATTTACCGACTTATGGAATCTCACATAGTACTCATAGACACTCTCATCGGGTTTCATCTTGAAATGCTCAAATTCATCATATAGTTGTGATTCTCTATCTTCAACGGTCAATTCGAACCCGAGAGAAGCATCTTGACATTATCCCATACTGACCTTTGCTTGATGTTGTGATTGATAAGCTTGTAGATGTCTTTTGGAAGACCTTGCAAGTATAATGTTAGAAGCCACGATATACGCATCGAATCTCTTCTTATCCTTATCATCGAGCTCATCATACGTCTTTAGTGCATCCATTCCGTAAATCAATGTTCCATCTTCATTTGTATGAAGTATGTCTCTAGTAGTCTCAACCCGATAAGGTCCTTCATCAATGGATTTGAGAATGTTGACCCCATTTTCCTTTCCAAGACAAGACAATCGATTCGTTGAGCCCAAGAGTCGTAGTCGATTCGTCAAGCATGGGTGGACGAGTATCCGAACCATTTGCTTGAACATCCTCGACAGCGATGGAGATGATTGTAGGAACGTTGGTAGACATGTTAACAGATTAAACGGGATTTTATAACTCTATGATTAAACCGGGAAATAGATTCTTTCACAGGATTTTACTAAATCAAGAGAAAAACCGTATTACAGACAGAATCAACCAAGTCGCTAAGTAACCCTGAACCAAGTCGCTAAGCACTAAGTCGCTATAATGCCAAGTTGCTAAGACACAGTCAAGTCGCTAAATAGCAACTCGCTAAGAACCAAGTCGCTAGGAAAGTTTTGACAGCAAGTCGCTAAGCTCCAAGTCACTAAGTTGTCAAGTCACTAAAGAGCAACTCGCTAAGCACCAAATCTCTAACACCAAGTCGCTAACAAACTTAAGTACAAGTCGCTAACTTTCACCAAGTTCGCTACCCGTAGTGGAGAATCCACTAAGTGTACTGTTTGTCGGCTTGTCTCAATAGACAAGTCGCTAGCTCAACTCGCTACGTCCTTCAACTACAACTCGCTACCAAATTACAAAGCAAGTCGCTACCAAGATAACTTATCCGTGGCTCAAGTCGCTAGCTAGAAAATCACATAAACACCACTTTTCAATCCAAAAACAACCCAACCACGATGATTCAAGCTTACCAAATCAAAACCCAAGCACATACAATGATTCTAAACACAAAACAACACCCAAGATTCAAACTGTTAGGAATTAGAAATTCCAGGTATTAAAGAGTCGGTCACCTCAAGTATATGTAATCGTTAGAAAGCTCGTAGTCGTAGTTAATTTAAGCTAAGTAGTATTTAGTTAAGTAACACCATGGAGGACGGACGGGTCTTTACCCACTGTATGCCTGATCCACAGCCCGTTGTGTGGCGTTTTATTGTAAGACTATAAATACTCTCTACCTTCCAAGGTAGAGAGTTGGAGCTCATAATAAGATTTTTCTTTCTCTCACTAAAGTTCCCAAACCTCTAACTTTCTCTCTCTAAAACCTCTTGTACGCCTACTTTGTGTCATGGTTTGATGTGTATGTGAAATCCAATATCTAACAATTGGTATCAAGAGCCTGATAAGGTTTTAAAATGTACCTTTTTGAGGGGTCGTTTAAGCCCTTATTTGATCACTTTTGTATCCGTTATTGCTTAATATCGTTCCTTTTCACTTTTTAGGCCTCTTGAAGGCAAAATGCTGGAATGACACTTATTTGGACGAAAAGGCGAATATCTGAAGAAAATGGCCAAAGTCATAATCGAGACACTCAAAGTCTTTGAAAACATAAGGTGTGGCGTCGGTGTTAATTGCGACGCCGTCGGAGGACTTTAATGACTCATTAGCCAAATTGCTTTTTACACTTGACGTCGCCGAAAGCCGACGCGTCATAACTACAAGGTGACGCCGTCACAAGTCGATCAAGACTATCACATCATGCCAAGTAGTTGACATTGTTTGGCCATAACTTTTGCATACGAACTCGGATTTAAGTGATTCAAAAGCCCACGCGACCAGAACGAGAAAATCTACAATTTGGTGAAAAAATGGTCGTGACGCCGTCACTCTTTGCCGACAGAAAATCTGCCTATAAATATAACATTATAACTTCACTTTTTGTAAGCCCTAAACCCTAAGTCCGATTCCAGGGTTTAGGTAGGTGTTTTTCCAGCAACTTAAAGGGTTTCAAACACTCCATAAACATCGTGTAATGATTTGTTTGTTAATCCAATCCTATGGTATGTCTTCAATTATCATAATTGTTGCTTGCTCTTCATTAATTATGCTTGGCTAATTCACCTAGTGTTTGCTTATGATTGTATGAAACTTGTATATAATTAATTAGATCTTATTGATTTCTTAGTGATGCTTGTGTCTATCTTCATCATTAGGGTGTGACAATTTCAATGAGTCTAATTGGTTTAGTTTATAATTCTTGCATCCTACTGTCTCTTGTTTGATTGGTTGTCTCTTATCTTAGTTGATTAATGATCTAGTAATGCGATAGGTCATTCGTTGTGTACTTAATGCTTGATTAAATCTTTGTGAACCTTAGAATATGACTCCTTGAGTAGTTGTAAGCTAAACCATCCAAAGAGTGCCTTAGAGTAAGAGTTTATTATCCTAGTGGGTTTTGTAGGCGAGACCCTTTGGTAAGTTCAAAGAGTTAGGGATAAACGCATACCCTACGACTTTAGACACACAACGCGTTAAGAATAAGGATGTGACAATTCAACCATCAATAGGACGTGACAATTCGGTGGGTAGAATTGGATAGCTAGCAAGGAGTAATACATCATAAGTAGATACGCTTCACGTTCTTGGTAGACCCCTAATTTAGTTAGTACCTTTTGGGATAGTTGACTAGCAACTAATTCCACCCTCCCTCCAAAACCGAGATTCATAAAATATAAAAATACAAAATAATCATCCTCATCTTTAGACTTAAATCGACATATACTTGACCTAACGACACTATTCTCTTAGAGAACGATATCAATACCCGTGGCTTACCCCTAATACTACACTACAACGATTAGGTTCATCGCCTAGGGTGTTGAAAAACTTGCTCGATTTAAAAGGAAGTTCCTTTGACCCCGAACGACGCGTGTAGCGTTATCAAGTTTTGGCGCCGCCGGGAATAGTTATTGTTTAGGCTTGATTTCTATCTCGTTTAGGTCTACTCACAAGATTCCTATCAAGTGAGATTTTTTCTTTTATTAGCTTCCTTGTAGTCTATCCCCTTCTTTGTGCCTTTGTTCGTAAAACTTGTCCATTGACTCTTCCGTTCACCATTATGGAGAACGCGAATCCACTATATTCGCGATTAGGTTTTTTCATAAGAAATTATGATATTACTAAAGCGGATTATTCAAGATGGTGGGAAGAAAGTAACCAAGTCCATAAACCTTTTGAGGGTTTCACCATTCCATCAAGCCCACAAAACACCTCATCTAGTGAAACCTATGCTTCGTATGAGCCATCACGTAGGATAGACTTTCGTGAACAACCTCCATGTTTAGAAACTATTGTTAGTAAGTCCCTTAGGTGAACTGACCAAATTTGTGAAAATATTATGGAAAGCAACCAAGCATTAAACCATAAGTTGGATCAATTACTAAGTTTGGTTTCATCACGACCTAAGGAAATAGCACATGATGAGAATATAGATGATGTAGATGTGATTGAGGATAAGGTGAAAAGTCTAGACCCACAAGGTATCCCACAAGTTCCACCATCATTTAAGGCATACACACCGCACGTGACTTACCCGGAAGTAGTAGAAGAGACTTTAGGAATCCCAATGGAGGTAGAACATTTGAACCAAACGCAACTGGAGAATATAGGTTTGAATACTTTTAGTCTCAGTCTTACTCTTAGTTCTAGGGAATTTCCTAGTGTTGATGAACTGGAACCTCAATCTTTACTTCCATCCTTAGATATACATCTAGGAGACAAAGAGGAACCGACCCACCCATCAACCAATTTAGTCCGGTAGTTTTAGGATGAAGGAAGCCATTCACACACCCCTTCACCTCACGTGGCATATTTCCACCCTAAGGGTGTGTATCGCTACTATCACCCGCACTTAAACTTAAGTGTAGGAAAACTTCCCTTTATCTGTTAAATAAGGGTAGAGTCGGGGCTCGTGACTCGAACAAAAACAAGCGCTTCTTGGGAGGCAACCCATGTGTATTTGTTTTTCATTTTCATTTGTGTGTCGTATATCTTTTATTGATTGTTTATTCTCATGTTTAAATTTGTAAAAAAGCTTTATTTTGTCTTTAACCTCGTCTTAATTACATATAAAGGTATTTTACATAAGGGATAAGTGTAGGGAGGATTACACACGTTTTCAAAAGAAACGTAAACATGAGAATTTCAATTAATTAAAAGATATATATGTGTGTTTGTTCGAGTCAAATGCTTGTATCGAGTCATAATGGATGTTTTGCAGAAATTTTTCCAGATTTTAAAGATAAAAATTTCCGAATTTTTCCGAAAATCGCAGACCAGTTTCTATCATGATAACCTTACGGCGTCAGGATCGCAACCTGACGGCGTCAGGAAGGAGCAAAAACAACTGATTACTTTTTCTCGTTTTCTGAGCTACTTATAATTTTTTGGAATTTTATAGGTCTTAATTTTCCAGAAATTCTGTAAACATCCATTCCACAAGCATTATATCTTATTTAAGTCTGGAATTACATCTTGTTGTGATTTTTGTTTGTTCGGTTTGATGCGTTGGGTTGTCTGTTTTCTTAAAGTGTGCAGGTTTAATTTACCAAGAAGAAGATACATAAGATTGGAAGGAGCTTTTCACGCATACATTATTCTTGGAAAGGATTTAACCAATACTTCACACACGGATCCTACCGAGCTAATCAGGGGAGTATTAGTTTCTTTCGTTTCTTATTACCTTCCATTATCATAACTTTGATACTTTCGGGGAACATTGGGGACAATGTTCGGTTTAAGTGTAGGAGGAAAATAAAAGCGGAACTTTGAAACTATACTTATCCTTGACTATTTGCTTTGTCCAATTGTATTTGTGTAATAAACCATGAGAAAATGTCGGTTAGGGTAATTTTGGCACCAAATTTAAAATTTTTCATGACATATAGGAGTGGGCCATTAGTCTTAACAAAAGCGTCTCACGGATAGGAAGTTATATGACTAGCACAAAAACCCTTTACCACCTAAATTCCACCCAAAATGTGAGGATCGCCCTTAGATTAGTAGGAATTAAAAGCATTCATCTTTAATGCTTAGAGTGTGAACCGATAGTATATTAGATTCTAGAACTTGTTTTGTGATGCATCCCGAGATCGCAAGTAAGACTACACTTGTGTAGTTAGGAATAACTAAATGATAAGAGGCATTAGGATAACCCTTGTTTGATACCCGTAATATAATTACTTCTTCCACATCGGTTGAGTAATTCCCCCACACCTTTGCGTTGTACTCATCTTTAGTACACGATACCCTAGTTAACCCTCGAGCCTATCCTTTTCGCGGTTCTCGTGATGTTTGGTTTTTCGGAATATCAATGAAGAGCATTGTTTACACCCCACCCCAAATATACACCCAAATCGCCTTAGCCTACCCTGTATGCACTCACTTTTAGTGCATTATTGTTATCACCTTAAACCCTTAGTTCAATTATCTAGTTGCTTGCATGAGTTGCTAAGTCGAGTCATATCCTTTGTATCTGATTTTGGGACGATTGGGATTCATGGGAAAAGTTAAAGTTTATGAAATGACGGGAAGGGAACGTAAAATTCAAATTCCCTTTGTTTGCGTAATAATGTACCCCAAGTGTTTTGATCTTTTCAATTTGGGTCAAATTAGTGTTAGAGTAATAAAGACTCAAGTGTAGGGATGTGCCTATAAATCCCTATCATTTTGATGTTACCGTAGAGGATGGTAGAGTAAAAGTGTATGAAAAAAAAAATAATAATAATAATAATATATATACGGGCTACCATCCTACATCTATCCTTTAATTTTATGTTTGTTTATTTCAGTTAGCTAGAGTTTAGAGTGTCGAGTCTTGGCTTAGCAACGCCATTCTTCGTATGCATTTAACATAGAGATTTTTGACTTGCCACCACTATATAGCCTATCTCACCAAACCCTTTGTTTCCCTACCGTAAGCCTAACATTACAACCCTTTAAAGACCTCTTTGATAGTCTTTCCTAGGTGCTTACGCCAAAGCGATGGAGGTTTAATCTATTCTCAAGCCTATGGTAATCTATGTACTAGGACCGGTTAATGAGTGTTTATCTTCCATTTCCAATTTGTTATATTTCATATACACCCGAGAGAGATGTGAGTATCCAAACACCCCATGTGAGGTGCTAGTATGTAATTTCCGTGCTTGTTATGACTTTTGTGGGGCTTATATGTGTTGTGGACTGTTTTAAACCAATGCTTCATGACCCCTAACTTATAAATTAATTGGCTAAAAGCACATTTGCTTGAGGACAAGCAAATACCAAGTGTAGGGATATTTGATAAGGTTTTAAAATGTACCTTTTGAGGGTCGTTTAAGCCCTTATTTGATCACTTTTGTATCCGTTATTGCTTAATATCGTTCATTTTCACTTTTAGGCCTCTTGAAGGCAAAATGCTGGAATGACACTTATTTGGACGAAAAGCGCGAATATCTGAAGTAAATGGCCAAAGTCGAATCGAGACACTCAAAGTCATTGAAAACATAAGGTGGCGTCGGTGTTAATTGCGACGCCGTCGGAGGACTTTTGTGACTACTCATTAGCCAAATTGCTTTTTACACTTGACGGTCGAGAAGCCGGGCGTCATAACTACAAGGTGGCCGCCACAAGTGATCAAGACTATCACATCATGCGCGCAAAGTAGTTGACATTGTTTTGGCCATAACTTTTGCATACGAACTCGGATTTAGGTGGTTCAAAAGCCCACGCGGCCGAACGAGAAAATATACAATTTGGTGAAAAAATGGTCGTGACGCCGTCACTCTATAAGTGTGCCGTCACTATTTGCCGACGTAAAATCGCCTATAAATATAACATTATAACTTCACTTTTTGTAAGCCCTAAACCCTAAGTCCGATTCCGTGGTTTAGGTAGGTGTTTTTCCAAAGAACTTAAAGGGTTTCAAACACTCCATAAACATAGTGTAATGATTTGTTTGTTAATCCAATCCTATGGTATGTCTTCAATTATCATAATTGTTGCTTGCTCTTCATTAATTATGCTTGGCTCATTCACCTAGTGTTTGCTTATGATTGTATGAAACTTGTATATAATTAATTAGATCTTATTGATTTCTTAGTGATGCTTGTGTCTATCTTCATCATTAGGGTGTGACAATTTCAATGAGTCTAATTGGTTTAGTTTATAATTCTTGCATCCTACTGTCTCTTGTTTGATTTGTTGTCTCTTATCTTAGTTGATTAATGATCTAGTAATGCGATAGGTCATTCGTTGTGTACTTAATGCTTGATTAAATCTTTGTGAACCTTAGAATATGACTCCTTGAGTAGTTGTAAGCTAAACCATCCAAAGAGTGCCTTAGAGTAAGAGTTTATTATCCCTAGTGGGTTTTGTAGACGAGACCCTTTGGTAAGTTCAAAGAGTTAGGGATAAACGCATACCCTACGACTTTAGACACACAACGCGTTAAGAATAAGGACGTGACAATTCAACCATCAATAGGACGTGACAATTCAACCATCAATAGGACGTGACAATTTAGTAGGTAGAATTGGATAGCTAGCAAGGAGTAATACATCATAAGTAGATACGCTTCACGTTACTGGTAGACCCCTAATTTAGTTAGTACCTTTTGGGATAGTTGACTAGCAACTAATTTCACCCTCCCCTCCAAAACCGAGATTCATAAAATATAAAAATACAAAATAATCATCCTCATCTTTAGACTTAAATCGACATATACTTGCCTAACGACACTATTCCCCATAGAAGCGATATCAATACCGTGGTTTACCCCTAATACTACACTACAACGATTAGGTTCCTTTGCCTAGGGTGTTGAAAAACTTGCTCGATTTAAAAGGAAGTTCCTTTGACCCCGAAGCGACGAGTGTAGCGTTATCGAGCCATGGTTAGATCATCTTACATATCTTTGGATTTCTATTGGTTTTAGGTGGTTTTGAGTTTGAAAAGTTTAGTGGTTTTTGCATCATTTGGGTGATTTCTAGTGTTAAAGTTTGAAACTTGAGTGTAGTTTTGTGTTTAGAATCATTGTATGTGCTTGGGTTTTGATTTGTTAAGCTTGAATCATCGTGGTTGGGTTGTTTTTGGATTGAAAAGTGGTGTTTATGTGTTTTTCTTGCTAGCGACTTAAGCCACGGATAAGTTATTCTTGGTAGCGACTTGCTTTGTAAGTTGGTAGCGAGTTGCAGTTTAAGTGGTAGCGACTTGGTCCTAGCGACTTGTCTTTTGAGACAAGCAGACTAATAGTACAAGTTAGTGGATTCTCCACTACGGCTAGCGACTTAGTGAGGTTAGAAACTTGCTTCAGAAAGTGTTAGCGAGTTGCAGTGCAAATTGTTAGCGACTTAGTATTCTTAGCGACTTGGACCTTAGCGAGTTGTTGTTTAGCGACTTGACTGTGTAGCGACTTGGTGCTTAGCGATTTGGTGATTTAGTGAGTTGCTCTTTAGCGACTTGACTGTGTAGCGACTTGGTGCTTAGCGATTTGGTGATTTAGCGAGTTGCTACTTAGCGACTTGGTGCTTAGCGACTTGGTTCAAGGGTTATAGCGACTTGGTTGACTTTTACAAAGAAGAGGTTTGACCAAAGTTGACTTTTTACGTCAAAACTTCAAACGGCCATAACTTTTGATCCGTAACTCCGTTTTCAGTGAAATACCTGTCAAAACGAGCGAAACAGGCTGAATATTGTGAGGTTTCACCACGAAGTCGTGAAACGAATTTTTTGACGCCCAAATTCCCTCCGAAAGGAAGTTATTGAGGTTTTAAGTTTTTAGACCTAAAAATTCTCCGTAAAAACGTGCATCAACCAATCCAAATCTCAACCAAACAACATTTTAGCTTTTCCTACGAACAATCTAAAGTCCTATCACACAATCTTCTATCATTGTGTCGATCCATCAGTCATCTTAACACATTCCATTGGTCATTTCTTAACGGTTTGGTCTTGATTTTAGTAAAATCCCGCGAAAGATTCTATTTCTCGGTTTAAATCATAGACTTGTAAAATCCCGTGCATTCTACCACATCATGTCTTACTCTACTGACCCAGTGATTTCAGAAGTGCTTAAATTATATGATGATGTGGACAATAATGATAATGATTGCTACGTAAGCGACTAAAGATGTTTGAATTAAACAATGAGGATGTGAGATCTTCATGTTACGAGTACAATGAGAATGAATTGCACCGCTAATGTTATAGAATGCCATGCAAAAGGAAAGAAAGATTGAACCTTATCAACAACTTCACTCTCACCTCATGTTACTTCTACCCACATCAATGGAACGAACATGTATTGCCTCTTCCGTCGGGACTTATCCACATTAACAGAACTCTGTTGTTAAACCTAGAGCAATTGGAGCTACAACTTGACAAAGAGAAGGTTCATAAGGATAGTTCCAGTATTGCACTTCAAGTGATCTACAAACACTTTCGGTCATTCATTAGAAGGAATTCACAATGATTATGATCAAGACATGGTGAAATGTCCTTCAAGAGACACATTGGAATGGAAATTAGTGTGTTCACGGAGACACTTATCCATCTCATGGATAATGTGGAGAAGTATATTGAGGAAGTTACTCGAAAGATGCAAAAGTAGATGAGAGTCGAGTACGGTTGAGAGATATTTGTGATAAGTCGGGTAATGTATCGAAAGGTCGGGTGTTCTTGAATGCGAATATCGAAACAATAAAGAATGATGTAACCTATTGCTCAAGAACTCTGTCACACAAGAAGTGGATGTTGTGATCGTAAAGGCGAATGAATCTCGGCACAATCAATAAATTGTTGTGTTGAGACCGGTATGGCACCAGATGTTGGATCGCTTGACACCGAATACAGAGGCTCGAGACAGATAAGCTTGAAACACCCAATGGTTCAAATGACTCTTGTTACACATGATGTGGATGCGGATATCGGACTGTAAATTGAACAGAGTCATGTAATGAGGTACCCTTTATCGCTCAACACAATGCATCCGCTAAAGTACTTAAACAAACCGATCATGATGTCGAACATGACTTTGATAAATCTTATGTAATTGAGGTGAGTCTCGAGATTAAGTGTTTCAAAACAAAAGATATGGTCGATAAAAGGCTTTTGATGAACTTTCAAACAAATTCTCAAATCTTGAAAACATTGCATTTCACTTGAAATTGCGATCTGAGTAAAGAAGAAAGTTTTCAACCTAACAAACCATGTAAAAATCCGGAACTTCACGAATTCGTGAACTTTTGAAATTAACACTTTGAAAGCTCAGCTTCAAGACAAAGACTCAACCATTTACAATCTGAAGAAACATATTTCTGTCTTGAATGTGAAAAGTAATTTAGTCATGAATACACAAGACATTGATGCTACTATAACAAGAAATAATGAATTATCAATTTATGTGGCTAAATTACTAAAAGAAAATGAGTCTTTGAGAAAGCATCACATAGAACTAAGTGACTCTGTCAAAGAAGCTAGAACTAATTCAATGGAACAAACAAACCCTTTGATAGCAAAGATTGATGAACTCAAATCTCAACTTCAAGAAAAGAGTTTCGCCATTGTTGCCTTAAAGAATGAGCTTAGAAAAACCGTAGGGAAAAGTGTGAACACTAAGTTTACAAAACCATCAACCTTGGGAAGCCGGTTTCTCATCCCACTAGAGACCGGTCCGTTGTTAGGCGACCCATCGCATTTAAATCGAAGAACAAAATTTTCAAAACACGGTTTGCCTCCCAAGTTGATGAGAAACAAGTTTTGTCAAAACCAGTCACTTCACCAGAGTTACCTAAGAATAAGGCTTCTAGCTCCGTTAAATCTCAACACGTAGTCACTTCTACTCCCAGCACCTCTAGGATTAGTTCTAAAACAGTGCCAAAACCAAGCTTTAAAACCCAGAATTCATATGATATGAATGACTTGTGGAAGAACTATTATCTAGAAAAAGCTAGAAAAAAGGCCCAGATTTGAAAAGACGGAATTTTAGGTGCAAGACCTAGGGTGATGCATTCCACGAGATTTCAAGGCACTACTAGTATTTATATGAAGAAGAATGTTAAGCATGTAAAAAATGAACCTAGAAATTATGAGTCTTTTCCGAATAAGAAACATTTTCCTAATTCACATGCCAAGGTATAATCCACTAAGACTACCTACATGGCTAAGGTTCAACAGGTTATGATGCAAAACAAACCTAAAACTTCGTCTAGATGGATCCAAACTGCTAAATCTTTGGAGTATAGGAATAACGATAAGTCTTCCTCTGTGCATAAGAATGTCACCAATCCTAGACCTAGCCATAAGTGGATTCCGTCTGGTAAAATGTTTAAGGATGTTGGACTTAGGTGGATGCCTAACGGAAAGCTGTTTACCGATGACAAAATCAAGGTTGATAGTGAAACCCCAAAGGGTTTGGATACTATTGTCACTAACCAAAATATTTGCAATCAAGTTTGTAATATTAGTGCAGGTAGTCCTTACTCTGTTGCAGATTCTTCGATCCTTCACTACATGGACTGGCTTAAAGTATGGATTACAAATGGATTTATATCTCATAACTCACCAGCTCAAGTAACTCAATCTTGATATTCATACGGCTATGACGTCTGTTCACATCAGTTCAGGCCTCGTTCTTCAACACTATGGCGTCTGCAGATAACACTTCAGGCCCCGTTCCTCAAAGAAAAGAAAAGTGTACGCTTCAGTGCGCTTTATCTTTAAAAGAAGAGAAATCTTCATGTGTATGACCATTCTCATCGACATTCTTCATCAACAAGATTCATGTTTTTCCACGCTCTTTCAACCTTCAAGTGGATCTATGTTCATTGGTGTATATTCTTATTCACTTGTTCAAGTCAAAAATGGCAACTTCGGATGCAATTTTTGAGGGGGAGAAGAGTGCATATACTACATGTTGATGGATGCTTGAATTATGGTCATATGACTCTCCTTCAACGCCTAATGCTTCACTTACTAAGGATATCTGGGATTCATTGTTTGGGATGTTTGAATATTTGGATGTCAAGATATGTTTGATGAGTACTTCTAATCTCCAGTTATTCCTCAAGGCGTTGTTAATGACTATCATTGTTGTTGCACTCATGAATAATGATTCGCTCTTTGGTACTTCTTTGCCAAATCTTCACGGATTACTGTTCATGAATAATGATCCGCTCTTTGGTATCCCTTTGCCAAATCTACATGGATTATTGTGCACTCTATAAATCAACCACATGAACATTAAGGAAAATGACTACCTCATCCGCTCAAAGATACTATTGGTGAGTCTTCGGATCGCCTCTACATGAATACTTTTAGGAAGAAGGCATTAATGTTGAGGTATCATTTGTTCCGGTTCATTCAGTGGATCAATATACATCCGATTGTATGTTTATTCACGTGTTGGGCATTTGACACAAGTTGATTACTTCGGAGTTAATCATTTATGACTTATTTGAGATTGAAGTTGACTTTCACAAAGGCGTGTTCTTATTTGATAACTTGCTCGGGCTTAAGAATTTGAGTTGAAGTCTTGTCTTATCTAGTTACCAGCAGTCGGGGTGGATGGTTGAAGACCTGGTTAACTATCACTTTAAGGAGTTACGTAGTTTTACTCAGTGACACACACAAATGTCGTTGTGGATAATCACAAGAGGTGTTAATGTCTCATACTTTGGTTGAGTATTGAGTACTTAGAGATTTTCTTGGAGCATAAATTCTCGACACCGTTCTTCCATCATTAAGTGCAAGCTTAAGATACAAATGTGGGGAATTCGACTTCAGTTTCAAGTTTGGTATATCAGGTTTTCTTCTTAAAGTGGTCACTTCAAATTGTCCACATATGGGTTAATAAAGATAGTCAGAGAGTGTTTCTGTAGCAATTGATTCTCACAGGATTCATTTGGGCTATTTGAGTTCTTCTAACAAGATTTCAAGTTTATGGGTATATTATGTGGAAGGTCTTGGTCACAACTGCTCTCTCGTTGGTCAATTTCGTGATTCCGATCTAGAAGTGGCTTTAGAAAACATACTTGCTTCGTTAGAGAACTTGATGGTGTAGAATTATTAAGAGGTACTCGAGGTTCTAACCTATACACCATCTCTATCGATGACATGATGAAGTCCTCTCCTATATCGCTTGCTATCAAAGGCTTCTAAAACAAAGTCTTGGTTATGGCATCGTCGTCTCAATCACTTGAACTTGGCACCATAAACAACCTTTCCGTAAAGGATCTTGTCGAGGCTTACCCAGATTAAAATATGAAAAAGATCATCTTTGTTCGACTTGCCAATTGGGTAAAAGCACGAAATATGCCCACAAACCAAAACCCAAAAATTATGTAATGGAAGTTCTTCATACCCTTCATATGGATATGCGGACCAATGAGAGTGCAAACGATAAATGGGAAGAAATACATTCTTGTAGTTGTTGATGACTACTCTCGATTTACTTGGGTAAAGTTTTGAGGACAAAGGATGAAACCCGGATGTCATCATCAAACTAATCAAACAAACTTGTGTTCGACTCAACAATACAATCGAATTGTTCGAATGCATAATCGCACGAGTTTGTCAACAAAGACTTAATTCGCTTTTATGAAAGTGTTGGAATCACCATCAAAGAAGTGTTCCACGAACTCCTCAATGTAATCGGGTAGTTGAAAGACTAAATCGAACTCTTGTGGAAGCCGCAAGGACAATGCTAATTTACTCAAAAGTTCCAATGTTTCTCTGGGATGAAGCCATCGCCACTGCATGCTACACCCAAAATCGATCCTGATTCACACTGCTCATGGAAAAACTCCATATGAACTTGTCCACAACATAAAACCTAATCTTTCATTCCTTCGTGTGTTCGGTGCATTGTGTTATCCAACTAATGAGGGCCAAGATTTAGGCAAACTTAAAGCTAAAGCATATATTGGAGTATTTGTAGGTTATGCACCAAGCGTAAAAGGATACCGAATCTACAACAAGAGAACCCAAATATCATGGAAACAATTCACGCCACGTTTGATGAGTCGACCGGTCAAATGGCTCTGGACAACCCAGCCTGGACCCGCACTTCAAAACAGTCCTATTGGTTCATCCCTTGTACCAAATTCCTCTCCGCTATTCCATATGTACCTCCCATCAAGATGATTTGAGGAAATTGTTTGATCCGATGTTTGATGAACTCTATGAGCCAAATGCTAATGAACTGTCGATTCCACAACAGAGGTCGCTCATATCCCCGAGAATGAAGTTAATCCTTCGCCTCAATATCATTAAGTCAAGAAGCGCTGCCGATAACTCGCCTCATCAACAAATCATCAATCTTGAATGTACATCATGGAACTATTTTCGACATCAATGATGAAGTTAATCCTTTGTGTAACACCCCAATTCGGATATGCAATGAATTCAAACCGGGTATTACTTGATGGCACAATGTCATAATAATAGAAAACGATCTCTAAAGGAGTCGTTTTAAAAAGGCTTTATCATTCAAATATATCAAAGTTTACAAAATAGGTCCCGATTGGTTCCATTGATTACAAAAGACATCAATATAAAGTTTTGATGCTTTGTGAATGATAAATTATTTATGTATAGCCTTCTTGATCTTGCCCTTCCGTGCGACTTCCGACTTTATGGACTCGAAATACATGCTTAAAACTCACAACACAAAGGTTGAGTGAAATTCATAGAGTTTGTTTAATGGTTGAACACATTATGTTGGTAGTGTGAGTTAATTAGACTCACACCAATGGTTTGAAAACAAAACAGTTATTATTAGACTAAGCATCATGCAATCAAGGCGTTAACGTGTTCCAAATTTTATTGGATAAATTGTTGGTACGTGCCCTTGTAGGTAAAATTGCCATTTTTACCTAATGTTACTCAAATATAGTGCGTTTGTTTGCCTCTAACGGGCCAACACAAACGGGATTCGTCAATCCCAATAGATCTATTCACAATATTCGCCACTCTCACATAGTGATTAATGATTCATGATTTAGGGACTTATGTTTGGCAAATGCGGTAACTTAGTACTAATAAAACAATCGATAAGCATACAATTTGAAAGCAATGTGTTCGGTTTAAAATAAAGCATGTATCTCCCCAAGGGTTTGTAAAACAATTAAGTAATAGAAAGTGGGGCTATGAACTCACCGAGAGTTGATGATGTTAAGTACTAACGGATGTAATGGATAAGTCGGAAGACTTCTACGCACAACCTAAAATGAAATGTTGCGACTTAAGTTTGGAATAATGTTTTAGGAAAACATAAACCATCCTATATATATCCCTATGTTGATCATGATTTAGACAATTTTCATTTGATGTTTATAGAAAGATCTTTAATATGTGAAAACGATTTAGTTTATAGATATCGTACTACCGCTCGGGCCATCATAATTCGAGAGGTCATGCAAGAACGCTCGAGGAGCTAGGACACTTTAATTGTGAATCCAAAGAACTCGTCGACACGCTTTACTCAAATGAAACCCTCACACGAAGCTCCCTACCATTGTAGCACTTAGTAAATACAACATATGTTTTGAGTGAAGATTGTTATAACATAAAGTTTATCATGTTTTAATAACTATCTAGTTTTTACAAGTTCTCGCTGCTTCAAACAAGCCTCGAGGCTTTAGCCATGGTCTTGCCGTGACTTTGGTCTTGACTACCATGGTCTTGAGACTTAGCTTTGGCCTTAGCCGTAGCCGTGGTCTTGGCTAATGGCCATTAGGCGTCTTGATTTGCTTTTAGTTGTGACAAAAGTATAGTTGTGAGACTATATTTACGGCAGTTTCTGTTTTTGAAAGATTTTTGGCCTATTTAAGCGTTTTCAAGGTCCGAGCTTCTTTATCATTGAAGGAAAACGTCGTTCCGGACAACTTTCGTGTTTTAACTTTTTTATGATTCGGACCATAAGTACGACTTTCAAAATGGCGTAACCAAGCGGTCCCTATATGGCGCTTTTGGCATTTAGGTTTCGCTTCTTTTGCCTATAACTTTTGACTCGCTTGTCCGCTTCGGTGATTCAAGTTGCTATGTTTACCTTTTTATCTTGTCTACCATATTATGTAAGTTACATAGTCCATATGTTACTGATTTTAATGGTCTCACATGTATAGGATATGACTAGTTTTCTAGTTTGTTACTTTTATGACAATATGTAAATTAAAACAAGTGATTGAGTATATGTACATCATGAATCAACATAGTAACTATATATATAGCATGAAATAGTTAAGATTATGAATAATAAAGATGAGATGATGGTGGTGATAAGTTGCTTACAACTTTGGCTTTCAATAAGAAAGGAGTAACTTAGTAAGGATAGGACTTTGATTGATCACTTTAGACTTTGGATTGAGCTAGCTTTCCACACCTTGGCACCCTTGCAAACTTGAAGAGTTGGTGATGAAGTACTAAGTGACTTGAGTGGATCTAAACTCAAGAAGATCACTTACTTGCTAGAGATTGGATGAAGTAGCTTGATCTTTGAACTTTCTTGCTAAAACTTGGAGTTTAAAGCTCAAATGATGGAAGATGTGAGTGGTTTAGGTATGAACGACCAAAATCAGTTTGTGAATGAGTTTATGATGTATTTCACTTCCTATTTATAGGAGGGTAAGTTTGGTTAACCATATATTGGGTTAATTATTAACCATGGTTAAGTTAGGACACTTGTAATGATCAAAATGATCCATGGTTAGGATTAAGCCACCAATATGATGACTCCCCTCCTTAAGTCGGTCTCATAGTGTCTAGGTGTCTTAGATGATAAGTTTTGATAATATCAAGAGTTTAGAGTAAGTTTTGGCTCTGCTAAATGCCAACCGTAAGTCTTTAGGCCATAAACGAAACCGGTATCGTAAAAATACGAAACTTATAGGAATGGTGAGACTCATCATTATACTCCATCTAAAAATATAAAATGAGTGATAAGTCTCATTGGGTGCAAAACGCCGCTTAAAGTCGAACACGGGTCAAAAACGCTAATTGCAGCTTTTAGGAAAAGAACGAAATTCGTGGAAACGACCGTGAATTTATTTAGAGTAGACTAAAATTAGTCTAAAAGTGATATGAGATGTCAAATGTGGTTTTCTTCATACGCGGGATAACTTAACAATTATTTGTGAAGTTTAAAAGTTACGCGATTTATGCAAAAATGTAGAACGATAAGGTTAATTCCTTTATGGTCAAAGGAGGAGGAAATATGTTTGACTTTTCCAAAAATGTAAAAGCGCCAAAACATATTAGAAACACCGCAGGTGAATCGTTAAGTCCGGATGTAAGTAGGTTTGTTTAAAACGTAAGTTTAGTTTTTCATTGTGAGGCTTATTTGGTAACATAAAATGAATTTTAAAATTCTCAAATTAATCATGAGTGATCTAAGAATTTATCGATGTTAGGAAAATTATCGAGTTGATTTTCGTTATGCGTGATGTTTAAACGATGGACCGTCAAAATGAAACTTTATAACGATGTTTTCTTAATAACTTTTATGAAAATGATCTAACGATTGTCAAACTCTCGGCTCATTACTAAAATAATTTATCTTACGAGAATGTGAAATAAAAATTTTACGGATGAATAGTGAAAATGAATAGTAAATGTGAATAGTAAAAGTGAATAGTAAATTCTCGAAAATGAAAAGTAACTCGAAAATGCGGGTGGTTACAGTCTCCCCGTTGGAGAAATCACGTCCTCGTGATTTAATTGTTCTTGATGTTGATGCTCCTTCAAAAGGTGAGGGTACTTTCGACGATCCGGTCTTCTCGCTCCCATGTAAATTCGGCCACGTTGGGAGTTCCAAATAACTTTGACAATTGGTATTCGACTGCTTTAGTTGTTTGACCTCTCGGTCCATGATCTCCACAGTTGTTCAATGAAGTGTAGATCGTTGCTCGCTTTGAGTTCATCGAGTGGAATAACAAGCGATTCATCGGATAGACATTTCTTTAGGTTAGATACATGAAAAGTGGGATGTACATTATCGAGTTCGATGGGAGCTCAAGTTTGTATGCCACCGGACCAACCCTAGCGAGGATTTTGAATGGACCTATGTATCGTGGGTTTAGTTTTCCGTGTTTACCGAATCGTATGACACCTTTCCAAGGTGAGACCTTTAGCATAACCTTGTCTCCAACTTGGAATTCCAAGGGTTTGCGTCGTACATCGGCATAACTCTTTGTCTATCTCTTGCTTTTGTAACCGATTTTTGACTTGTATGATTTTCTCGGTTGTTTCACGAATGAGTTCGGACCCGTGAGTTGAACATCTCCCACTTCGCCCAACAGACAGTGATCGGCACTTTCGACCGTAGTGCTTGAAGGGTGCCGCCTTGATACTCGCGTGATAATCGTTATTGTAGGAGAATTCACCAATGGTAAATGGTTATCCCATCCTTTTCCAAAGTCGATTATACAAGCTCGGAGCATGTCTTCCAGCGCTTGAATGGTTCGCTCACTCGACCATCGGTTTGAGGGTGATACTGTTGTACTCATGTCTAGGTTTGTTCCAAAGGCGCCTTGGAGTGATCGCGAAGTTTGAGGTAAATCTACCATCTCGGCCGATATGATAGAGATCGGTGCACCATGTTTTGAGACTATTTCCTTGACGATAGTCGAGTTAATCGATCCATCTTGTAAGTCTCTTTGATTGGTATGAAGTGTGCGGACTTTGTGAGACGATCCACTATGACCCGGATGGAGTCATAACCGCTGGATGTCTTTGGGAGTTTAGTGATAAAATCCATTGTGATTCGCTCCCATTTCCATATCGGAATCTCGGGTTGTTGTAAGAGACCGAAGGTTTTTGGTGTTCACCTTCACTTTGGAACAAGTAAGGCATTTATCGACGAGGTGGCAATGTCGGCTTTCATGTTTCGCCACCAATAGAGTAGTTTTAGATCATGATACATCTTATCGATCCTCGGATGTACGGAATATTTGGATTTGTGGGACTCAAGCATGATTAAATCTCGAGACCACCATAAAGTGGTAACCAACTTCGTCCTTGAAGCATAAAGTTCCGCCGAACGGGTTTCAAATTTCTTCAGATCATGCCATCTAATTTCTCCTTCTCAATGTCTTGTTGTTTTACCGCTCGGCTTGAGCATTGAGTATTTGAGCAGGAAATTTGAGTTAATGGTTAGGACTAAAGCTCGAACTCAGAGGTTTAACCCTTTCCTTCCGCTCGGGGCATCCGCTACTACGTTGGCTTTTCCCGGATGATAGCGAATGTCGCAATCATAGTCACTCAACAATTCTAGCCATCGTCGTTGCCTCATGTTTAATTCCTTTTGATCGAGAATGTGTTGGAGACTTTTGTGGTCGGTAAACACAGACATCTAGTACCGTATAGATAGTGTCTCCGGATCTTTAGTGCAAAGACTATCGCTCCTAACTCCAAGTCATGAGTATTGTAGTTTTCTTCATGTTTCTTGAGTTGTCGTGAAGCATAAGCCATGACTTTTTCTCGTTGCATGAGTACGGCTCCTAATCCTTGGTGCGAAGCATCACAATAGACTACAAAATCTTCGATCCCATCCGCAAAGCTAGAATAGGGCACTACAAAGTTTTTGTTTTAGGATTTGAAAGCTTCTTCTTCATCTTCGCTCCGGATGTACTTCTTGTTTTTCCGAGTTAGAAGTAGTCAAGGTTTAGCTATTGAGGAAAACCCTCAATAAACCTTCGATAATAACCGCCAAACCTAGAAATTGACGAATTTTCAGAGGTGTCGAGGTGTTGGCCAATCCTTGATAGCCTCAATTTTAGCGGATCAACATGTAGACCCGTGTTATCGATAACATGCCCAAGGAATTGTACCGATCGAATCCGAATTCACATTTAGAGAATTTTATGTACAACTTCTCTTTTGAGCAAATCTAAAATCGTTCTCGGATGATCTTTATGTTCTTCTTCGCTTTGGAGTATATGAGAATGTCATCGATGAATACTATCACAAACTTGTCCAAGTATATTTACACACCCGATTCATGAGATCCATGAATACGGCCGGTGCATTCGTTAAGCCAAACGGCATTACTTGGAACTCGTGATGACCATAGCGAGTTCTAAAGGCTGTTTTTGGAATGTCTTCTTCTCGAACCTTAACTTGATGGTAACCCGATCAAGGTCTATTTTTGAATAATAGGTCGAACCTTGTAGTTGATCGAATAGATCATCGATTCTCGACAAAGGGTATCGGTTCTTTATGGTTAATTTGTTTAGCTCACGATAGTCGATACACATTCGTAACGATCCATCTTTCTTTTCACGAACAAGACGGAGCTCCCAAGGTGAGGAACTAGGTCGGATAAACCCCTTGTCCGAAAGTTCTTGTAGTTGATTTGCCGTTCTTGCATCTCGGATGGTGCTAGTTGCAGGAGCGCGGGCCGGGCGCCGCTCCCGCACTAAATCAATGTGAAACTCTACTTGGCGTGATGGTGGAAGTCCGGGTAAGTCTTCGTGGAAAACTTCGTGAAATTCACGAGCGATAGGAACGCCTTCAAGTCGCTTTTTCTTTAGATTCCTTCTCGGTAACATGAGCTAGAAATGCGTAACATCCTTTTCCAATGTACTTCATGGTTTTCATACATGAGATGATGTTTGTTTAGTTCCACTTTGATCACCCGGATGACCAAAGTTTCATTGTTACAAGGAATGTGAACAACTTTTTCACCACAGATGATGTTGGCTCGATGTTTTGACAACCAATCCATGCCAATAACAACATCGAAACTTCCAAGTTTGATTGGCATGAGATTGATGCTGAATGGATGATCTAAAAGGTTGAGGGTACAGTTTTGGAGTACAGTATTGGTGTTTACTAAGTTTCCATTGGCTAATTCAATACTATAGTGAGTATCCATAGTGGTTGGTGCAATATTAAGTAAAGGTGCAATTTTGGAAGATATAAAGCTCATATCAAGACCGAATCGAATAAGACCTTAACAAGATGATTATTGAGTGAAACGCATACCGGACGACGTTCGGGTCTTGTTGAGGTTCACCGTTGCTCATAACATATGCTCTACCACGAGCATCTCCGCCTTATAGGCCACGGTTTTGAGGACAATTGGGTTTGACATGTCCTTTCTCCCCACACCAAACATGTAACTATCGGTTGAAGGTTAGCTCCAGAGCCACAACTTTGCTTCTACGCCTTTAGCAAGGTGTCCCGGTTTTGACACTTGTGACACTTGGTGGCAAGGACCCATATGGTGATAGTTGCATTTATTGCACTTTGGGTAGGTTCCACCATAATTTCCTCCAGCTGGTGCTGCAACATAAGCCGTTGAGACTTCTTGTCTTTTGTTTTGTTGTTGATGGTGTTGGGTGTTACGATTTTGATTGTTGAAAGTGTTTCTTTGGTTGTTATCCCATTGTCGTTTGTTGTTGTTGTTTCGGTTGTTGTTGTTGTTGGTATGGTTGTTGTTATTACGGTAGTTGGTGTTGTTGGTGGTAGTGTTGAGATTCTGTCTTTGGGTAGCTCCTGTTCGAACCACTTGATCCATGAGACTTCGAGACATTCGCATAGCATCATCAAGTGACTTTGGATCAAACGATGTCACGCTTCCACGGATGATAGGCGAAGTCCCCGATATATCTCTAATGACTTTTCGGTTGTTGGAACCATTGATGGACATAGTATCGCCAATTCTTGAAATCGACGGTTGTAAGTAGCAATGTCAACACCTTTAAGAACATGGTTCCAGAATTCCACTTCCAATTTCTGTATCTCACTACGAGGGCAATACTCCTTGATCATTAAACCCTTTAGAGCAACCCAAGAGATTTGATAAGCACTCATGATGCCTATTGGTTGAGCAACCGAATTCCACCATGATAATGCCCGATCCAAGAGTGTACAAGTGGCATATTGAACCTTGTCACTTTCAACAGATTCGGTCGATTGAGAACACAGATTCCATTCTTTCAAACCAATGAGTTAAACCCGGCTCCTTCCGAACCCTTGAAATTTGTGGGTTTGCAACTCATAAATTCTTTGTATGAGCAACCTCTAGTTGCGCTTAGTGCAACAAGCCTAGCCTAGCAAATGGCAATTTGATTCAATGGCAATATGGTGGCTTCAACATAATGGCTTCAATGGCATATGGCGGCAATGACCTCGGCGGCGGCCTCAATGGCCAATACCTCAATGGCATGGCGGCCTCAATAAGGCAATAATGCCTCGGCGGTAATGGCGGCTCTCGGCGGGCAGCTCCTCGGCAATATGGCCTCAAGAATATGGCATTTCAATGGTCATGGTTGTTAAAGAATAGCGGATGGTTAAAGAAGAATGGCTTCAATGCAATGGCAATTTTCAATATATGGTCGCTCGTTCGCGTTAATTGTCGATTCACTCGAGTAGTAATCATTCGCTCAATGGCACCGGAGTCATTGGTTGAGGTGCTTTAGCTTTCTTTGGCGGCATGATTCTATTAAAAGAGATATCAAGAGTTATAAAAGATCATGATTTTTGATGGAAGGTTAGAAATAATAAAGTTTGGAGTTTTAAACCATAACACATAATAGCATAAAACCGTAGTTTTTATTCACATAACGTTGATTGATTTACAAAATCGAAACCTATTACAAGCTTCTTCAAATGTACTAACCGAAACTTTCGTTTAGTAATTACAACGCTTACTCATCGTTAGCTATTACATGAGTTACGAGTTTTCTAACCGAGTCTAATCGGTTTAGAAGTACAAAAGATAACTAGTATATCACATAGTCTAAGATTGGTTGAACGAATCGATGTTTCCATATACGGCTAGAACATCGATGCTATCACTTATATAGTTTTCTTGACCTCTTTTGATGTATTTTCGTTGCATGGCATTCATAGTAGATTGCATATCATACAACTCCTTTCAAGACAATATCGGCCGGGTTAGCAACGCTCAGCCGGATCTCCGCCGAGCTTAAGTGATTTCGTAGTTCTTGAATGCATGCGCGCCTTGGTATCGGATTCTTTCCACTCTTGATAACCTATCTTTGATGTCTTCCCATCCAGTTAGTGGATGGAAGATGGTATCTGCAACATAATCCAAGTCCCTCTTCACATAACTCATATCTAGTATGAATAAGTCCAAGCGTCGGCGTGCATGGATGGCCTCGGTTTTGGCCGCAATGACAAATGATTCTTGTTGATTCATCTGCCATGCCATACTTTGGACTTTATGTTGAGTTAGGTCCAGGTGTTGTTTTAAACGGTAAAGTTCATATTGGGCAGAGTTTATGAAAGCAGGTATCATTGTGGATGACCCGCCGACTTCATGATTGGATGTTGTTCCTTGAGTAGGTTAGCGAGATTAGGTTCGTAAGATGTTTCGAGGCGGGAGGTGGTGATAATGGTGCTACACCATATTCATCGCTTTCCTCTTGATCATCCTCTGATTCAACCCAATCTTGCACATTATATTCGGAGAATCGTATAATCGGATCCTCTTCTTCGTCGTCCATATCTTCATATGGTTCATCTTCGTAATCAACGGCATCAAGGTAGTCGTCATTAATATCGTGAAAATCTAGTTCCGGAATGATTGGAATGTTTGGAATTTGTTCGGGTGATGCCGGAATGTAATCGGAGATGCAGTACGTACATAGTGACTACAAAAGGATATGATGTTAAAATAGTTATAATATTTGGGAAAGCTTTAAATAATTCAAGTGTATATATCAATATACTAATATGTTCATGTTATTATAACATGTCTTGAAAGCCCATAATCGTCTCGGAGGATGGAAGGCACGAGAACTAAGGCTATAAAATGTTTTTGTTTGCAAAAGCGCTTATAGTTTAAGTCTTAATTTAGACTCGTTTCCTATAACTATGGCTCGATACCAATCAGAACACCCCAATTCGGATATGCGTGAATTCAAACCGGTATTACTTGATGGCACAATTGTCATAATAATAGAAAACGATCTCTAAAGGAGTCGTTTTAAAAAGGCTTTATCATTCAAATATATCGAGTTTACAAAATAGGTCCCGCTTGGTTCCATTGATTACAAAAGACATCAATATAAAGTTTTGATGCTTTGTGAATGATAAATTATTTATGTATAGCCTTCTTGATCTTGCCCTTCCGTGCGACTTCCGACTTTATGGACCTGAAATACATGCTTAAAACTGTCAACACAAAGGTTGAGTGAAATTCATAGAGTTTGTTTAATGGTTGAACACATTATGTTGGTAGTGTGAGTTAATTAGACTCACACCAATGGTTTGAAAACAAAACAGTTATTATTAGACTAAGCATCATGCAATCAAGGCGTTAACGTGTTCCAAATTTTATTGGATAAATTGTTGGTACGTGCCCTTGTAGGTAAAATTGCCATTTTTACCTAATGTTACTCAAATATAGTGCGTTTGTTTGCCTCTAACGGCCAACACAAACGGGATTCACAATCCCAATAGATCTATTCACAATATTCGCCCACTCTCACATAGTGATTAATGATTCATGATTTAGGGACTTATGTTTGGCAAATGCGGTAACTTAGTACTAATAAAACAATCGATAAGCATACAATTTGAAAGCAATGTGTTCGGTTTAAAATAAAGCATGTATCTCCCCAAGGGTTTGTAAAACAATTAAGTAATAGAAAGTGGGGCTATGAACTCACCGAGAGTTGATGATGTTAAGTACTAACGGATGTAATGGATAAGTCGGAAGACTTCTACGACAACCTAAAATGAAATGTTGCGACTTAAGTTTGGAATAATGTTTTAGGAAAACATAAACCATCCTATATATATCCCTATGTTGATCATGATTTAGACAATTTTCATTTGATGTTTATAGAAAGATCTTTAATATGTGAAAACGTATTTAGTTTATAGATATCGTACTACCGCTCGGGCCATCATAATTCGAGAGGTCATGCAAGAACGCTCGAGGAGCTAGGACACTTTAATTCGTGAACCAAAGAACTCGTCGACACGCTTTACTCAAATGAAACCCTCACACGAAGCTCCCTACCATTGTAGCACTTAGTAAATACAACATATGTTTTGAGTGAAGATTGTTATAACATAAAGTTTATCATGTTTTAATAACTATCTAGTTTTTACAAGTTCTCGCTGCTTCAAACAAGCCTCGAGGCTTTAGCCATGGTCTTGCCGTGACTTTGGTCTTGACTACCATGGTCTTGAGACTTAGCTTTGGCCTTAGCCGTAGCCGTGGTCTTGGCTAATGGCCATTAGGCGCCTTGATTTGCTTTAGTTGTGACAAAAGTATAGTTGTGAGACTATATTCTGGCAGCTTCGCTTTTGAAAGATTTTGGCCTATTTAAGCGTTTTCAAGGTCCGAGCTTCTTTATCATTGAAGGAAAACGCCGTTCGGACAACTTCGTGTTTTAACTTTTTATGATTCGGACCATAAGTACGACTTTCAAAATGGCGTAACCAAGCGTCCCCATATGGCGCTTTTGGCATTTAGGTTTCGCTAACTTCTTTTGCCTATAACTTTTGACTCGTTTGTCCGCTTCGGTGATTCAAGTTGCTATGTTTACCTTTTATCTTGTCTACCATATTATGTAAGTTACATAGTCCATATGTTACTGATTTTAATGGTCTCACATGTATAGGATATGACTAGTTTTCTAGTTTGTTACTTTTATGACAATATGTAAATTAAAACAAGTGATTGAGTATATGTACATCATGAATCAACATAGTAACTATATATATAGCATGAAATAGTTAAGATTATGAATAATAAAGATGAGATGATGGTGGTGATAAGTTGCTTACAACTTTTGGCTTTCAATAAGAAAGGAGTAACTTAGTAAGGATAGGACTTTGATTGATCACTTTAGACTTTGGATTGAGCTAGCTTTCCACACCTTGGCACCCTTGCAAACTTGAAGAGTTGGTGATGAAGTACTAAGTGACTTGAGTGGATCTAAACTCAAGAAGATCACTTACTTGCTAGAGATTGGATGAAGTAGCTTGATCTTTGGAACTTTCTTGCTAAAACTTGGAGTTTAAAGCTCAAATGATGGAAGATGTGAGTGGTTTAGGGTATGAACGACCAAAATCAGTTTGTGAATGAGTTTATGATGTATTTCACTTCCTATTTATAGGAGGGTAAGTTTGTTAACCATATATTGGGTTAATTATTAACCATGGTTAAGTTAGGACACTTGTAATGATCAAAATGATCCATGGTTAGGATTAAGCCACCAATATGATGACTCCCCCTCCTTAAGTCGGTCTCATAGTGTCTAGGTGTCTTAGATGATAAGTTTTGATAATATCAAGAGTTTAGAGTAAGTTTTGGCTCCGTTAAATGCCAACCGTAAGTCTTTAGGCCATAAAACGTAAAACCGGGTATCGTAAAAATACGAAACTTATAGGAATGGTGAGACTCATCATTATACTCCATCTAAAAATATAAAATGAGTGATAAGTCTCATTGGGTGCAAAACGCCGCTTAAAGTCGGAACACGGGTCAAAAACGCGAATTGCAGCTTTTAGGAAAAGAACGAAATTCGTGGAAACGACCGTGAATTTATTTAGAGTAGACTAAAATTAGTCTAAAAGTGATATGAGATGTCAAATGTGGTTTTCTTCATACGCTGGATAACTTAACAATTATTTGTGAAGTTTAAAAGTTACGCGATTTATGCAAAAATGTAGAACGTATAAGGTTAATTCCTTTATGGTCAAAGGAGGAGGAAATATGTTTGACTTTTCCAAAAATGTAAGCGTCAAAACATATTAGAAACACCGTGCGTGAATCGTTAAGTCCGGATGTAAGTAGGTTTGTTTAAAACGTAAGTTTAGTTTTTCAAAGAGGCTTATTTGGTAACATAAAATGAATTTTAAAAATTCTCAAATTAATCATGAGTGATCTAAGAATTTATCCGATGTTAGGAAAATTATCGAGTTGATTTTCGTTATGCGCGTGATGTTTAAACGATGGACCGTCCAAAATGAAACTTTATAACGATGTTTTCTTAATAACTTTTATGAAAATGATCTAACGATTGTCAAACTCTCGGTTCATTACTAAAATAATTTATCTTACGAGAATGTGAAATAAAAATTTTACGGATGAATAGTGAAAATGAATAGTAAATGTGAATAGTAAAAGTGAATAGTAAATTTCGAAAATGAAAAGTAACTCAAAATGCGGGTGGTTACACTTTGCTACTCCTCGAAGATGCTCCATTTGAAAACATATTTGCTCCGAATCATCATCGAACCTCTTCTTCGGGAGACATCGACTGCTACCTCGGCCCCACAACAACCGCCACATGAACACCTTAGAAAATGGACTCACGATCATCCATTAGACAACATCATTGGAAATCCCTCTCGTCCTGTATCAACACGGAAACAACTTGCAACCGATGCGTTATGGTGCTTCTTCAACTCCGTACTCTCTAAAATCAAACCAAAAGATGTTAAAACTGCCATGAATGAAGACAGCTGGTTCAATGCCATGCAAGAAGAAATTCATGAGTTTGATCGACTTGATGTATGGGAATTAGTACCTGCTCCAGATTGTGCTATGATTATTGCTCTAAAATGGATCTTCAAAGTGAAACTTGATGAGCATGGTGATGTGTTGAAGAACAAGGCTCGATTAGTTGCTAAAGGATACCGTCAAGAGGAGGGTATAGACTTTGAAGAATCTTTTGCTCCTATTGCTCGAATCGAGGCAATCGTAATCTTTTGGCTAATCTCGCTAGTAAGAACATGGTAGTCTATCGATGGACGTGAAGACGGCATTCTGAACGGAGATCTTAAAGAAGTCGTCTATGTCGCCCAACCTGAAGGCTTCGTAAATCCGAGCATCCTACCCACGCTTATCGTTTGAAGAAGGCTCTTTACGGTTTAAAGCAAGCTCCAAGGGCATGGTATGATACACTATCAATGTTTCTTCTATCTACCGGATTCAAGAAAGGAGTAGTTGATCCAACATTGTTCACCGTGAAGTCGAAAACATTTAATTCATGTTCAAATTTATGTTGATGATATCATTTTTGCCTCGACCGACCCCAATGAGTGTGACCGTTTTCTAATGAAATGGGTTCAAAATTTCAAATGTCAATGATGGGACAAATGTCATTTTCTTGGGATTACAAATTTCACAAAGTCCCGAGGCATCTTCATAAATCAATCTAAATATGCAAATGAGATTTTAAAGAAATTTGGATTTGATTCAAGTGACCTCGTTGACACTCCCATGATTGAACGAACTAAACTAGATGAGGACCACTCGGGGATCATGGTAGACCAAATAAAATATCGTAGTATGATTGGATCACGATGTACCTCACACTAGTAGACCAAACATCTTGTTCATTGCTTGCATGTGTGCTAGATACCGTGCTAAGCCTACTAAAAGCACCTTGAAGCGGTTAAACGGGTCTTCGGTATTCCAAGGAACCATCAATATGGGACTTTGGCACCGAAAGACACCGGTATGTCACTAACAAGATATGCGGATGCAGATCATGCGGTGTCAAGATACTCGTCAAGCACGCCCTGAGGTGCTCGGTTTTGGGTGATAAGCTTGTGAGTCGGTCGTCAAAGAAGCAAATGAGTACTTCTATTTCCTCTACAGAGGCGGAATACATAGCCATGTCATCTTGTTGTGCTCAAATCCTTTGGATGAGATCTCAATTAATCGACTATGGCTTTGTATTCAACAAAATCCTCCAGCATCGTGATAATAAAAGTGCTATTGCTCTTTCATACAATAACGCTTAACACTCAAGAGCTAAGCATATCGACATTCGACATCATTTCATTGGGAACAAGTGGAAAAGATGTGGTGGAACTCTATTTTGTGAGGACTGAATACCGCTAGCGTACATCTTCACCAAAGCTCTTCCAAGAGAACGTTTTGAGTTTATTCTTCCACGACTTGGCTTGAAAAGCCTTCAACCGAACACTCTAACGCCTTCGAGGAGGAAGACGAGGAGTAAAGGTCTATCTTCATCTATCTCTTGTATATATCTATTCGAAAATCAAAATACAAAAATATAAAACCCTCAAAATCAAATAGAAAAATATAAAACTTTCAAAATCCATATAAAATCGAAAAATTAGAAAAATCTTCAAAAATATTGTCATTTTGTCATGTTTTTCTCGATTCGAAAATATCTACGTTCTTGCTGCTGTCATTCAAAGAATGACACGGGACTTTAGATATTGTTCGAATTTTTTATTATTATTCAAAAAAAAAAATTTTGGGAGAAAGAGAAACAATGGTTTATTGTCATTTCAGCAAGAACTCGCTTTTCAATGTCGAACAGAGCCACACTTTATCATGTTTTCAAAATTCCATGCTCGATTCTATAAACATTTATCCTTCGAAAACTAATCGCTTTGAAAAATAACTAGTACTCTATTTTGATAATCATCTGGACTTATTTGTCAAAATATCTATCTCTCAATCAACAACCTTTGTCATTGATTGAGGGGGAGAATGATTTCAATTAAATTAAAAAGTTATTTGTCATTCAATTGTTTTCAAAAGATATTCATGCATGTTTAATCAATGGAGTTTAAAGTCCATATATCCGATTCTTGTCAGCTAAAACGTTTTTCATAATCAAGTCACAATTCTCCTTAAAAGCTTTCAAAATCAATTTAAATCTACAGAGATCACAAATCTCAAATGATTTGATAATTGTGATCGGGGGAGAATTTGTGATTTAAATTGAATTTAAATTGATAATTCGGTAAATGGTTTTATAAGGATGTACAAGCTCTCCTTCCCACATGTGACAAACGATTTCAAATTTTCCATGCACATGTTGAGGGGGAGCATCTATCTTAAACCACAAAGATCCAAACGTGATCAATTTATATCAATGTGCATGTTCCTCTAGTATGTGCAAAATCTTTTCAAACCTTGATGCACATATTGTGGGGAGCAAAATTGTGAAAACCTCATCCTTCCCCAAAATGCTTTATCTACTTGATTTGATTAGGAAGTGATGTTGATATCTTTAGAAAATGGAATTCAAAGAAGTTAACTCTTTCTCTTGCCTCCGTGTGCAAAACGATTTCAATCACTTGATGCACATGTTGAGGGGAGCTCTTATTCTAAAAATATCAAAACAATTCGGTGCGTAATGCTTTGATAATATATCACAAGCACCGGATTGATTCTCAAATGGTTTTCAATTAGTTTCTATGGCGGATGAACAATACCAAATAGACCGACCAACTTTACTTATGTATGGTGATATAAGGATGATAAGGTTAGGTATGTGTTCCCATGATCCGCTTGAACCAGGAGGGATCTACCTGAGGACTATCCACTAGTTAGTGTAGAGTTCTTAGGTATGATGATAAAAGGAGAAAATGAGATATGGGAAGAGTGCGGATCGAGACCGAGCTAGTACTAGAATAAACCCAACAAGGTTCTAGCTATGAAGTCTCGGTAAGCACTAAAGGGGTCAAGAATGAAAACAATTGAATGAGAAAAGGGTGAAAAGAAATAGCCTCCATTTATTCAACCATAGGCGTAAACCGGTACAATTCATATGCTACCGATGGTAACATTGGTATTGAAGACAAGACGTCATGGACCCAAAGTGACGCCTCGCACTACAACTTCCCAAACCACTCAAGTTCCTCTTATAAGGGCTTGTTTCATTCTCACGGGAACCTACATAATCTATCGATTTTCTCTTAGAGATTGTTGATATGAAGAAGGAGACCTCTCCCTAGTCTCCCAAGACAGAACCAAATATGTACAAATTGAGTCTAGAGCCACGAGATCATCAATAAATCTCATTAGGACACTTTCAATGAAGACTCTCTGCTTCACACAATGTGGAAAGAGATTATATCTTGAGTCCCACGCATTATCCTTGTGGTATTGCCGAACATCCGAGTGATATGCAAACATATTCACAATGAAGATGGAAAGCCTTCGAGCCAACATCAAACAAGCTCCCGTGGGTGGCATGTGAGATCTATTCAATAGATCAACCATGTGACAACCGAATGTAAACAATGGGAGATTCAATCTTTGAATCAATCTCGTTCGTGACATGGATTGACGAATTCCTTTGAAAACCGGTCATTGTGCTTAAAAACTCTTTTCGTTAGTACATCGACCGTGTACGAATATTTCAAATCAAAAGGTGTTTACGATTGATAATTGATTTTCATTAAAACCTTCGTTGTATTGCAAAACAATTTACATTGTGCGATACACGATTGTTTTTCAAATATCTTTTCATCAATCGGTGAATCTCTATTATTTGGTTCACTCACTCCGTGTTGTCTTCTTTGAGACGCTCGGTTTGAGAACGACTAGAGCAATTGCGAAACCTCGTCAAGGAAATTCTTCGAATTATACCGATCACAGTGCGATACTTGTACCGATCAACGGGAACCGTGGGTCGTGTACTCAATTCAACGAAGTGATCAAAGACACTTTCGTGCGCTTTATTGCTAATCGTTGTATGCGGTACTCCCGACGCTTGCACCGATCGAATGAAGCGATCAATCCATAGCCGCATGCTCACACAATACATTCATTTCTCAAGAAATCATGATAAGTGCATCAATGACTCGATATTTTCACCCCATGCTTCGCGCTACGCCGCCAATATCATGAATCAACGAAAGCTTCCGCTACTATGATGAGAAGATATCATGATCCGTAATGTGAGCATGTCGGTCCCAAGGTCACAACATCACATAATACCAACACCACAATGGATGTCTCGAGATTTTTGTTAGTGATGATCTCAAAAGTGGCTCAAAATTATTATCACGTGGATCAAGAAAGACCTCCACTGGATTAACCAAACATGCAATGAGAGGAATCAATGACTACGAGCTTGAGCAAAGTACTACATCAAAAATGCAAGAACAATTGTTAATGTAATATCTGCTTGTATTCAATGTAATTTTAGTATATGTTTGAGGTGACCTCCTTGGGGAGATTGTTAGAATTAGAAATCCGGTATTAAAGAGTCGGTCACCTCAAGTATATGTAATCGTTAAAGCTCGTAGTCGTAGTTATTTTAAGCTAAGTAGTATTTAGTTAAGTAACACCGTGGAGGACTAACGGTCTTTACCCATCTGTATGCTCGATCCACGCCGTTGTGTGGCGTTTATTGTAAGACTATAAATACTCTTTACCTTTCAAGGTAGAGAGTTGGAGCTCATAATAAGATTTTTCTTTCTCTCACTAAAGTTCCCAAACCTCTAACTTTCTCTCTCTAAAACCTCTTGTACGCCTACTTTGTGTCATGGTTTGATGTGTATGTGAAATCCAATATCTAACACAAACTTTAACACTAGAGATGATCCAAATGATGCAAAAACCACAAAACTTTTTCAAACTCTAAAACCACCTAAAAGTCACTAGAAATCAAAAAATATGTAAGAGATGATCAAACCATGGCTCTTGATACCATTTGTAACATATTGGATTTCATAAACACACTAAACCATAAGATCAAATACGCTGCATAATATGATTCTAGAGAGAAAGTTAGAGGTATAGGAACTTTGGTGAGAGAAAGAAAAGTCTTATTATGAGCTCCAACTCTATCTTGGGAGGTAGAGAGTATTTATAGTCATTACATAAATCGCCACCTATCGGGCCGTGGATCGTGCATACAGATGGTAAAGACCGTCCGTCCTCCACGGTGTTACTTAAACTAAATACTACTTAACTTATAATAATCTACGACTACGAGCTTTCTAACGATTACATATACTTGAGGTGACCGACTCTTTAATACATGGATTTACTAAATCCTAACACTATGTGCAGTCACACACACATATAAACCAACCTCTTTCACTTTTACATCCATCTACGAATCTCACCAGCACTACCAGTAATCGTCTTCCTCAGCTTCAACCTCAAACAAACACAACACACAAAAAGGAATTAAATCAAAAGTTAAACGTTTGGCAATGGATAGTTTTAAAAATTTGTTTGTCGTTTTCTTCGTCACTTCCCCGGCGAGAACCAAAACGGCGAGCATCTATGGTGTCGTGGCGAGCGGACGGCGAGAGTTGACGGGGTACCACGTGTGAAACGCCGAGCTACTTCGCCACTATACCCGTTTTGCATCTAATGGATATGGGGCACATATATCTAAGTCATGGTTTTGCAGCGATGATGATGGGTCTTTTTAAGCTAATATAGCAATAGTTTGACATGTAAGCTTATAATGAACTAAGCTATCTTAATATGGTTGTTGGATCGAAGATTTATGTTAGGATGATGGATTTTAGATTTTTGTTTTGTAAGCTTAATTAGGTTGTACATTGTACTTAAATAGTTGTATATTTTAGTGAAGGGGTAAATTTAATTGCGTATTAATTGTATATGTTCAATAGTATTTTTTTAGTTTTATTTGTGCTTCAAATACTTGTAAATAATGCTTCTTTACTTATATTTGCTTAAAATCTATATTAGAAAATCTAAGAAATTTAATAGAAGGGAAGTGGTTAAATGCATTATAAGTAGTATAGATATATTAAGGTAACTTTTAGATACTTTTTGCGATGTTTCATCTTTTTAAATAAGAGGGAATTGCATATATATCCCTTCAAAGACTCATAATTGTATATATATCCAGCTTATTCTTATAATTGCGTATATATCCTTTTAAATCACAAAAATTTCATATATATCCAAATATTTATTTTATACATATTTAAAATAAAAAAAACACGTGATAAATATAATTCAAAAATAAAATGTCCATTTTGCCCATGTAACCATGTTCTACAACAACAAAAAAGACATAAGCTTTCATATACAGTCATGTGGATTCGAACATTTGTTTGTGACAAAAACAAGATTATCAAAAGCCATTCCAAATTGGCTGGAGTCTATTTTTTAGTGATCGAATAGATTTATGTAATTTCAGTCATTTGTCATTACAATTTCATCAATTGTGTTCAATGACGTCCGAATAACAATTTCATCTATAATTAATTGATTGTGTTCTACCAGATTCTATTTTGTGTTTACCAGATTCATAGTTGCTTGGATCTATTAACTAATTGCATGAAATTAGTGAGCTTTTGATAAAGGGCATTGCTTTTTGTTGGATGAGACACATTAGATTTTTATTTTTATTATTATTTTTTTTATTATTATTATTTTTTTTTTGTCATATTACATCTATTTGGTTTATATCTTGAGGATGAATGAAATGAACGAGCAGAACAGACGAGTAAAGCACTTGTATCATGGTCTAGACAAGGGTATAACAGACATTTCATCCTTAAACTATATATATAATGTATTTTTGGGTTTAAAATATAAATAAAATAATTATTTGGATATATATATAATTATTAAAGGTTTGAAAGGATATATACGCAATTATAAGTTTAAGCTGGATATATACGCAATTATGAGGTTTTGAAAGGATATATATGTAATTCCCCTTTAAATAATGATTTATCAATTAGTTGGGTTGTGCGTAACAGCTAAAAACTTTTAGATACTACACCATTCATAGCAACGATATAGGCCATTGCCGCCCAGATTCTTTTGAGTCCATGAGTAGTAGTACTTCTTGTTCACAGCCTCACTCTTGCACTCCTTCACAACTCCACGCGTTCCTCGACCCCTTGGCTACATCGCAAGAGCCACTCATCAACATTATCAGCATCATGAAGGATATCTTCGGTGTATTGACAATCTCACATTGGGCTTCCCTGGTAAAGTAGCTAGACACATAGTATGATACAAGTGGGTGGGGTTTGACTATCCCACATCGAGCTACGGTGAAAAAGTATAAAGAAGAAAAGATTATAAATAAGGGAGGATGATAGTGGATACGTTAGGCTAAGGTTAAACTTTATATAGCCCATTAGTAGTTTTTTTGTGTTTATGCTATTTTATCTTTTTAAGCTGTTATTTGATTAAATTATTAATATTAATAATTAATAATTAATAAGTAATAGCTTTGGAAGCTAAGAATAGCATAAATTTAAATAGCTAAGAATAGCATAAATTTAAATTAAAGACTAATTAGCTTTTTTAGTTTAAACAAGCGACAATGTTATAAAATAAGTTTAACTGAATAAGCTTGAGGTACTTGACACTCACGGGATAAATAAGCTTGATTGTGCTCTTAATTTAAATGAACAATTAAGCCATGGCTTTGAGCTTTCCTTCCATTCACTCGGCTTTAAAACCAAGTTATTTTACCAAATTGCAGTTCACGAACAAGGGCTGGTTAATCCGCTTGATGTGCTTCGAAAATAGACCCAAATTTAGTGAAGATGTTTAATAAGAAGGAAAATAGGCTATGTTTAAAAATTTTGACATATAAATTATGGGGATATCTTGGCTACAATTTTTGTAGCCAATTAGCTACAATCTTTCACAAAAATACACAAACAATAAATCAGGGACCCATAAAAAAAAATCAAGGACCCACAAAAATTAACAAGGACCCACGCTTTTAAGACAAAATTAGAATTTAATTACCACAATAAATCAGTTTAATATATTCCCATAAATTATTTGTGTCCTCAAATAACCACATACCTTTTGAATTTAACTTTCAACCAACTAAATGTACTAGACTTAATGAGTGAAAGATTGAAAGGTGGTGGGAGAATGCTTTTGCTCAAGGAAAGACTAGGCAGTACAAAACAAAAAAAAAAAGAATGTGATATGTGGATAGGAAGTTTTAAGGGTCCGTTTGGTTTGTTTGTAGGTTTGGATTTAAATTTGGTTTAGGATTTAGATTTGGATTTAATTTAAGATTTGGTTTAGAATTTAATAAAAAAATATATAAAAAAAATATTTGTTTTAGAAGTCAGAGAAAGAATTAAAATAAAGTTTTTATTATTTAAAAATTGATAAGAAAGTGGAATAAAGGTCCCGCTATAAGATTTGTGGTAAGAAATAAAAGAAGCAAAAAAATTGAAAAAAAAACGTATGGTTTGATGAGTATTACACAAACTTCAAGAGAAGTATTTCTTTCATCCCTACCTATAAGATTGGGTTTTATTTAAACCCTCACAGAGAGGTTTACTGACATGTTTAAAAATCACTCCACCAACATAAACCCACATATCAAACGCACCCTAAATTTCTTTATAAACTTTCATGTTACTTTTTACATAAGTGGAGTTGAGCTCGAAAAAACATTGAAAACGCATCTTCCATGTGAGCTAAGCATAATTTAAATTTGTTTCAACTTCAATCATATTAACATACCTATTATAGCATACATATTTGCACTCAGGTATATATAAATTGAGGCAAAACTTAGAAAGTTCAGACTTCGTTTTTATTCTTTTAGAATATGACCAAAGGATTATGAGCTCGGACGTGCACGCTTGAGTCACTTGATAGCAACGGCTTAAGCCACTTTCGCCTAGATTTTTTCGTACGCTTAAGTACAACTTCTGACCCACAGCCTCGCACTTACACTCCCTCCGGACACCCCTTCATTACATTGCGAAAGTATCAAGTAGGACTTCTTCAGTGTACTTAACACACTCCACACCCTCATTGTTGTTCTCATTAATGGTGGTAGTGATGGTTTTGTAAACTAAAACTGAGGTACATGGTAAAATGCTAAAATGGCTTTGTAGGCGAGTGTTCGTAAGATGAGTAGTTATACAAATTCAAAAGCCACAAGTGGAGTTTGACTATCCCACATCGAGCTGCAGAGGAAAAGCTGCTAAAGAGGAGCTATTATAAATAAGGAGGGAATGGTAACACATGAGATAGGCTGAAGGCGAAACTTTAAATAGCCCATTTTCCTTTTGTTTTGATATATGGGATTTCTTTCTTAGTACTATGAATTACTAAATTAATAGTTTTGAGATTGTGACCCGTAGTTCAAAATAAAAAGTTGCATGGCTCTTTAAATTTAGCCAAGCCACAATTTATAAAACAAACTTTTTCGTTCTTTTGTTTTTCTTTGAAATGGAAGTAAATTATTTTATAGTCACGAAAAATCAAAACAGTAGTGTGGGAAAGAGATCCAAAACGACCGGTGTTAAACACCAACTGCGGCATAACACATCACGAAAGGCTTTCTCCACCACATAATTATCCGAATGAGCTCTTAACCCTTCCTTGATTTTGGAAAATGTAAGAGCCTAGAGACATATACATTACCAATTGTCGTACCTTAGTCCAAATTCGTTTGACAAAGGGGCAATTGGCAACACAATGATCAACAGTTTTGGCTCCAGATTTAAAAAAAACATTTAGAAGAGCAAATTGGAAAACCAGGAGGAGCAAGAATGATAAGTAGAGGTAATCGGTCAATAGAAGCCCACCACATACATACATTCACCTTTTTGGGACCAAAGTAATCCATTGAAATTTGATACCACGAGACGCAAGATCATTTAGGCTTTGATACCACACCCTCGTTGTTGTTGGTGGTGATGGTTTTGTAAGCTGAAACTGAGGTGCATAATAAAATGACGATGAACACGGAGTGTTGGTAGATTTTATGTACAACTAATACTTTCCCAAGTACGTTAACATGAGGCCAATGCTAATGGCTCGGTTGGTTGACCCCCCAACCGAGTAGGCGACCGAGTTCCTGCTGCTAGCCCAACCAATCTTGATCGGTCACCCCTAACTTTTTCAATGTTTCGGTTTGTCAGCCAACCATAACAATATGTGTTTGTGTGTGAGTCTTTTTATTATTATTATTATTATTTCTTGGATCAATTTGGTAGAAATTAAATAAAGGAAATGTTTTTTTTTTTTTTTTTTTCTTTCAGTTGGAGTATTTACAGCAAACGTTGTGAGGGGATTTTGAATGGTGTGAATATTGAGAGGAAGTTGAGTGATGGTGAGGATGCCATTGGTGCTACTGTTTGGATATGACTGAGTGAGTGAGTGCTTTTATCGGAGGTGATGATGAGATGATAAAATTGACTTATGTGGATATATGAGTTTGGTTATTGAGCTTTATTATCTTAAAAAAAGGTTATTGGGCTTTACTGTAAACGGTTATTAGGCTTTATAAATTTATGATTGGGCATTTATAGTCACATTTTTGCTTATAGTGTCATTGGAGAGAATCTCGCACGATGGAAAGAAATTAAGAGGCGATTTAATTTTTATTTTAATGCATTTTATTTTAGTTTAATTATTACCGTAATGTTTATATAATTATGAATGAAATTTTAATTAAAAAAAAGTTACGGTCGTTATTGCGGTCACTATTAGCAAATTGTAGTTGAGGTGTAGTCTTGTAAGAAAAAACTGAGTTGGCGCTGACAATTGGGAGCGAACAACAAATTGGTTAAGACAAAAATCACGTGGGTTATTTTTCATCCCACATCGAGCTAAGGAGGAAAAGTAGCATTATAAATAAGGAAAGAAAGGTAGCTTGCAAGGTAGGCTGGGTGTAAACTTCAAATTAGGGGTGAGCAAAATCGACCGAAACCCGAATCCCGTCTCGATCCCGAGTCCCGAATCATGTTAGTCGGGCTTGTCGGGCTTGTCGGGGTCGGGAGTCGGTTTCGGTTTTTCGGTTAGTCGGGTTTCGGGCTTGTCGGGATCGGGTCGGGACGGGCCGAAAACCAAAAAACAACAAGCAAAACCAATGAAATCCCGAATCCCGTCCCGATCCCGAGTCCCGAATCATGTTAGTCGGGCTTGTCGGGCTTGTCGGGGTCGGGAGTCGGTTTGTGTTTGTCGGCTTGTCGGGATTCGGGCTTGTCGGGATTCGGGTCGGGTCGGGTCGGGATTGGCCCGATGCACAGCCCTACTTCAAATAGCCAATTAGTGTTTTTTCTTCTTTTATGTTTTGGCATGGCCTACGCAAGCACCCCATTAAATCCTAGCAAGGCAACTCAAGTAGGCTTTTTTTTGTGGGCCCCGTCCGTACATGACGGCTGTCCATTTTTTTTTTTTTTTTTTTTTTAATTTGTGTGTAGTTTAGTTTAGTTGATGTATATATACAGTGTAGTGTTTTTATATGTATAGTGTATTTAATTGTGTAGTGTTATGATATTTATTTTACGTTATGCTTTTTAATTGTGTATTTATTTCCATTTAATTAAACAATAACAATAAAACATTAGACATTAAAACATTAAACAAGTAACTTGTGAAACCTATGAAATGGTGAGTCTTGTGCTTGTGCAGTTTGAGACTTGTGCAGTTGTGAGGCTTGTGCAGTTTTGTGATACTTGTGCAGTTTTGTGAGACTTGTGTAGTTTTGTGAGACTTGTGCAGACTTGTGCAGTTGTGACTAAAAATTTTCCGAGGCGATGATTTTTTTAGCCTAAAAATTTTCCGAGGCGATGATGATTTTTGAGCCTAAAAATTTTACGAGGCGATGATGATTTTTGAGCCTAAAATTTTTCCGAGGCGATGATGAAAACTGAATGGATGGCAAAGTGAGATAAAATCTCACTTTTGCAACCTTTGAAATGAGCCTCAAAAATTTTCCGACTACGTTTTTTTTTATAAGTTCTAAAACTGAAAGTTATAAAACTTGTAAAAAAAGTTATAAAAACTAGTTATAAAACTGAAAGTTATAAAACCTAGCTCTAAAAAAAGATATAAAACTTTGTAAAAAACACTTGTAAAAAACTTGTAAAAAAACTTGTAATACAAACTTGTAAAACAAAAACTTGTAAAAAAAACACCCCAAAACTGTAATACAAACTTGAACCAAACAAAAACTTGTATATTTTGGCATGGAAATCGAGACCACAATGATTGGTACCAATCATTGAGACACAAAAAACCTCAAAATATGCGTCACCCCTACCCATGGTGTGCCTGCATAGGAGGACCCTATGTTTTTTGGTTTTCTTGAAGTTATTATTAAATTAAGTTAATGTTTTTTGGTTTTCTTGAAGTTATTATTAAATTTATATATATCCTAATGGGAGAGAGCTATCCCAAACTATGTTATTTTATTTCGTCTTTGGGCCTGACCATGTTTAGTCTTTTGGGTCGTCTTACTATTGTGCCGGTTGTGACTTTGTTTTTGGACCCGTATTCATATGTGAATATAGTTGGTTGTAGACGTGTCTCATCAGGACGCGCTACACGCAGATCTTATCATCACTGCCGACTGACACCTAATGATAGTATTAGTCGGTTCATAGATCTCATCTGTTCTGGATGTGGGTATTGTTCTCAAATTTGTTTAAAGGTTTGCTTTTGATTATTTATCAAGATTGGGGTTCTTGATTCGAAGTCAGGTACGCAGTTGTTTTCGATCTTTGTTATCTTGATTATGTATATGGGGTTTAAATATTCAGATGTTTTTTTGTAATTTTGAAAAGAAAAAAAAAATTGTAGTTATCGGTGCTATTTGTAAACTGAAACATAAAGTTGGTTGATCTAAGCTATTTCCAACCTATTTGGAAAACTGATCTCAGCTGGTATGAACTATTTTAGAATAGGTTGCCAATATTGTGCAAAGTTGTGCCATTTAAAAAAAGTTACATCCATTTAACAAAAGTTACTGTGGCCTTAGCTCAATAGCTGGTGTTGTTGCGGGGTTGATAAGTGTTACTTTTGCTGGCTTTGTTTGCTTATGAGCATGACGCCATCAATATTAATGAGGCAGATATGAGTTTACACGACCTAGGTAAAATCTGAGATTTTCTTGAACTTGGCGTGGCAGCCTATTTGGTTTGCAGCCATGCCGGATGTATCCTCTTTTTCTGGGTTAGTTCCCTATCTAAGCCTTATATTTTAGGACTTAACTCGATAGCTGGTGTTGTTGGGTGGTTGATAAGTGATACTTTTTCTAGGTTTGTGACATCAATATTAATGAGGCAGTGGTAGGTTTACATGGGCTACGGCCTACGTGGTAAAAGCTGAGATTTTCCGGAACTTGGCGTGGCAACCTATTTGGTTTGCAGCCATGCAGGATGTATCCTCTTTTTCCGGGTTAGTTCAGAGCTGAGCCTCATATTCTAGGACTTAACTCGATAGTCGGTGTTGTTGGGTGGTTGATAAGCGATACTTTTACGGGTTTGTGACATCATTATTAATGAGGCAAGGTAGGTTTACATAGGCTACGAATGGTGACATTGTCCAAAACTTGGTGTACCAACGTATTTATATGTGTTATTATAGTTGGGAACGTGTTCAAACCGTTGTATTTTATTCGTTGGCAAATAAAAAGTTATCGAATATGAAGGCCGCTTATTCACCCCATTCGTTGGCGATGATGATTTCTGCATTTATATTTTATTGGATTGTGGTTTATCGAGGGCCGTGTCTTGGCGGGCATCCATACCGGAGGGTGGTTGCACCATGCCGCGTGTTTCATAACGATCCGATATTTGCATATCCGAGCCTCATATTTTGCGAACCAATTATGCAATTTTTTTGTTGTTTCTTGGATGTTGGAATGAACACCTCATCACCGTATTCGCAACCCTCAGTGGACTACCAAGAAGTATAAGGTAATAGCTATCTCCACTTTGCTAATTTGGTTTACGCTATTCTATGAAAATTGGAAAACGCTTAACATTATAGTATTAGATATTTGAATCGTGATGCTTAAATGATCTATTTGTGAGTTCATGTTAGGTCCAATAGTCATATTGTCCCTATGTCCCATGAGAACAACAATAAACTAATTCTTTTAGATATTTGTGTAGTTCGTGACTGCCTTCTAATAACGGTTCGTTGTTTCATTACGTGTTCTCGCTACGGTGGTGAAACAGAAGATGATCGGCCAAGAACGGAAAGGCAATCAGGAAAAGTAATTAATGCATGTAATGTCATATTCTACTTGCATTTTTTAAATTAAATTAAAACGGGTACGAATGAGTCTAGGGAAACTTTACTAACACCGTGATTCGTCATTTCTATTCAGAATACTACACCCACGCGTCCAATTAAAGTCATTCAGAATAGCTTATGATGTTATGATTGAAGTCACATGCCGAAGTTCATTGATGAAATTATAGAAAAAGACAAGGCGAAGGTGGAAATGGAGGAGGAATTGTTAGACCTAATAAACCAAGTAACAGGTTATATAGATGGGTTGGGTAACGGGTTAAAATGGGTAAATTATTTGAAGGGTTGAGACAGATAGGCCCGCGTTGCATTCATCTGAAACATGTGCATGTGACAACTGTTCAAAGCTTATAAAGCTAAGTTCTCTATGTTATATGATTTTCATTCATATTCCTGCTGATATCGAAACTTATGCTGATGTTGTGTCTCCTTCATTGCAGCCTGAGAGCGTCGCTGCCATCTTGAAGTAAGGTAATATTGAGACTTAATCCTCATCTTTGAATTTGGCATCTATACGTAACTTTGAAACAGATAAGTTGGATTTTGGTTATGTTTAACGTTCACTTTTGCTCATGGCATGTAATATATGTTTATTCATTTGTTAGTAGCCAAACATATTTGTATATGAATCATGTCTGTTGAATAAAACTGATGTCAAAAGTGATACTATCAGTTTGTAGAGTTGACTGCTTACAACAAAGCTGTTAATTTGAATGCTAAAAGTCATCGGAACCAACAACGACAAACCAAGGTACAGAAAAACTCCCGCAGCGGAGATTTTAACCGTCTGGTGTGCAGAGAATCCAGTTTTTTGCTATTCTTGGCTGACTTTTGTGGTACGTGGTGGTGTGCAGAGACAAAGGGATCAATTGTGTATTATAGAGTGGCTGGAAGAGGCACTGAAGCCACTACAAGACGACAAAGGTGGAAAAGGTTTTTTGCGCAACGCCAGGTAAGAAGGTTTAGCTTACTGTTATTACATTCAACAAAAGTTGGTTGGGTTGACTAATTGGCCAAAAAATGTGATGCTCACATTTGTGTTCTTAAATCGTTGTAGTTGGTGCACTTTGAAAGGGAAGGAAACCTGTGGCACAACGAACTTACTTCACACAATGCAGTTAATGTTTTAGTTTTCCCTGTTCAAGAAACAACCTGAACTAGAGACACAACAAAGTGATAACGGTGCCAAAAAATCTATATTATGTACTTTTATTTACATGATACTTGAAAGGCCTAACTAGGCATTTAGTATACGAAAGTCTTTGACTTAATTTCGAATATCCAAGTACTTTAATCTATGAATATTAAGGAGTGGTTGGGTAAGGTTATTAGATTGTATTCAATAGCATGAAACAATAAATTAATGGTATGAGTTACAGTTGGTAGTAGTGTTTTTTGCGGTAACAACGATGAGCACGAGTATTTAAGTCTCCCATCCCCTTAAGGCAGTAGGATATGCAACTTAACTAACTAAGAAAACCACAACTTTATAACAGTTACCTGTCATAGAAGGCGACTCATTCCTATCAGTTTTATGCCGTGTACAGATTCGCTTATATGGTCGCACCGTCCCAACCTACTTCAACCATCACGTGGCAAAACATAGAAACAGGAGAGTAAGACCGAGAAAAATAATGGAAGCATAGCTATTATACCATGGGTGCCAAAGCTACAAATTCACTCTTTAGTCTTAACAACTATATCATTATCAAATGTAACTTAGTTATGGTTATAGGCCACTCGCGGAGGTGATAGTAGTTCCGGATAAATAATGGGCATATCGCAACTAGCAGCCACAAACCACAGTATTCGAAAACTCCTGCCGCGGAGCGGCGGGTGTTAAATACTTGTTAAGTTAATAATAGAGTTAAGAAAGCATCTAAACAACTTTTGCTGAAAAATAATAAACTATTCTTAACTTTGTCGGTACTGTACCTTTTTCTTGGCATGATATGTGGGGTTAAATTCTCATAATGTGGACAAGTTTCATTGGCCTCATGTTTCTTTTCAAAAAGGTCCCATATTAATTTTTAATTTAGTTATATTTACAAGTTGGCATTTTCCATGTTGCAAGTGGGAAAATGGGCTGAATGTCTCGGGCATTTAGATAAAGATCTACTAATGGGCTAGTGAAATGTGTTGAATATACTACAAGAACTCGGATTTCAGATCTCTTTGATCACATTCAAAGAAAGGAATAGAAAAGAAAAAAGAAAAAAATTGTATTTTGATTTATGAGAATAGGCTAGTAACTCATTCGTAATGTCAACTAGCCTACGCGGAATAACATCAGCATACCTAGGGTATGTTTGGCAAAACTAGCTGTAAGCTGTAAGTTGTAAACTGCAAAGCTGTTAATATGAGCTACAAGCTGTATTTTTTTTTTTAATAAAAGTGTTTGGTAAATTAGTTGTTAAATGTAATTATAAGATGTAAAATGACATAAAAAGACAAATCTATAATTGTAAATAAATGTTTGGAGGGTATATTAGTAATTTAAAGTTTTAACAGCTCATATATATTTAAAAAGCTTCATGAATCAGCTTTTCATTTTGGAGCTATTTGTTTGAAATAAAAGCTTGTAGCTAATGCATCCAAACGAAGCTACTTAATTTATAGGAGATTATTTTATAACAAAAAGCTAATAGCTCCTCCAAGAAGCCCCTGCCAAACAGGCCCCTATTACTACACATAAATCCGTAGTCCCTTTTAGTTAGCGGCGAAACAGAAAACACATCTATTCGTATTCAAAACTTATAAAGTTCTTACAAAAGCAGACATCACTTTTGTTCATACGAGTGCTACATAATTACCGAATAGTACTCCATCATGAGAACCCCTTAAGCTCGAACTTATAAAAGCAGACATCACTTTTGATCATATATAATGCGACTATTTTAAGTGTTTAACTTAGTACATATATATAGTACTCCATCAAGAGAACCCCTTAAGCTCGAACGAGGCATACAAATAACCTGAGTAATACTTCTAGTTCATAGCCTCATACTCATACTCCTTCTCCACAACCCCATGCCTTCCTCGGACCCGTTGGGAAAGAGCAACTCATTAACATTGTCTAGCATGAAGAAGGATTTCTTTAGACCAACCCACATTGGGCTTCCAAGGAAAAGTGGCTAGTTAGTGTTGGAAAAGTAGTTTTGTAAAAATGAGTTTTTGCAAATTTTGGACACTATTTAATATATGTATATGTTATATATATTTATATTTCTTGATAGCTTTGCGTTCTCCTCGACGAGAGCTTCGCAACGAGCTAAAGTATGTCCAAAATGGAGTTGATATGAATGAGATATCGTGTCTCAAAGTGAGGCACTTGAAACACAAAATTTGGAAAAGTGGGAGTATCCCACATCGCCCAAAACAAGAAATGAAACCTTGTTTATATAGAAATCTTGATATGAACCTTCAAAATGATTTGTTGGTTTTACTCTAACACCTACGTGCGCGTGCAGGGGGTGCGATTTCGTGATTTCGGGCCAAATGAGTTCAAGCTTCGAACTCATGCGAGCCCCGCGACCGCGGACACGACGCAGCCCAAATCTCGATACCGCCGATTTCGTTGTCATTATTTCAGAGTTGTGTCCATTTATTTTGAACCGATTTAAACTTTGTAAACAAGTTTAATAGAATCGGTTTAAATAAATGGAAGATAACAAACCCGTGTTTAATATATTAATGATTCAGAATCTGTGTATTATTTGGCGATATCTTTCTTGGTGACCAAGCTAGGTTTAGCCTATATATTAAACACATCTCATTCGGTTTTACACACGTAAAAACGTGACTCCTCTGCGCACCGATTTCCAAAGAATTCATTCGATCGAAACGCAAGTTGCTTCCGTGATCTTTCGTGCAAGTTTGTCACGTCCTACCAGACATCGCCTTTGGCAGTTGTACCCTGGGAAACAGACGGCGAATCTGTTTTAAGGGAATCGTGTTAAACACGAGCCTCTTGCCACGACCTTTACTGCTTTAATTTTATTAACGTTCTATAGTGTCTGTCTTCTCATTCTACTCCTTTCTGTCTGTGTTTATTTCCTGTTTTTACATTCTGTTATTTAATAATTGTAATCTGATTTATTATTATTAATAAAAGTGTACACAGTTTCCCACAGTCTTAAAACAGATTCGGTTTAACCGAATTTAGAACACTTTGTTATAAAATCGGATTAATAATTAACAGGATTTTATAAACTGCTTTCGTCGAAACCTTGTTGAGTTTATTTGGAAATCGCTTTTTAAAGCTTTATACATACGATTTGGTTTAACAGATCTATAACGCTTTTTTAAGCTTTATTATCGCTTTAACGAAACCAAGATAGAGTTTCTTAAATCGATTTGTTTCGATCCATCAAAACCAAGCTAGAGTTTTGTTGAATCGATCCGTACAAGTAGATACCTTTTAAAACAGCTTTGTTTAATTGTTTGTGTTTGATCTTTCGTGATGACAAACACTACTACCCTCCCGTGAATACTCCCGTGAACGAATCGGTGCGCCAGCTACCAACACGGTTGCTAATCATGCCGAGAAACCGAGAAATTCAATGGGCAAAATTTCAAGAGGTGGCAATGTAAGATGCTTTTCTATCTCGACTACTTTGAACCTTGCGCGGTTCTTAAAAGAAAACCCACCTAACGTGGAACCTCCCGCAAGGTCAATCCTCTAATCAACAGCGTTCAAGCCTTGAAGCATGGAAACATTCGGACTTTTTGTGTCACAACTATGTTCGAATGGTTTGGTTGATTCTTTGTACAACGTGTATCGCAAGACCAAGACCGCCAAAGAATTATGGGAGTCATTGGAGCGCAAGTACAAAACCGAGGATGCCGGTACAAAGAAGTTCGTGGTAGCTCGCTTTTTGGATTACAAGATGGTTGATTCAAAGAATGTGATAAGTCGTTCAAGATCCGCAGTTCGCTACACGACATTCATGTCGAGGAATGACTTTGAGTGAAACTTTTCAAGTTGTCGCTATTATTGAAAAGTTACCCAAGTCGGGTAGAATTCAAGAACCACCAAGCATAAGCGAAAGGAGATGAGTGTTGAAGACTTGGTTGTTCGTCTTCGTATTGAAGAGGACAACAAGTCGGCTCAAAAACACGATATACCGATTCGCAAAGGCAAATATGGTTGAGCATGTTTCGTCATCTTCAAAGTCCAATGTCAAAGTTAAAGGCAAAGGAAAAGGAAAGAATGACAAGAAGGGCAAAGGAAGTCCGAGTACCTTGCTCCTAAAGTCGCAATTGTGAAATGAAGTTCCAAGGGTGTGTTTCAACTGTGACCACCAGTCACCGTGTCGCTAATTGTAAGATGTCAAGCGGTGACTCCACGCCAGCTAATATGGTGAATGAAGATGTGGACATGATTGCTATGGTGTCGATGTCATTGCCATGATCTCTCGGGTTAACTGGTAGGTTCCAACAACGAGGAATGGTGGGTGGATACTGGGGCTACCCGTCATGTGTGTGCCGATAAGAGTATGTTTCACTCTTTCGTAGCGGTTGATAGTGGAGAGAAGTCGTACATGGGCAACTCGCAATCTTTGAAATCAAGGGTGAAGGAGATGTAATCTTGAAGATGACATCCGAGAAAGAGCTCAACTTGACTAATGTCTTGTATGTTCCGTAGATTCGCAAGAATCTTGTGTCCGGTTGGTCGTTGAACAAGTTTGGTTTTCGCCTTGTTTTGAGTCCGATAAGTTTGTTCTTTCTAAGAATCAAGTGTATGTTGGTAGGGATATGCCCGAATGGTATGTTTAAACTCAATGTAATGGTTGTTAAGAAAGATATCAATAAAATGAATTCTTCTGCTTACTTGATTGAGTCTTCTAATATGTGGCATGGCCGTCTTGGACATGTAAATTTTAATTAAATGCGACGTTTGATTAAATTTAATTGCATACCTAATTTCCATATTGACTCAAAATATAAATGTGAAACTTGTGTTGAAGCCAAACTTACAAGAGCATCTTTCAAATCGGTTGAACGAAAAACCGAACCACTTGATATGATACACATCGACATATGTGATTTGAAATCACTACCCACAAAAGGTGGCAATAAGTACTTTATCACGCTTATTGATGATTGTACAAAGTATTGCTATGTTTACTTATCGAAAAGTAAAGATGAAGCTATAGACAAGTTTGTTCTATACAAAAACGAAGTTGAGAATCAACTTAGTAAGAAAATCAAGGTGGTCGAAGTGATAGAGAGGTGAATATGTGTCTCCATTCACGACCTATGTGCGAAACATGGAATTAGACACGAGTTCACCGCTCCTTATTCACCTCAAGCAGAACGGTATTGCCGAAAGGAAGAACCGCACCTTGAAAGAAATGGTTAATGCCATGTTGATAAGTTCGGTCTAAGCCGTGACATGTGGGGAAGCCATTTTAACGGCTACTTATCTTTTAAATAAGATACCTCGTAAGGAAAAAGAAGAAACCCTTATGAATTATGGATGGGAAGAAAGCCATCATATCAAGATTTACGAGTGTGGGGTGTCTAGCAAAGGTCGCTATATCGACTCCCAAGGCCCAAAAGATTGGACCTAAACTGTGGATTGTATATTCATCGGATATGCTAAGAATAGCAAGGCTTATCGCTTCATTGTACATGATTCAAAAATCCGGATATACAAAAGGGTACATTAATGGAATCAAGGAATGCTTCATTCTTTGAAACTATATTTCCTTGTTTAACGAAGGAAACCGGAAGTTCATCTAGAATAGATGACGAAGTTGTCCAAGATAAGAGACAACGAGATGATAATGATCTCCGTGATGAGAGACAAGATCAAACCGAGGAAGAAGAGGTTGAACCTAGAAGAAGCAAAAGGGCAAGAACCGAGAAATCGTTTGGACCCGATTTTGTTTCTTTTATGGTTGAAAACGAACCTACTTCATACCGAGAAGCGGTTACTTCCTCAGAAGGGCCTCAATGGAAAGAAGCCATTAAAAGTGAAATAGATTCTATTTTACAAAACCATACTTGGGAGCTCGTGGATTTACCTCCTGGATGTAAACCACTAGGCTATAAATGGATCTTCAAGAAAAAGATGAAAGCCGATGGTACCATTGACAAGTATAAAGCAAGATTAGTAATCAAAGGATTTAGACAACGAGAAGGTCTTGATTACTTTGATACATATTCACTCGTTACGCGAATAACATCGATTAGGATGATACTTGCTATTGCCACTTTAAGAAATTTGGAAGTTCACCAAATGGATGTGAAACGGCATTTCTAAACGGAGATTTAGAAGAAGAAATCTACATGAATCAACCCGAGGGTTTCATGGCTCTCGGAAAGAGAACAAAGTTTGTAGGCTTGTTAAGTCATTATATGGCTTAAAGCAAGCTCCCAAACAATGGCATCAAAATTTGACCACGCCATGCTAGAGAGTGGATTCAAAATTAATGAATGCGACAAATGTGTTTATGTCAAAGACACAAATAGTGGATATGTAATCTTGTGTTTATATGTTGATGATATGCTTATCGTTGGCGTGAACGACAAGATGATCAAATCTAGTAAAGACATGTTGAAATCAAAGTTTGACATGAAGGATATGGGTTGGCCGATGTGATCCTTGGAATAAAGATCATACGAACTCGTAATGGACTTGTGTTAAGTCAAGCACATTATGTGGACAAAATTTTAATACTCATAATGCGGGGATTCCGCCTAGCTAGAACTCCAATTGACACCAAGAAGCATCTATCTAAAAATAGAGGCTTAGGTGTTGCCCAATTAGAGTATTCAAGAGTTATTGGCATGTTAATGTACTTAATGACGGTACCGACCGACTTAGCATATGTTGTTAGCAAAGCTAAGTAGGTATACTAGTAACCCAAGCTATGCACATTGGGCGCCTATGACTAGGGTACTTCACTATTTGAGATACAACGCGATTATGGATCGCATTATGATCGATATCCAAATTGTTATCGAGGATACAAATGATGCAAATTGGATATCCGACATAAAGGATTCTAGATCGACTAGTGGATATGTGTTTACACTAGGAGGAGCGCTATATCTTGGAAGTCTTCCAAGCAAACCGTTATAGCTAAGTCCACGATGGAATCGAATTTATCGCTTTAGATAAATGCGGACAAGAGGCGGAATGGCTACGCCAATTGTAGAGGACATACCAAGGTGGCCTAAACCGTAACGCCATTAGTATACATTGTGATAGTCAATAGGCAATTGGCGAGCTCATAGCATAATGTATAATGGAAAGTCCGACATATCCGTCGTCGACATAATTCGACACGACAACTACTCTCAACAGAGTTATCTCAATTGACTATGTGAAGTCAAAGGATAACATCGCGGATCCGCTACGAAAGGCTTAAGCAGAGAGTTAGTAAGTAAGTCGTCTAGAGGAATGGGACTAAAGCCCTTGAAGGAATGAGTTTCTATGAAGGAAAACCTAACCTAGTTGACCGGAGATCCCAAGATCCGGGTTCAATAGACAACCTAATCATAGAAATGTGGGGAAGTCACGTCAATGTGGGGAGTTACTAAATATTGTAACTTTCCTAGTCCATTCCTATAACAAATGTGACTTGTTGAGAGGTTAAACATATGGCTTTAATGATTCGTGATGAAATCATAAAGCATAATGATTCAAGATGAAATCACAAAACATATGTTTTAATGATTCAAGATGAAATCACCTATGTGAGAGAAGTGGGTCGCTCAAGGGAAATGTGGGGCGCAATTCCTAAGAGCTCTTGCAGAACCGTGCTAGTGTTCATGACCATAACGAACACGACTATGAGGACTTGATAATGTCGGGAGAGTCTTGTGTGAAGTGTAATGTCGCTCACGTAAATGGATAATGAGTTCAAGGACATCGCGTCTACTCAGATCTAGGAGACTAAGTGCATCTCACAAGGGAAGGTTCAAAGGGTTACACCTACCTATCCTATGCAAGACTTAACCGCAGAAATTTCACCGAAACTTTCATGTGTTTTCGACCGATTTCCATTCATGTGGAGGATTGTTGGAAAAGTAGTTTTGTAAAAATGAGTTTTTGCAAATTTTGGACACTATTTAATATATGTATATGTTATATATATTTATATTTCTTGATAGCTTTGCGTTCTCCTCGACGAGAGCTTCGCAACGAGCTAAAGTATGTCCAAAATGGAGTTGATATGAATGAGATATCGTGTCTCAAAGTGAGGCACTTGAAGCACAAAATTTGGAAAAGTGGGAGTATCCCACATCGCCCAAAACAAGAAATGAAACCTTGTTTATATAGAAATCTTGATATGAACCTTCAAAATGATTTGTTGGTTTTACTCCAACACCTACGTCTTGCGCTGGGGGGGTGTGATTTCGTGATTTCGGGCCAAATGAGTTCAAGCTTCGAACTCATGCGCGACCGCGGACACGAATGCACTCAAATCTCTGACACCGACTTTTGCGTATCTTTTGTCACGATTTGTGTCCATTTATTTTTGGAACTAATTTAAACTTTGTAAACAAGTTTAATAGAATCGGTTTAAATAAATGGAAGATAACAAACCCGTGTTTAATATATTAACAGATTCGCAAATCTGTGTATTATTTGGCAGATATCTTTCTTGGTGACCAAGCTAGGTTTAGCCTATATATTAAACACATCTCATTCAGTTTTTACACACAGAATTACGTGACTCCTCTGCAGCCGATTTCCAGCAATTCATTCGATCAGAAACGCAAGTTGCTTCCGTGATCTTTCGTGCAAGTTTGTCACGTCCTATCAGACATCGCCTTTGGCGGTTGTACCGGGAAACAGACGGCGAACTGTTTTAAGGAATCGTGTTAAACACGAGCCTCTTGCCACGACCTTTACTGCTTTAATTTTATTAACGTTCTATAGTGTCTGTCTTCTCATTCTACTCCTTTTTGTCTGTGTTTATTTCCTGTTTTTACATTCTTGTTATTTAATAATTGTAATCTGATTTATTATTATTAATAAAAGTGTACACAGTTTCCCACAGTTAGAGATCATGATAAATAGGAAGGGAATGGTAGAATTCAAGGTAGGCAAAGTTCAGAAACAAAAACCAGATAATTAACTTTTTGAAATTTTGAGTTAGCTTAACAATTAAATAAAACAAGTTAATTGAAGCACTTTTTAAACTAACTAAAATTATAAGCTTTACAACTAAACTATATGCAAATAATAAAACGTTAGATTTGCTGATGTAGTATATCTTGGGCAATAACAAATGAATTTAGCTTATTTTGGTCTCCCAGTGTTATATCATACTACAAAAGTTTATGTCAATGATTAAGTTTTTGACACACAATTTGACTCATAGCTTAAACATATATTACAAGAACTTTGTACATGTGTTTTTCATTCCTATGTTTTTCTACATGATTCTTATAAGTTATATTGTACTATTTTGTACTTTAAACATATTAATGAATGTGTAGGGTGTGGGCATATCCATGAGCTTATTTTGCAAAAGAATATGTAAACCACTTTATCACAATTGCTTATGTAGTTATGTTTGGCAACTTTAAGAGGCAAATTGATCGACTGTCGAAAGAATAAGATGACCAGTATCATATATATTTAGAGCCGATATGATTGATGATATACAAGTATATGTTTGATACAACCTTATTCACACCAAGACAGATACCTCAAAAGCAAAAAATTCACAAGCATGATTGTTACAACTTTAATCTAGATAAGTGCTAATATCAAATAACTAACATCTAACTCCTAAATCTTACAACTAGCATCTACACGAGGAAGATCATTGCTCTTGTCTTGTTGATGAGCTTCCAAGTTTCATACACTGTTCGTTTCACCTTTCTTATTGTAATAGATACAGTTAGTGATTGTTTCCAAACAACTGAAGACCATTAATATTGAAAGAAAGATCCAGTCGAGGTGCTCAGGGAGGAAAAATGCCAACATAAGGGAAAGAGGTATATAAAATAGTCCCAAACAAAAAATCTTAGCATAATTGGTACCGTTATCAACTGTATTATCTAGATGCCAAATAAAGTAATATGCAATTGCATACCCAAAGATCAGACACACGAGCATATATCCGATCGAGTTAAGGTTTGGAGGGACAAATGCTACCATAACAATTGACAAATTTGCCGCATACATCCCGAATAATCCAATGCATTTTACGATTGTTAAACATATATACCACATCCACGAGATTTTCAAGTAGTATTTTCCAAAAATCAAAACTAGAGATGATAGTACGGCCAGAAATGTTGTAACAATCAATATGATCATAAATGGAGGATTCAATTCGATGGGAGATTTTTTCCTCGTATCGCACTGCGTGGGAATACATACTAGGATAAGCCTAAAGAAGAAACTCATGATTGATAAATTGAAATAGTACCTGTGCACCCTAAAAAACACAAAATGCAAACATTAGATCTAACCATATATAAAAAAACACATATCTCGATCTAAAACCTGATAAATGAATTATGAACATGAACATGCACGAAACATAATCAGGATGGAACGTACGGTAGATTGAAGACGGTGGCCGGTTGTGTTTGTGTGTCTTCTCTAATGGAAATGCTTGTTGAATCGGACTCCATATGTATGCTTCAGCTTTAATGTATGAAAATGGTGAATCTATAGAATTATATGACTAATGTTATTTGATAAAATAGTAATTAAAGAATATAAAATCTGAAAAATGGATTAATATGGTATAACGGGATGAGCGAATTAAAAGTTATGCTTGACCAATTTTTTTCTTTTTTCATAAAAGATATAGTAAAATTTTAATTAGATCTAATTCTATTCAATAATTATGTACTCTGATAATTCAATAAACCTGTGGCAAAGACTAGCAAAAAAACTAAGAAAATTACTGCGGGGCATTTATATATCTTCTAAAAAACTTCAACATTTACATATTTCCTCAAATCATGCTTTAATAGCATTGTATATCATGCATTAAAAGCTTGTTTTTTCGAAAATTATGTAATTTTTGAAGTTTCATGAGGTATATATATAATTCCTCCGATTACTAAAGGGCGGATAGAAGTTCACAGACTATTAAATTACTCTATCTAGTTAAGAATTTTTCATCCTACTATATAAATGTCACACCCCCAAAATGTGTCGCAGCGGAATGGTAACTGGGAGCGTGACTTCATGGAAACAAAGTTACAAGTTATATTGAACGACCTCAATATGAGCCATTTTAAAAATACATTCGATGAAATAAGTTTTGACAATAATTGATTTCAAAAGTACAAGTTCCAAATGAAAAGTAGTTAAGGTTTTGACATAATAATCACATTTTTATGTTATGGTTTTGACATAATAATCACATTTTTTTAAACTAGATGATGTATGAAATACGAGTGCTTTAATAAAATTTGCATGAATCTTCCTTATACAACAACATATCTAATCCCATCTACAATAACATATCAAATCCCGCCTGAACGGGGTATGATTAATCTAATTTTCTAAAGTATTTGTGTTTCACTTGTATTATACAACCCAACTTTTTATATGATTTTGGGAAAAGCTAGTTGAAATAACAAAACAAATATTCTATAAACAATTTACCTTATCACCCGAATTTAAGATATAAGTGTTAAAGGCATAAAAAAAATAACAAATATTTTTTGTCTTAAATCAAACCCGACCCGACTTGTTTCAAGTTACATTATAAATCTACTCATTGCTCGATGCACCCTGTAATTGTATTTCCTGGCTCCGCCACTGCCTATTACATATAATGAATAACCGACACTTCACAATGATTACACATAATCCCAACAAGAGTAAGCTTTGGTTTGAGCATTTAGCTCGGGTTAGCCGGACTTAGTTTTTTTTTTTTTTTTTTTTTACTAAATCTAATTATATATTGGTTACTAACTAATATTAGAGCATTAAGTGTCATAACAAGCTCAACCTCTTCATTCGAGACCCACGGGTGCCACATCACCTCCACATCACTATAATAAACCTTCACAACTAACCTCCCCTCACTCATTTGAGGCCCACCACTTCTTAAAAATACAAATATTACAAGTAAAAAAAAAAAAAGCCTGACAAATCAACTTCGTCGTACAGACGAAGAAGATACAATGGCGAGCCATGAAGAGGGGGGCGGTGTCATGGCTAGCAATAACAAGGCTGCCTAGTCACCACAACAAGCTCCAACAAGCTCGACACCTTGTGCTCTTAGCTTTTCCTGAGTTGTGCAGTACATTTTATGTACAACTAATAATTTCCCGAGTACGTTAACATGACAAGTGGGTGAACAACAAATTGGTTAAGACAAAAATCACGTGGGTTATTTTTTATCCCACATCGAGCTAAGGAGGAAAAGTAGCAAGAAAGAAAGATTATAAATAAGAAAAGAAAGGTAGTATGCAAGGTAGGCTGGGTGTAAACTTTAAATAGCCAATTAGTGTTTTTTCTTCGTTTATGCTTTTTGGTTTTCTTGGAGTTATTATTTAATTAAGTTAATAATAACAACAAGACTTCAAAAAGCATAAATTTGATGAAAAACTAATTATTTATTTTTAGTTAAAACAAGCTACTAATATTTCATAGTTTGAAACACTTGGACACTGACATAACAGTACAAATAAGCTTGTTAGTGCTATCCTTTAACGCAACTAGTAAGCTTTGGCTTGAGAGTTCGTTCGATTCACTCGGCTTTAACTACGTTACTTCACCAAATAAGCTTGTTTTTCCTCTCCTTTAACTCACCAAGACTGAAAGGTGTTGAGGCGAAAATGTATTAGGCCGCCGCCTGCGTCGCTTGATAATAGTACTATTGCGTCGAGCTTCAAATTTCTTCAAGCTTGGACCGTGCACGCCCGAGTCACTTGGTAGCATTGTCTTAGGCCACTATCGCCTAGATTCTTATGAATCCAAGTACGACTTATCGTCCACATGGCCAAAATTATAAGCTTGACAGCCGAACTATATGCCGTAATAAAAGCGTTACATTGCTGATGTAGTATAACCTGGCAATAACAAATGAATTTAGCTTCTTTTGGTCTCCCAATGTTATCATACTACAAAAGTTTATGTCATTGATTAAGTTTTTGACACACAATTTGACTCGTAGCTTAAACGTATATTACAAACAAACTATGTACATGTGTTTTTCATTTCTATGTTTTCAACATGATTCTCATATGTCGTAGCATTTTGTACTTTAAGCATATTAAGACAATTACTTTTAACACTTTGCAATACACAAGGACAATAGATTGTTCATAACAGTTATCTTTATGAATGTGTAGGCATATCCATGAGCTTGTTTTGCAACACAATATGTAAACCACTTTATCGCAATTGCTTATGCAGTTATCGGAAGAATAAGCTAACCAGTAACATACTTATTTGTTACCGTATATGTTATCATTCTTAAGGTAGAAAAGATATAATTGTGCACCGCACATCTCTAAAATAGTAATTGTCTATGTATTTGAGCATTAGGTGGTACCGATCATCATTTTAGAGCCGATATGATTAATAATGTACAAGCATGTTTATACAACCTTATTCTACCAAGACATAGATCTCAAAAGAAAAAATTCATAAACATGATTATTACAACTTTATTCTAGATAAGTGCTAGTAACAAATAACTAACATCTAACTCCTAAATATTAATCTACACGAGGAAGATCGTTGCTCTTGTCATGTTGAAGAGCTTCCAAGTTTCATACATTGTTCGTTTCACCTTTCACCTTTCTTGTTGTAATAAATAGAGTTAGTGATTGTTTCCAAACAACTGAAGACCACTAGTATTGAAATAAAGATCCAGTCGAGGTGCTCAGGGAGGAAAAACGCCAACATAAGGGAAAGAGGTATATAAAATAGTCCCAAATAAAAAATCTTATGAAAATAATTGGCACCGCTATCAACTGTATTATCCAAATGCCAAATAAAGTAATATGCAATTGCATACCCAAAGATCAGACACACGAGCATATATCCGATCGAGTTAAAGTTTGGAGGGACAAATGCTACCATAACAATTGACAAATTTGCCGCATACATCCCGAATAATCCAATGCATTTTACGATTGTTAAATAGATATACCACATCCAAGATATTTTCAAGTAGTATTTTGCAAATATCAAAACTAGAGATGATAGTACAGCCAAAAATGTTGTAACAATCGATATGATCATAAATGGAGGATTCAATTCGATAGGAGATTTTTTCCTCGTATCGCACATCGTGGGAATCATTGCTAGGATAAGCTTAAAGGAGCAACTCGTGGTTAATAAATTGAAATAGTAATCGTGCACTCTGAAAACACAAAATGCAAACATTAGATCTAGCCGTATATGAAAAACACATATCTTGATCTTAAACACGATAAATAAATTATGAAAGTGAACACGAAACATAATGAGAATGGAACGTACGGTAGATTGAAGACGGTGGCCGGTTGTGTTTGCCTGTCTTCGGAAATGCTTTTTGAATGGGACTCCATATGTATGCTTCAGCTTTAATTTATGAAAATGGTGAATCTATAGAATTATAGGACTACTAAATGATATTTGATAAATTAGTAATTAAAGAATATAAAATCTAAAAAAAGGATTGATATGCACCATAACTGAAAGAGCGAATTAAAGGTTATATTGATATGCTTGACCAATTTTTTTTTTTTTTCTTAAAAGATACAGTAAAATTTTAATTAGATCAAATTCTATTCAATAAGTAATTATGTACTGTAATATATTAGATCTGAAATTCAATAAACTTGTGGCAAAGACTAGAAAAAAAAACTAAGAAAATTACTAAAGGGCGGATAGAGGCTGTTAAGAATGGGATTTTAACTGGGACGTTTATCGGTAAAAACTGAAAATCCAGAGAACCTAAAGGGTGCCTTGCATAACCAAATCAAGGAACCATGCCAAATTACAAACCTATTTTATTAATTGAAAATTACAAGGTTTTAAAATGCTTGCGCGTTATGTCGGGATATAATTCTTAGTTAGGACGGTTTAAGCTCACTAGAGTTTGTTGTTTTTATTTTATTTTATTTTATTATATATTTTTTTTTTATTGAATATAGTTTCGCAAGGTGTAAGTAATTCGTTACAAATTATTGCAGGTTTGTCTCATTTTAATAAACTTTTATACGAGACATATGTCTAATCTACTAAGGTGAGTGATCACCAAAATAAATATGTTAGTTAAAATCCAACATTTTATTTTGAAATCGACCTGATGAATTCGTACTTATCAAACATATAATAAGTTGATTTAGACTATTATAGGATACGAAAATTGAGAAACCTTCTTAAATATTTGTGAAAAAACAACATTTAACATGGTAACTTATGAATTAAGGGTAAAATGGAGTATAGGTAAAATAAAGTTGGATTATTGTGGGTTGAAAATGACATTAGCAAAAAGTAGAAAGGTCATATTTTACTATTCATTTAAGATTAGTTTGATAATTTATACTGCCTTATAATGTACTAACTTCAAAACCCGCCTGATGAGCGGGCTAATTTTATTGTTTTATTTGACTACAAAATTAGAAGATTTAATACACACAAGATTTATGATAATGATGAACAAAGATGCATTGATATATATTCATAGGAATATTAAAAAAATCGCGTAAATCAGCACATACATCTAGGGCTGAGCACAAAACGACCGAATCGAGCCGAACTGGACTAAACCAAACCGAACCGATCATTTTCGGTTCGATTTCGGTTCTATGTATTACCGGTTGTCGGTTTTTGGGTTGGCTCGGTGCGGGTCGATTCGACCCAAAACCGACCAAGCACACACATAAAGCATGTAAACCGGACCGAACCGACACAAAATCGAACCGATTCGGTTTGGTTTCGGTTCATATTTTGTGAAATCGGGTCTCGGAAAGGGTCAGTTTTCGTCGGTTCTGGTCGGTTCCGGACCGATGCTCAGCCATACATACATCTATAAAATTAGAAAATTTTAAAGTGTACATGATATTCCTTGCACATTTGAAATCAATAAATCGTGCACTAAAAGTTAACGCCAAAATAGTAAAAAATGGAAGACCAAATACAATATTTATAGCGCTCTTGGGGTAATAAGATAAACAATATACATCGTATTAATGAGCAGAACGTTTGTTTTTGAAAAACACATGAACATAATGTCAAAAATAAAAGTTAGTATGTATCAATACTAACCGTTAGAAACACCTTCTCAATCAGTACATTTGAGCAAACAGTGACGGAACCAGGGTGTCCCGGGGGGTCCCAGGACACCCATGGGTTTTTGTTGCGTAGTGTTAATTTTGTTAAAAACACATCGATTTTTCTTAAATGCACCCGGTCCCTAAAACTTTTGTTTGTTGTATTGTTTAGTTTATTCTAAGTGCACCTAATCGTTTTGTGTCCTGGTTCTGTCCCTGTGAGCAAATTGTATGTATCGGTACAACCCGTTCGTACACAGTTGTATAAACAGCATAGCATGACCTTAGAAGCTCTCAAATCAGATTGTGATGTTAACTTAATAAACTTAGCAACGCAAAAAAGTGTTTCCTTCAATCGTACTCAACCCAGCATACTTATGAAGTGTGCTCGTAAGTACTCGAAGTTGCTAATAACTGAATCTTACCAACATAACTATGCTAAAATCTATTATCCTGAACCTAATTAACGATACTCAATTATAAACATCAACTAATATTAGCATTTTGCGGATAACGTATATACATATACGTTCACGTATACATCGATACTCTTATTCCAGGTTGACGCAACTCTCGGACGATAGACGAAGCTGACATGGCGAGGTCAGTGTATGAGTGTAGTCGTTGTTCCTTTTGGCTAATAGCTTGCTTTTGTTCACTTTGTAGCAGCTGTGAAATGCATCTATATGGGCATCGGATGTTGTATTATTAATCAAAAAGTTGCAGCAACAGTAACAAACCAAGAACAACAAATAACTATAGCTCGTAACAGTAGCTTAACCCAAATAGTAGCCCACTAAACACTTGGAACAACCGAGCGCTTGGAGCAGTAGTAATGAACCTGAAACAAAGAACAAAACGGCACGGAAAAATCTCCTGTCCTTTAAGCTTAATACGAACTCGTATATTTGTTGCGAGTCTATAATCGTACAAGCCCCAAGATTTGATGCAGCCAACACGTGTCTATTCGGTAGCAACCGAATCAACACAAAACACCGACGATAGTAGAAAGTGATTCACGAATAATGTATGACGGGAAGATTACAGTTATGATATCAAGCAGTTGATTGTTTGTGTGTATCTAAGACTCATGGATATAATGGCCTTATTTATAGATAAAAGTTAACATCCTACTAAGCAAGTTGTTGAGAAAATAAAGGACAAAATTTTGACTCAACAAATAAACCCGTTGCTTGATATTTATCATGAACGTGTACATAGTGCATGAGATTTCTTAGGGAGACCAATTCATCCATGATAATCACCAATCACTTTTTAACATTTAGACCTTGATATCTCATATAATTGTAAATCACACCCCCACCATACATGCATTATTGTCCCCGGCGAAAGAAGTTTGATTTTTATCAAACTTTGACCGGATAGTCAAAATTCAACGTAAACTTTCTCCGGGGACGAGTCCCCGCCAAAAATATATTTCACTTTTACCAAAAATTGACCAAAGTCAAAAGCATGCTAATTGTTCGCGGAAAATTCTCGCTAAACCTTTCCGGGACATGTCCCCAAGAAACCTCGCTATTTATAAAAAAATACACTTTATTGCAACTATTAATACATAACTAAAACCCGATGCTTGGATAGTCTTTTCATTACGTAAAACCCTAAATTATTTTAAAATTAAACGGCATATCTTTAGTTCCATCGTCTGTCATTACCAAATATCCGGTCAAAAGAAACGAAGACTTGAATTTTGAGTACTGGGTTGTATCTCCGTGTTATCCAACGCTTGGGATTTATTGATGAGACTTGACTAAACAGAGTAGATATATAGCTATGGGAAAACAAAAATATTAAATTTATGATGAATTAATATGGTTCTTAATTCGTGTTTGTTAAATGTGATATTGTTTCTTGATTTCATTCTTTGAGCATATGTAATTTAGTATTGGAAAAGGGTGTTTGGACATCATAACTGTTAACTAAGAACATGGTCGACTTTACAAATCCAAAGATGTGCTTTGATTTATAAAAATACTTGATGATACATACTACAAGAACAACAACAACTACAAGAACAACTACTACTTTGATCAGCAACAACAACAACAACAACTACTACTACTAATACTACTACTACTACTACTACTACTACTACTACTACTACTACTACTATTGCTACTACATACGAAGATTTTCCATGTCACCTAACAGCTCATGAAGTAATGCATCCGACCGACATGCGTGGTCGTCGTGAATCCTTGCCATTTCAAGTCTTGCCTCCAAGAACCTTACTCTTGTCTCTAGCACATGTTTTTGTGATTCCAGAAGTTTATCCTAAGATCTTTTCATGGCTCGAGCACTCGTTGGTGCGGATCCGTAACCTTGAGAAGAGATTGTTCTAAAGTACTCGTCAAATGCATTCTTCCACATAAAATATCCGCACCCATTATCTTTTCTAGGTCATTACATAATAAGAAAATTATAAGAGATTACAACTCAATTATTTGTATATTTACATAAATAAGAAATGTATGATTGTTCACCTTGACAGAGGACATGCATAATATTGTCGCCGGATGAATGTTCTCTATGTGATGTTCTTAATTTTATATTTCCGCTCCACAAGAACACATAAAAGGATTAAATGGCTCCATCTCTGGTTTTGAAATTTGTGTGAAGATAAGAGGTTGTGAGGTTGAGTGGTTTTGAGGATAAGATTTGGTAGCTTTTGGTGGGATAAGATCTCAAGTTTTCTGTATGTCATATATAGAGCAGATCTGGTAGCTTTTGGTGGGAAGTTTTGGCGCCATGTTTTTGGTGGAATTCTTGGCGCCATGTTTTTGGTGGAATTCTTGGCGCCATTTTTTTGTGGGAAGTTGAGACCAATAATAATAATAATAATAATAATAATAATAATAATAATAATAATAATAATAATAATAATAATAATAATAATAATAATAATAATAATAATAATTATTATTATTATTATTATTATTATTATTATATTATTGGGAAGGCCTTGAGCTCATTATGATAAATGGACCTCGTTATGGTTTGCACCTCAACGCCGATAAACCGAGGTTTTTGGCCAAGGAAAGATCCTAGAAGGACTCAAAGGTGTTTTCCTCCTAATATTGCCCTACCAAAGATGGTGTAAAATTGTTGGGTGGGCTGTTGGTGTAGACCTTGAGTTTAGTAGTAAGCTCGCTTTGAAACGAGTTTCTAAAACCATTGAACTTATGGACATTGCTAAGCTTAATGATCCCCAATGTGAGTTCTTTGCTTCTCCGCATGTCCGGCATTTCCAAGTCAGATTTCTCTGCGCACATGTTCCCCGTGTCTTTGAACGTGCTCGATTTCATTCGATGAAGCACTTCGCGCCTCTTTGGAGCGAATTGTCACCGCCTGGGCCGGGTTTGGAAATTGGCAATGGAGACCGCCACTATTCCTTTGAATTTGGGGGCTTGGTGTATACGTTCTTGGCGATGTTTTGAATTATGCCTTCCTTGCTTCTAGACTCCAATCGCCACCCTACATTTGAACTTCTCCGGCGATCGGTGTTGGTGCTCTGGATCTTCCTTTGATGATGCCCCGCATGTTTTTAACGAGAAAATGGAGACCGACCTTTGGGTAGCTCTTGTGAGATTGTTGCCCCAAACTCATGAAGAAATTGGCGATTATATTTCACACGTGTCACCAAAGAGGTGAATCCACCTTCGCTTATCTCGCTAGACAAATGGCCCTATGGAGATCGCAAATGGAAGACCATACTTGATCGGCTCGAGTAGTCCCGATAGTTGGGGTGGGGCATACTATGAATGCTAAAACCACCGTGTGTTTTATGCTATCGCCTATGTGTTCCCTTTTCTCCACTCGGATGCCGTGCTCGCTTGTTCCAAGGTTTTACGAGTGATATCTATGGGGATCACGCCGTATCATGTGCAGTATTATTGGTATTAAACATCGACATAATGTGGTGCGTGATACTCACCGATATCCGCTCCGGGTAGGGGTTTCACCAGAAGAAATTGATATCGGGCTCTGAGAGAGGGACAAACACCCACGCCCGGTGACTTGTTACTTTACTCGTGGAGAGAGGCCTTGATGTGTGTGTTGATCTTACCGGTCATCGCCTTAACGCAAACCGGTATGACCGACTTTGTGGCGGGGTGTGCCGTGATTGAAGCCGCACAACAATAAACGTGTCAAGTACGAAACCAAATGCGCCGATATTGGATATGGGTTCATCCCTTCTCTTTTCTTCTTTTGGTGAACTCGAGAAGGAGGCGGTGACCTTGTCAAGCGTATCCAAAAGTTCTCGGTCACCAAGATATTGGCGCGTGGTGCTAACTATATTTTTAGTAGGATTTGTTTTGCTATTGCTAGAGGAGTGGGGCCCAATTAGTTTCTCGGCCCCACTAATTTCTTGTAATTTCCTTTGATTTTCTAATGAAGTGATGTTTTATAAAAAAAAATAATAATAATAATAATAATAATAATAATAATAATAATAATAATAATAATAATAATAATAATAATAATAATAATAATAATAATAATCAATCGTGGGCGATTTGGGTGCAAGGGTATCCTTCCCCCGGTTGATCTCCTCGATCATCTTCCCCACTAGATCATCTTGATCTCACCGGTGTTGTGTTTCGTGGGTGATCTCCTCGATCATCTTCCCCCGGTTGATCTCCTCGATCATCTTCCCCACTAGATCATCTTGATCTCACCGGTGTTGTGTTTCGTGGGTGTGTGTGAGTTGGTCTCCATACCATCGTTTGGGTGGGTTTTCTCATTTGTGCGAGTGGGTGTTAGAGATCACTGCTGGTGTCCTCGTCGTTTTCCTCCTTGGGACAGGAGGTATAGGTTGTTGTTGGTCTCATCACCAGTTTTTCTCTTTGTGCAGCTAGTTCATCACCGGTTTTTGGAAGTGAGTTGGCTCAATATTTCTGGTAGCGAGTTGGCTCAATATTTCTGGAAGCGTTTTGGGTTAGTTTGTTGGCTAGCACATTTCTGGAAGTGTTTTGTTGGTTAGCGGTTTGTTGGCTTGCACATTTCTGGAAGCGAGTTGGGTTAACAATTTTGGCAGTGATTTGCTTTTTAGCGAGTTGGCTTATTATTTTCTGGTAGCGGTTTGCTTCAGTTGGTCTGTTGATTGCTCTATTAGGTGGGGCCCACGCTGATGCCTTTTATTCTTTTGGTCTTTGTTGTGTTTCGCTCTTTTAGTAGGACCATGCATGTATATGCTTTGCCTTTATTTTATTTAGTCTTTGGTTTTTTTTCTTGCGGGTTGTGAAAAAAAAATGGTATCTATTGGTTTACAGTTGCCTTGCTTTTCATGGCCAATCGCGAGGCACTTCGAATTTCTTGCCCATTACAAGGTTGTGAAGGGTGTAGTGGGGGAAATGGTAAAGGGCTCACTAAAAAATATTTTATCGACCATTTGAATACGCGCCGTTTTAAAACGGATGTTCTAAAAGTCTCATACAAGGATCGGGTTTCAAAGGATTTTGCCTTATTCTCCGCGCTTGATCAGGCTCTTCATGCGGCGGGAGTTTGGCTTTGTGGGGAGTGTTTTGCACTTACACGTTCAGTAAAAATTGTAAACATGCCAACGGGGCAGTGGTTCTTGCACCTAGTTTTCATGACGTTGCGATTTGTGGCATCACTGCACCTCCCACACCAGTATTAGATACTGTGAATGGGGCTATTGTTGCATCGGCTTCTACTGATGGTGGTTTGGGTGGCGAGGCTGTCCCTTTGATAACTTCACAGGACGGTAGGACTGTTTTTGATATCAACTTACTAAGCCGGGTGTTCTTGAAGAAGTTACGTACGGTTAAATGCATCCCCCCTAGGCTACGCCTCAGATTCGCCAAGATTTTCCGTAATGCCTTAGATAGGGTCCTTGCGTGTCCCGGGGATCTGTCGGTATGGGTGCAACTCCTTATCTTGTTGTGTTGTGTTTTGACCACTTTTGTACCAGCTAATAGAGCTCAACGACGTTCTGGAGAGCGAGAAAGGTGCCAACTTGAATGTATCTCTCGGGCTATTCTCCACTGGAAGGATCCTACAGACAGGCTAGCATTGGTGATGGAACGTTTATCTGGGACCATTTCATCCTTCGATGGATTGATGAAACCCAAAGATCTTGAGGCAGCTAACCTCGTTCAATGTAAGCGTAAACTGAGGGATGGACATTTTACTGCTGCCATTAAGGTGCTTACGTCTTCTGGTGTCGCCCCATATACATCTGACACCCTGCACGAGCTAGAGGCCAAGCATCCCCGCGCCCCACCTCCAATTTTGTCATCGTCTCCTCTATGTGAATATGTACTCCTTGTGGATAAGGACTTGGTGTTGAATAGGATCCGCAGTTTCCCAAAAGGGACTTCATGTGGTCGAGATGGGCTTAGAGCACAACATTTAATGGATATTTTAGGAGGGGATGCGTCCGCCATTGCTGATGATCTGTTAGGTTCCATTTCGGGGGTTGTCAAACTTTTTCTCGGTGGAATGTGTCCTGCTATATTGGGGGAATATATTGCTAGTGCCCCTGACCCCGTTGGTTAAGCGGGTGGAGGCATACGCGCCTATTCATTGCTGGCACGCAGTGGCGCGAGGCTTGTATCGAAGGTTGCTTCTTCATCTATTAGTAACTCTATGAATACCTATTTGCAGGACTTTCAATTTGGGGTCGGCGTTCCGGGTGGTTGTGAGGTTGTCCTTCATTCGGTGAATCGGCTTGTTGAGGCTAAGGGTCACGCTGTTGGGTTTTCCATGTTGCTGGTGGATTTTCAGAACGCTTTTAATATGGTTTATAGGAGTGTCCTTCTCCAGGAGACCAGGATCAGATGCCCTTCTATTGCTCCTTGGGTTGAGTTTTGCTATGCCAGGCCAGCTAGACTTTATTATGAATATTCTATCCTTTGGTCTTGTCAAGGGGTGCAACAAGGGGACCCGCTAGGTCCCTTGTTGTTCGCCCTCGTCTTACACCCCCTGGTCCATGCTATCAATAGGTCATGCGAGCTTACACTACAGGCTTGGTATCTCGACGATGGTACTATTGCAGGAGACACCCTTATGGTTGCCAAGGCGCTTGGAATTATTATGACAGATGGACCGGCTCGAGGGTTGTTTTTGAATGTTGATAAGACTGAACTCTTCTGGCCTACGGAGGATCCTAGAAGTGGTGGAGGTGTTTTTCCATAAATATCTCTCGCCCGATCAAGGTGTCAAACTACTTGGTGGTTCATTAGTTTGGTTGAAAGTTTTGTCGAGTCGGCTTTGAAAAGGGTCTCTAAAACTATCTTGCTAATGGAAGCTATCCTCAAACTTAATGACCCCCAATGTGAGCTCCTTCTTCTTCGTAATTGTGTCGGGGTTGCAAAATTATCTTATGCTTTGCAGACATGTTCCCCTTCATACGTGCGAGAAGCCCAAGTCCGGTTTGATCAGATGTTGCGTGCTTCCTTGGAGAAGATTATTACAGCCTCTGGGCCAGGTTTTGGTGACTGGCAGTGGCGGCTTGCCACCCTCCCAATCAAGATGGGCGGGCTGGGCATTCATGCAACAAACGACCTTATCCAATATGCTTTCCTCGCCTCTCGTTTGCAAACCAGTGATATGCAGGACCAGATTCTGGTTAAAACAAGCATCAATTCTCAGGGCCCTTCGTTTCAACATGCCCTCGATATGTTTAACAGTGCTTGTAATACAGACATGTTCTCGGTCGCCTCTAACGCTCCTGCCCCCATATGATGAAAACCTTGGCAAAGTGTTACTTTGGTGTCATCGAGAAAGATCTTGTTTCTAAGTATTCGTTAAGCCCGAGGCATGTAGCTATCCTCAGTTGTATCCGGGCTCCACATGCACAAGATTTCCTATTCACTATACCTATTGATGGGTTGGGCCAAAGGATGAACCATCGCCAATTCCATTTGGTATTATGTTATAGGCTTACCATACCTATGTTCTCTGAAGGTAGCTCCTGCCCGAGCTGCAAGCATCGTATGGACCAATGGGGAGACCATGCAGTTCACTATTCCAGTGAAGTGGGAGTGAAATTCAGACATAACTTGGTGTGCGATATTCTTGTCGACATATGTTCCAAGGTTGGGATTATGGTGAAAAAGGAGGCCCCATTGGGGTTTCTTTCGAGGGATGGGAAAGAGCTGCGTCCGGCAGACCTGCTTTAATTCAACTGGATCCAAGGTAAGGACCTGTGTTTGGACGTGACTGGAATCTCTCCTTTTGCTGGTATTGATGCGTCTGCGTGGGCTCCCGGGGTGGCCTTACATAACGCTGTGGAGAAGAAGAAAAATAAATATGTGTCCAAATGTGAAGAAAATGGTTACAAGTTCATCCCATTTGCCTTCTCTACGTTTGGGGAGCTTGACACAGAAGCTTTGGACACGCTTTCACGTATCAAGACTGTTGCAATTAGCCACTCGAATAGTGTCAAGAGTGGGGCTTTTATTTTTCACAGACTTAGCTTTTGTATTCAGAAATGAGTGGGAGCCCAACTAGTGTCTCGGCTTCCCACCAATTTCTTGTAATTCCTCTTGGTTTTCTAATGAAGTGATGTTTATAATAAAATAATAATAATAATAATATTAATAATAATAGTAATAATAATAATACGTATACCAATGCACCTATACTTGGTTGTTTAACATGATACGTATACCAATGCACCTATACTTGGTCGTTTAACATGATACGTATACCAATGCACCTATACTTGGTCGTTTAACATGATACGTATACCAATGCACCTATACTTGGTCGTTTGTTTAACATGATACGTATACCAATGCACCTATACTTGGTCGTTTAACATGATACGTATACCAATGCACCTATACTTGGTCGTTTAACATGATACGTATACCTATACATGATACGTCATATATTTTTAGACTTTGCCATATCGCCGTGTCCGTGCAACCTAAGTTAAAAGTAATTAGATTAGTTTTATAATTTTTAGGTTAAATTTAATTATATAATTTAATAATTTATTATTAATTCTAATTATTTAAAATGATAATTTTAATTTTATAATTAAACCTTTTCCCGGGGACATGTCCCCTGGGAAAGTTTTGGCGTAAATTTTCATTTTCCCTCCGCACTTTTACTTTATCCCGCCATCATTTTCCCCGGGGACTTTTCCTCGGCAAAAATGTCGCTAGAAGACAAAGAAAACTTTCACCGGGGATTTGTCCCCGGCAAAAGTTGAAAGGAAATATTAACCTCAATTATTGACAGATCTGGTCTCACTCATGAAAAAAAAAAAAAAAAAAAAAAAAAAACTGTCTGCCTTCCTCCTCTCACAAAGACCACCACTCCTCACCACCGCAACACCACAAAGACCACCACTCCCTCACCACTAATACTTCACCACCTCCTCCATTGCTACTTTCAGCACTAATACTTCACCACCACCACTGCGTTGTCTTCCCACACTCGCACCACTGTGCACGATGCATCTCAACCCTCTCATTGTTTAATTCTTTCCTCAAACCCTCTCATTGTTTGATTCTTTCTCTTCCCCTCTACTCTCACAACATCCTTATAAAAAACCAGGTACAATTTTTTTTTTAATTTTGCTAGTTTTTTTATTTTCGTTATTTTTATTTTTGTTTTAATTGTTGTTATTTGTTAATTGTTATTTTTTGTTAATTGTTAATTGTTTAATTTTTAATTTATAATTTTTTTGTTTATTTTTTTGGTACTGTAGCTGTAGCTGTGGTGAGACCAACCCGAGACCGAGCCGAGACCACAACCGTGAGCCGAGACCAAAATGTATGTTTATTTTTTTATTTTTTTTTTGTTTATTTTTATAGCGGGGACATGTCGCCGGCAAAAGTTTATAGCTCCCTGTTTATTTTTTTTGTACTTATTGTGTACTCCTCAAACGTCCTTCCTGGATTTGTTTAGTTGACAATCCGTAGACTAGCATATTTGATACTTCCACATTAGCAAATGGCCAAATGTAACTAGTAATATAGATTGCAACTTACAATTTTCAGTTTCATCAAAGTATTCTGTGTAATGGTTGTTTAATTGTTAGCTAAGTTGTTTTAAGCTCATGTGAGCTTTAATTGAAGATGTCAAATCAGTTTTTTTTTAAAAGCAGGTTGTGACATTGGTAAAACTGGCATATTGAAACAGGTTGTAGATTTTTTCCGAAAAATTTCTGGAAAAAATCTGGAAATTACCCATTTTGCAGCAATATTCTGCATAATGGGCCAGCTAGTTTTGTCGGGGACATGTCCCCGGCGAAGGTTCAAAAGCATATTTCAATTTACAATTTTCCCCGGGGACAAGTCCACGGCAAAACTGAAAACACAACAGTAGCCTCACGCTTTTGCAGGGGACATGTCCCCGGCGAAAGAGTTTAACTCAACAGTGGTTACATACTTCCCCGAGGACATGTCGCCGGGAAAACGTGTGCCACGTCGGACTAATAACGTAATTAGGGTACTTAAATTAAAGTCCAAAAATAGTTTCCCCGGGGACGTGTCCCCGGATAAATAGATGCCACGTCGGACATGTTTGACCGGCGACAGCGGGACCCACATGCCCCCGGTAAAAGGGGTAAACAGTCCTCGGGAAAAGTATTCCCGAGAAGGTATTGCCGGGGACTTTCGCCGGGGACATGTCCACGGGAAAAGGTTTCGCAGGGAACACGTCCCGTTGAAAGCCCTGAATTTCGGCTGCGAAAGCGGCGATTATTGTAGTGTTCGTTTAACCTTGTTCAAATATTATTCCATAAACTACTTACTGTTAAGCCACTAAAAAACTTCTTAAAGTGAGCAAGGCCTAATTTCACGACATAACAAACTAACAGACAACATTTTTAACAAACTAAAAAGCTTCTCAAAGTGAGCAAGGCCTAATTTTACTAGCACATAGATACAATGTTGCGTCGAGCATCATGCAGCTCGATCCCCTTAAGCTCGGACCCTTCACTATATATTCACCTGATAACAACTGCTTTGACCATTACTGCGAAGATTCTTTCGCAAAGCTATATGTATTATGTCATTAACATGGTCACACTTGCACTACTCGAGGTCATATTACAATGCAATAAGAGGCAGTTACCTACATAGTCAGCATCAACAGGGATATATCTTCAGTGTACTTTAAGCGCTTGAAGACCTATTTGTTGTGGCTCGTTGTGGTCGTGATTTTGTTGGCAGAAACTGAGGTATGTAATAAGATGACGATGACGATGAAGATATACGATGTGTTTAGCCATTGTGTGAACGTGTGATGAGTTCTCTGTTCTCAGTTGTAGAAGGAGGTCTTCGTGGTGGAAGTGGAATGAATAATTGTTTAACTATCCCACATTGCTTGAGGGAGGAAAAATAGCTAAATATATGAGATAAAAATAAGGAAAGAATAGTAGAACCCAAGGTAATAAGTAATTTAACTATATACAAGCTCTTCTTATTTCTATAAGCTCATTTCAATTAGCTTGAGCTTATAGCTTGTAAAATATTTTATAAGCATGTGTGACAAACAAAGTTTATTCCAAGAGCTAAAATATTTAGAAGCTCAAATTTTCAAAAGCCACTATAAGCCCGCATCTAAACACAACATTATTTTTGTGTGTGCTAATTCTCTTAATACAAACCAAAATTATACGCTTTACAACTAAACTATATGCAGTAATTGTTAGCGGTATGTTTTGTATGGGCTAAAGCCCAACTAATAGTTGATAGGGTTTCACTATATATGTATGCTTCCACATCAATAATAAACACACAAAACACTTGACCTCTTTACATGGTATCAGAAGACCTAAACTGATCCTAGACCTAACTCTAAACAGCCGTCACTTACTAGCCGCCGCCTCCGGCCGCCGGCTGCACGCCGGAGGTTCGGAGGGCTCATTTAATCCTTAAACTATGTCATCTTCCATATTTTCATTAATCATGTTGCATAATAAACATCCTCCTCCTCTCACTCCTTTCTTTGCTGATCCATATTATCATAGTTTGTCAACTCATCACCGATTCTACCAAAAATCAACAGTCGCCGGCTTCATCACCATAAACCCTACAGCAGCGCCATTTAACAGTGGTCTTGCCTATTCAAAATCTCAACTATAGCACCTAAATCACCCTCTGTTTAACATCACACCATCATGACGAGCAATAGCACCAACTTCGGTGTCCTAACGCACATCGAAAATCACATAACCCACTGGAACTAAATATTTCTCCGACGATGGGTTCGAGCCCCACTGGTGAAATAGACAAATTTGTTGCTAAAGGTCTCCGACGATGGGTTAGAGCCCCACCGGGACTAAATATTTTCTTCGACGATGGGTTCAAGCCCCACCGGAGAAATAGACGGATTTGTTATATGTTCGAGACACGGATCTAGATTGTTCTTTTTTTTTTGTTTGATTTAGTGAGCAAAACAAGTACAGAGGTGAAAAGGTGAAAAGATGAAAAAAAAAAAAAAAAAAAAAAAAAAAAGGCAAAAGAAAAGGTAGAGATGAGAATTGTCGGTGTGATGAAAAAAAAAAAAAAAAAAAAAAAAAAAAAAAAAAAAAGGAGATAAAGAGATGATTTGAAGGGTGGTCCCGCCTATTTATTTGGTTTATGTCGAGTATGATTTTTCAAGTGACTATTATTTATTAGCTTTAATTTTTGTTGCGTGTTTATACCGCCATCTTGTTTGAAGATTAGCTTTACGTCATTGTCGTATTTATATGCATGCTGCTTTTGTTGCGTATTTATATGCATGCTGCTGCTTGAAGATTTACAATCGCTTGCTATCGGATATCTTCATCAACAATTTATTATGGTTTTCATGTTTTTATCTTTTTAATCCAATCCGAGCTTTCGCGATTTCGCCGCTCGGATTGCGGGGGAGTGTTAGCGGTATGTTTTGTATGGGCTAAAGCCCAACTAATAGTTGATAGGGTTTCACTATATATGTATGCTTCCACATCAATAATAAACACACAAAACACTTGACCTCTTTACAGTAATAAAAGCATTAAATTACTGATGTAGTATAACTTGGGCAATAACATATGAATTTAGCTTCTTTTGGTCTCCCAGTGTTTATCATACTACAAAAGTTTTTGACACACAATTTGACTCATAGCTTAAACCTATATTACAAACAACTTAGTATATGTGTTTTTCAATTCTATATATGTTTTCTACATGATTCTTATAAATTATAATGTAGTATTTTGCAGTTTAAGCATATTAAGACATTTTTAACACTTTGCAATACAAAAGGACAATAGATTGTTCCATAGAGAAAAGTTCATTATAGAACTCATATTTGTCATAGAACCAATCAACCAATCATAGTCACTCATTTCTTTAATTAAAATATATTCACCTTTCTTTTTTAAATTAAATATCTCACAAACCGTTAATCGTTACGCCAAAAAAATCATACCATCTCGACGATAATTAAATTATCTTTCTATAGATATGCATTGTTATATACTTTCGACGAACTTTTTTTTTTAAAAAAAATTCGTCCAGAAAAATCACATGTGATTTGTAAAAATCACATGTGATTTGATTTTTACGAATCACATGTGATTTTTAAAAATCACATGTGATTTTTCTAGGCGAAATTTAAAAAAAAAATGTATATCTATAGAAAGATAATTTAATTCTCGTCACGATGGTGTATTTTTTGTAGCTTGAATATTTACCGTTTGCAAGATATATTATTTTTTAAAAAATGGTGAAAAATGATTTTTTATTAATTTAGATAGAAAATGGATGAGTATGATTGGTTCATTGGTTCTATGACAAATATGAGTTTATATGGATCTCAACTCCTGTTCCATAACAGTTATCTTTATGAATGTTGTTTTGCAAAACAATATGCAAACCACTTTATCACAGTTGACTATCGAAAGAATGAGATGACCGATCATTTTTTTAGAGCTGATATGATTGATAATATACAAGTATGTTTGATACAACCTTATTCTCACCAAGACATAGATCTCAAAAGCAAAAATTCATATACATGATTATTACTACTTTATTCTAGATAAATGCTAGTATCAAATAAGTAACATCTAACTCCTAAATCTTATAGCTAGCATCTACACGAGGAAGATCGTTGCTCTTGTATTGTTGATGAGCTTCCAAGTTTCATACATTGTTCGTTTCACCTTTCTTATTGTAATCGATACAGTGAGAGTGAGTGAGTGGTTGTTTCCAAACAACTGAAGACCAATAATATTGAAATAAAGATCCAGTCGAGGTGCTCAGGGAGGAAAAACGCCAACATAAGGGAAAGAGGTATATAAAATAGTCCCAAACAAAAAATCTTAGCATAATTGTTACCGCTATCAACTGTATTATCTAAATGCCAAAGAAAGTAATATGCAATTGCATACCCAAAGATCAGACACATGAGCATATATCCGATCGAGTTATAGTTTGGAGGGACAACCGCTACCATAACAAGTGACAAATTTGCAGCATACATCCCGAATAGTCCAATGCATTTTACGATTGTTAAACATATATACCACATCCACGAGATTTTCAAGTAGTATTTTGCAAAGATTATAACTAGAGATGTTAGTACAGCCACAAATGTTGTAACAATCGATATGATCATAAATGGAGGATTGAGTTCGATAGGAGATTTTTTTCTCGTATCGCACACCGTGGGAATCAATACTAGGCCAAACCTAAAGGGGTAACTCATGATGAATAAATTAGAATAGTAGTTTTGCACCCTGAAAAACACAAAATGCAAACATTATATCTAGCCATATATAAAAAACACATATCTCAATCTAAAACCTGATAAATGAATTATGAAAGTGAACATGCACGAAACATAATGAGAATGGAACGTACGGTAGATTGAAGACGGTGGCCGGTTGTGGTTGCGTGTCTTCTCTAATGGAAATGCTTGTTGAATCGGACTCCATATGTATGCTTCAGTTTTAATCTACGAAAATGGTGAATCTATAGAATTATATGACTACTATTGATATCTGATAAAATAGTAAAGAATATAAAATTCAAAAAAAGCATTGATATGGTATAACAGAAAGAGCGAATTAAAAGTTATATTGATATGCTTGACCAAATATTTTCTTTTTTCATAAAAGATAAAGTTTTAATAAATTTAAAAGAAAATTACCAAAAGGGGACTTTTTTTGAAGCATGGTCCGTTCTATTTCCCAAAAGAGTCACGTTCAACTGCTCAACTCCACCACTTTAATGACAAGTGTCAAGAGTTAGGTAGACATGCTTTTTTACTTTTTCTTAAATTACAAATATGCCCCCCTATATAAATGCTACCCTCTCTCTTCAAATATTGTTGCTTATTTTCTTCTTCTGGTTAGTTCGATCAATATAAATAATAATAAGATCTAGCTAATCGTGGTCACATAGATAGATCGAAGATGCATCGGAGCTTCATGGAATCTGTTTGTTTTTTTTTTCTTCGATCCCATCTTAAACATTATTATGGAGTGTTTGGTTTATATATTTGTGACTTGAGAAGAGACGGTATGAGTGGTTTAATTTCCGACGAGATCTCATAGCAGCAGTAGCAGATTCCGGCGAGATTTTTTAGATTTCGGTCACAGATCTGAATGATACACAAATGGAAACTCGAATAAGTCTCATGGTTACGCGTTCTCTTGATTCGCTACGTGAAGTGTTCAAGTCATTAGTTGTTGAAAAAGTTTCGGTCACAGATCTGAATGATTCCGGCGATAGCAGCAGATTCCGGCGAGATTTTTAAAGACGAGGCTGCTTGATGTTCTTGTGTTTTCACCATCAATCTTGTTAGTTATATGTCTTTTTTTTTAAATACTTGATATATGTATTTCATTATACGTGGGTTTTTTTTTTTGATGTGTGGTTTTTTTTATGCGTGGTTTTTAAAGACTTGATAGATGTATTTCTTTTTAGTGGTAATAAGCACTTTAATTATTTTTTTTACCTTCAGGGTAGAACAGTATTCCCAATAACTTTGCAAAGCAAATTCTGAATTGAAAAGAATGTGTGGGAATCATATTTAATTGAATGGTCCTGTTTTCAATTATTACACATGATACTTGATGCAAGAATAGTGTAAAATGAAACAGGTAACAATGTATATTTCTTTGACATTATACGAAGTATTTCATTTTTTTCTTCCTTAAATCTTAGTGGTAATAAGCACATTATTACTGTAATACTAGTGTAATATGATATATTAATTTTTGTAAGTATAGATAATTTTTGTGGTTGAGCAGTGGTGGTGGTGGTGGTTATGGACTGCTAAGGTGGTGAGCAGTGGTAGTCGATCAGTTGAGCAGCGGTGGTGGTGGTGGTTATGGACTGCTAAGGTGGTGAGCAGTTGAGCAGTGGTAGTCGAGCAGTTGAGCAGCGGTGGTGGTGGTGGTTATGGACTGCTAAGGTGGTGAGCAGTGGTGGTCGAGCAGTTGAGCGATGGTAGTCGAGCGGTTGAGCGGCGGTGGTGGTGGTGGTGGAGATATGGCGGATCTTTTCCCATGGCGGAGATATGGCGGATCTTGGATTGAGGTTGAAGAGAAAAAAATTAGAAAAAATGAAATATGTGGTGTCTTTTATATATGTGTTTGAGGGTAAATTAGTCATTTGAGTTAAAAGGTAAAAAATATCTTCACCTAACTCTTGACACTTGTCACTAAAGTGGTGGAGTTGAGCAGTTGAGCAGGCTCTTTTGGGAAAGATATGAGAAAAAAGTCTTAAAAATGGACCATGCTTCAAAAAAAGTCCCCTTTTAGTAATTTTCTCTAAATTTAATTATATTCAATAAGTATGTACTGTAATATAGGGCTGAGCACCGAAGGTTTAAAACCGAACCGGACCGATGAAACCGACCGAACCGACAAAACCGAACAGGACCGACAGCCTGTCGATTCGGTTTCGGTTTCAGGTTTTACATGCTTTTGATTTCGGGTCGGTTGGTTCGGTCCGGTTCGGCCCAAAACCGACAAAAACATGCCAAAGTACACCTAGACCGACAAAACCGAACCGAACCACGAAAACCTAACCGAACTGACAACATTCGGTTCGGTTTCGATTCGCGTTTTTCACGGTTTTCGGTCCTCGGTTTTCTCGGTTCGGTTCGGTTCGGTTTATGACCGACGCTCAGCCCTACTGTAATATATTTACATCTGAAATTCAATAAATTTGTGGCAAAGACTAGCAAAAAACTAACAAAATTACCGAAGGGCGGATAGAGGTTGTTAATTGAGGGTTACTCACACCATTTTTTTCTTATACTTACACCACATTGTACAACATTTTAATACACACTGTACAAGACAGTAATGCACAATTGTGGTGTATGTATAAAAAAAATGATATAGTATGAGATTTTTACCCTGACGTTTAACGGTAAAAACCCAAAAACCAGAGAACCTAAAGGGTGCCTTTCATAACCAATTCAAAGACCATGCCAAATTACAAATCTATTTAAGTAATTGAAAATTACAAGGTTTTAAAATGCTTGCGCGTTACGTCGGGATATAATTCTTAGTTAGGACAGTTTAAGCTCATTAATCATTATAGGGTTTTTTTTATATTGAAAATAGTCTCACAGCTTCACTTCCTTTTAGTTATGCTCATTATATGGCAAGGTGTAAGTAATTCGTTACAAATTATTGCAGGTTTGTCTCATTTTAATAAACTTTTATATGAGACATACGTCTAATCTACTAAGATAAGTGATCACCAAATTTAGGTAACTATATTCGTTAAAATCCAGCATTTAACATGGTTATGAGTTAAGGGTAAAATGGAGTAAAGGTAAAATAAAGTTGGATTGTTGTGAATTGGGAATAGGAATGGATCCACTAAAAAGAAAAATAAAAATAAGAAGAATGAGAAATGTTTTCAACCACACATTTCAAATGAAGAAGTAGAATTTCATGGGTGATGCATATTTTTTTGTAGGTGCATCTTAAATGTGCGGCTGTGGTTATTTCTCATCCTTCTCATTTTACTTTTATTTCTTATTTGATCCTTACTCATGTAACCTATGTAAACTATAAGGTTGAAAGTTTTTTTTTTTTTTTTTTTTTTTGAACGGAAAGATTCATTAAGCTAGCAAGAAGCTAGAACAGAACAAAATATACAACATAGAAGTAAGAAGAGTTGGGTTATGAAGCCAACCTATCCAACTAAATTTTGTAGATCTATACAAAGTAAAAGATTTCGATACAAAATTATCAAAACACACACTTTTTCTACGACTCGTCACTCCAAAAACGCATTTGTTTCTATGCACCTAAACATGCCACCATAAGGAGAAGAACAAGGCTTGAAAGTTACATTAGCAAAAAAGAGTTGAGATCCATATAGAACTCATATTTGTCATAAAACCAATGAACCAATCATAGCCATCTATTTTCTATCTAAATTAATAAAAATTCATTTTCCACTTTTTTCTTTTAAAACAACATATCTCGCAAACGATAAATATTCGTTTACAAAAAATACATGTATCGTGGCGAGAATTAATTATCTTTCTATAGATATGCATTGTTATATAATTTCGACGAAGTTTATTTTTTAAATTTCGCGGAAAAATCACACGTGATTTGTAAAAATTACATGTGATTTTTAAAAATCACATGTGATTCGTAAAAATCAAATCACATATTTTAACAAATCACATGTGATTTTTACAAATCACATGTGATTTTTACAAATCACGTGTGATTTTTCTGGACTAAATTTTTTTAAAAAAAAGTTCGTCAAAAGTATATAACAATGCATATCTATAGAAAAATAATTTAATTCTCGTCGAGATGGTATGATTTTTTTGGCGTAATGATTAATGGTTTGTGAGATATTTAATTTTTAAAAAAAGGGTTGATATATTTTAATAAAAGAAATAAGTTGCTAGGATTGGTTAATTGGTTCTATGACAAATATGAGTTCTATAATTAACTTTTCTCTATCAAAAAGTAGAAAGGTAAAACTAAACCAAATTACTCATATTTTACTATTAATTTAAGATTAGTTTGACAATTGATATAAGGGTGTGTTTGGTTAAGAGAATTGAAGATGGAGAAATGGAAATGGCTTTAATTCTCGTGTTTGGTAAGCGGAGAAATGAAAAAGCGGAGAAATTGGAGAAATTGGTGGGAAATGGAGAGTTGAGTAGTGTAATTTAAGTAGCCCATTTCCATTAATTTTATGGAGAAATTGGAGAAATGAATTAATTTTTTGAAAAAATGTTTTTTTTTTTTTTTTTTTTTTTTTTTTTACATTTAAAAAATATTTAAAAAATTATTTAAAAAAATAAGTTTAAAATTATTTAAAAAAAAATAAGTTTTTTAAAATAAATACATTTTAAAAATATTTTTTAAAAAAACAAGTTTTTTTTAGTAAATACATTTTAAAAAATAAGTTTTTTAATAATTTTTTATAGAAAGTACATAAATTTTAAAAATAAATTTAAAAAAAAATATATATATTTTTTAAAATAATTTTTTAAATATTTTTATGAATTTTTATTTAGACAAAATATTATTTAAATAATTTTTTTTTCATTTCTCGTCAAGTCTCATTGTTACCAAACATTAGAATTGAACAAAATTCTCTCTCGATTTCTATTCTCCGAGATTCTATTCTCTACTTCATTTCTTTTCTCTGAATTTCTTTCTACCAAACGCACCCTAAAGGTAAATTTATGTTTTGGATAATGATACAAGTATGAAATGTTAGTGGCATGCGTTGGGATTTTTATACTTGGTTTTTGGAACGGAGTAATACTTCTAGTTGTGCTTCAGACAATATGACGAGTACGAAATCTTGATTGCTAAATATATAGTAATCTGGCTGGTATTATGAATTCTGTTTTTAGACTAGTGTTGAAGAGCAACATTGTAAAACCTCAACTAAATGTACGTCGTCATTAACAATAAGTTAGTAGTCCCTTGTTTAGAACGCTTTTGAAAGTAGGAAAACATATTATGGGACATCAATAGGAACTTGTTTATACGTAGACAATTGAAAGGATGTTGAGCCTAAGTCTTCGAAACCTTTCATATAAAAAATATAGGAGATGATTAGCTTGACAACGTATCAATATTGCTAACATCACACGAGAGCTAACTTTACTTTGACATCATCAGACCCAGAAATTCCAAGATAGTGAATCAAATTCTAAGTCTACTATTCAAGTTCAAGAGTTGAGTCACAAGTAAAAGGTTCATGTAATTTAGATGTTCAAGTTCAAGCTGAAGGTTGAAGTGGTTCAAGTCGTGTTTGTATAGAAGTGGAATGGGTTAACAAGTCCAAGGGTCTGTTATGTAAATATAGTAAAGTGTAGGGGTGTAGCTTGTAAATAATTAGTTGTAACTCTCTTTAAATATCTGTATCCTTCATTTCATTTCAGTTAACAAAACTAACAAACTTTTCCCCAAATCACTGTGTGTTTTTACTGTGTGTTTATCTTGTTGTTCAAGTTCACATGGTATCAGAGCGTGAATAACAAGATTCACCTCATTTCAATCACTAAATTCGTGTATCAATTACATTAATCCGTTAGATCGATTCTTGAGATCGGTTCTTGATTCTCAATCAATCCAATTGATTGATTCTTGTGTTAATTGATTCAATTTCAAGTGTGATTGTGAGTTGTTGTTAATTGTGCTTCGCGATTGTAAAATGAGTCCCGCTAGTAGTAATTCGGTTCAAGGAGGTGTTGACATTAGTCTTGTGCAAAATCCTTTGTTCTTGCATCCTTCCGATGGTCTGGATCACTTTCCATTCAAGAAAAGTTGGTAGGTGCTCGTAATTATCGTTCTTGGAGGAGGTGCGTGGAAATTGCTTTGTCAACTAAGAGGAAACTAGGGTTCATAAGAGTACAGTTCCTAGATCTTGATCCCGCTTTGTGCGAACGGTTGGGAAACTTGTAATAATATGGTGATAAGTTGGTTAATGTCTTACGTATGCGAGTCCATTGCTAAGTCAATCATGTTCATTGAAGCGCTTATGAGATTTGGAGTCGGTTGGAAAAGAGATTTACGACCGAGTAATGGATCAAGAAAGTATAAGTTGAATAGGAAACATATGATATTGTGCAGTCGGGCAACCAATCGGTGAGTATTATACAAAAATGAAGTGTGTATGGGAAGAATTGGACTCTATGAATGTGTTGCCTAGGATTTCTAATGTTACTGCTGAAATAACTGCTTTCTTGAATGCCATTCATACTCAGAAGGAAGAGCAAAGACTTTTTCAGTTTCTCAATGGTCTTGATGAACATTTCTCAGCACAAAGAAGTCAATCGTTGCTTAGTTCACCATTGCCAAGTGTAGAATCTGCTTGTGCATTGCTTCAACAAGAAGAATCTCAAAGGGAAGTGTTTGGTAGAACTTTGGATTCTCCTATGGAGTCAGCTGCTTTGTATACAAGAACTGAGAATAAGGAGAAGTGTAGTATTTGTGGTTATAAGTGGCATCCAGCAGATAAGTGTTGGGAGAAGATAGGTTATCCTGTTTGGCATTACAAGTATAAGCAGAATCAGGCTAAGAACAAAGGTAAGAGTGTGGTTAAACAAGGAGGAATCACCAAGAAGAACTATTGTTTGAATCACGAGACTTCTGGTCACATTATGTTTACTTCTAAGCAATTTGAGCAGCTTATGAAGAGTTTGCCACATTTCAATTCTGCTGATATGAAGTATTCTACTGACACTGATGAGGAACTCGACAATGAGTTTGTGGCAGGTATATCCTGGTACTCCTGTTTGTCTTGTTCTAAAATTGTTATTCATGGCTGGATAATTGATATTAGTGCCACAGACCATATTACACCTAAAGTCACAGATGTGTTTGAGCTAAAAACACTCAATTTTAAACCACAAATAACTCTACCAAATGGTCAAGTCTCACATATTTCTCAAATTGGGAAGGTTAAGCTTAACAATGGAATTATGTTGAAAGATGTGTTAGTAGTTCCCACCTTTAAGTTTAGTCTTCTATCTGTGACAAAATTGACAGAAGATAACAATTGTTTTGTCTCCTTTTATCCAAAATTTTGTGTCATCCAGGACTTGACAACAAGGAAGGTTCGGTGCAGGTAAGAGAAGACATGGTCTCTATCATCCGCTTAATATCCTCTTGATCAAATTCACTCCAAGGCGCAATCTATGGTGGTATGACTATGGAAGATTGTAGTTTGTTTTCAATTTTCTCAAATACTGTAAATCATAATAAGCATGCTGCAAGTGTATTCTCAAACTCATATACTTTGTGGCATCATAGATTAGGACATTTGTCAAATTCTAATCTCAAACATGTACCTTGTGATTCCTTGTCAAAACTCAATTCTACTTCAGAAGTGTGTCTTTCATGTCCTATGGCAAAATTTACAAAATTGCCATATTCATATAGTGAGTCACATGCTGTTGAACCTTTCCACTTGATACATATTGACATCTGGGGTCCATACAAAGTTCCTACCAATGGTAAGTTTAGGTATTTTCTCACAATTGTGGATGATTGTAGTAGAGCAACTTGGACTTATCTCTTAGTTCAAAATCGGACTCACCACGGTTTGACTACTTTCGCAAGTTTGTTGAAACACAATTTGAGAAGAAAGTCAAAGTAGTTAGGTCCGATAATGCTCTAGAATTTACGAAGGATCACTTGGACCTTATTTTATTGATCGAGGATAGAACATCAAACTTCATGTGTGGATAGGCCACAACAAAATGGTAGAGTGGAGAGGAAGCATATGCATATTTTGGAAGTGGCTAGAGCCACGAGATTTCATTCTCATTTGCCATTGGAATATTGGGGTGATTGTGTACTCACCGCTACATTTCTCATCAATAGAACACCTTCATCGGTTCTACAACACAAGACACCTTATGAAGTTTTGTTGAATAAAAAGCCGATGTATAGTCTTTTAAGAGTATTTGGGTGTTTAGCCATGGCTAGTAACCCGATAGAGCTAGCGATAAGCTTTCTCAAGAGGTGTTCCATGTCTTTTCTTAGGCTATCCACAACATCAAAAGGCTACAAGTTACAAAATCTTCTTACTAAAACCAGATTTGTGTCCAGAGATGTGCAGTTTTATGAAGATATTTTTCCTTATTCCAAACCACACATGCTTAAGTTGTTACAACCTCTTCCTTCACCTACATCTCAACCAACTCATTGGTATGATGATTATGTGACTACCACTGTTCCTAGTAACTCTACCATACCCAATCCTGAAAATGTTTCAAATACTATTGCCTCAACACAAGTTCCTGCACCTGTACCAGTACCACCACCTACTGAAAATGTCCCTAGAAGGTCATCCAGAACAACAACAACTCCTCAGTGGCTACATGATTATGTTACTCCAACTAATTCCAGAGCCAACCAAGTCTCAGTGACTCATGTTAAATCTCAATTTCAAGTTTTCCTTGCTGCTCTAATAGCACAAGTTACACCTACTTCCTTTAGAGAAGCAATTAAAGACAAAGACTGGTGTTTGGCTATGAATGATGAGTTGAGGGCTCTGGAGTTGAATGATACTTGGGAAGTCACAGAATTGCCACCTTCCAAGAAAGCAATTGCTTGTCACTGGATATTTAAAACCAAGTTAAAAGCTGATGGTACTGAGGACAGGAAGAAAGCAAGGCTAGTAATAAATGGAAATAGGCAAAGGAAGGGTGTGGATTATGAGGAAACTTTGCCCCGATGGCTAAAATGGTAGCTGTCGAGCCTTACTTGTCAGAGCGCCATGAAGAATTGGGATGTGTGCCAAATGGATGTTTCAAATGCATTTCTTCATGGTGATCTTCTTGAAGATGTGTATATGCAAATACCTTTAGGCTACACCGTGAGGGGAGCCTGCTCAAGATGTTCCTAAGTCTAATAAGGTCCGCAAGTTAAAGAAATCTTTGTATGGGCTCAAGCAGCACCAAGACAATGGTTTGCAAAATTGTCATCTGCTCTTGTATCTTTTGGCTATGTTCAATCAAAAGCGACTACTCATTGTTTGTCAAGAAAATGAGACATCCTTCTCGCGATTACGGTGTATGTTGATGATCTCTTGATCATTGGAACTCATGCGTAAGAAATTCAAGTTCTGAAGTCTCAATTGAACTCTCATTTTCACATGAAAGACTTAGGACCTCTTAGTTATTTTTTGGGATTGGAAGTATCAAGAAGTGAGCAGGGTATTTTCATATCTCAGAAGAAGTATACTATGGAGTTGTTGCAGGAATATGGTGTTCTTAATTCAAAACCTTACAAGTTGCCAATGGATCAGCATGTGAAACTTCAAGCTGATTTGGGTACTCCTCTACCTGATCCTGAAATTTATAGAAGACTCATTGGCAAGTTAATCTACCTTACCATTACCAGACCTGATATTTGCTTCACAGTTCAAGTGTTAAGTCAATTTATCGACAACCAACCTCGGTACATATGCAGCGACTAAACATTTGTTGAGATATCTTCTTAATAGTCAAGGCAAGGTGTTTTATTGGCTACAGTTCATCAGTTCATCTAAGCGCTTATTGTGACTACGATTGGGCTAGTTGTCCAATGACAAGAAGATCTACAACAAAGTTATTGTATATTGCTAGGTGATTCACCCATTTCTTGAAATCTAAGAAAGAATGTTGTTTCAAGGTCATCGCAGAGGCGAGTATAGAGCTATGGCTCTAACACATTGTGAAGTTACATGGTTGGCAGTTTATTGAAAGACTTGGGTATTAAAGACTTAGGTCCGATTGATTTGAAGTGTGATAATCAAGTCGCCATCTACATTCTTGCTAATCACATCTTCCATGCGAACCAAACACATTGAAGTAGCGCCACTATGTTAGAGATCAAGTCAAGGCTGGAGCAGTTCATCCATCTTATGTTCCTTCTAAAGCTCAAGTAGCTGATGTCTTTACTAAAGTCTTACATGTGGATCAGCATTACCATCTTCTACACAAGTTGGGAGTTCCAGCTTCTTCTCACTCTCAACTTGAGGGGGAGTATAGAAGTGGAATGGGTTAACAAGTCCAGGGGTCTGTTATGTAAATATAGTAAAGTGTAGGGGTGTAGCTTGTAAATAATTAGTTGTAACTCTCTTTAAATATCTGTATCCTTCATTTCATTTCAGTTAACAAAACTAACAAACTTTTCCCCAAATCACTGTGTGTTTTTACTGTGTGTTTATCTTGTTTGATGTTTCAACTGTAACGTGTTTTGGAATTTCTAATTTGTAAAGAGGATGATTTGATACTCGTATATAATTAGTGCCCAACTTTCAACATTTCTAATAGATACTGAAACTTAAAAAGTCATTGTATTAGTAGACCTCGGTCCTTTTTATTCTTGTACAATGTACCAAGGACGGAACTTTATTACTAGTACATATATACAATGTTACGTCCAGCATCATCAGCTCGATCCCCTTAAACTTGGACCCTTCACTCTATATTAGCCTGATAGCAACGGCTTTGACCACTACTGCCTAGATTCATTTGTATCCGTGAGTATGACTACTTGCCAATTACATTGTCACACATTTGCACTACTCAAGCTGCGTCGTTACAATGCAAGAGCCAGTTACCAACATAGTCAGTATTAGCAAGGACTTCTTCAATGCACTTGAAGACCTTGTTGCTGTAGTTGGTGGTGGTCGTAATAAGATGACGATGGAGGCAAGTGTTGGTACGATTTGTTTAACAAATATTTGTGTTGGGAGTTCACAATTGTAAAAGGAGATGTTTAATTGTCCCACATCGCTTTCTGGGGAAAAATAGCTACAGGGAAGAGATTATAAATAAGGATGGAATGATAAAATATACTATTAAGTTTGGACTTTAAATGTTACATTCTTTGTATTTTTGGGAAGAGATTATAAATAAGGATGGAATGATAAAATATACTATTAAGTTTGGACTTTAAATGTTACATTCTTTGTATTTTTTTTGTATTTTTTTGGTTATTAATCACCTTCACATATAATAATCAAAATGATAAAAGAGAATTAGTTATTTAAAATCTAAACTCTAATTACAATTTTTAAAAAATTATATGAAAGAGTAACAATCTGATTGAGTTGTTTAAGGGATATGTTATAAGAACATCTCTATGATGTAATAATAGAGGGTTTTAGTCAAAATGTACAAATCGCGATACACATCGTATAATTTTTCGATGCGTGCAATGATTGGAAACCCCTAATAAGGGGGTTTGTATAAACTGCCTCGTTGTTTAATTGAGCAAGCGTTGATTTGATAGCTTAGCTAGAGTTATTTTTCTTTATGTAGGTTAGTTTTTTACCCATATAAAAAGACGGGCTAATTTGTAAAAAATTTGGCCACATTTAACACTTTTTTTCTTTTTTTCTTTTTTTTTTTAAAATGGGAAAGGGTATGGTCCATTTAAATATTAAATAAACATTAATGGATACATGTTTTTTATTATTCGGAGAATATTATAATTGTTTTTAATAAAAAACTTATAAATATAATATATTTAATTTTTTTAAATATAAATGAGTTATGTATAAGAAATTTATTTGGTCATTTTGGGTCTTTTTTAAAACGATTTGTATAACGTGGTAGTTTGGTCCGCGTCTGCTTTTTAGCGCCTGCTTAGTTTAAACATGCCTTTCGGACTGAGCTCGTTTAAACAGTGGCCTGTGCCCACCTGGTTTGCCACCTATACAACTTGTAATTGGTATGAGAAATGTCATGGTCATAGAAAGGATGCAAAATATCATGGTCATAGAAGTAAGAGTAAAGTCCAAAATCGTTCGCGTGGTTTCTTGCAGTGTCAGATATCGTCTAAACTTTTTTGGCAAAAATCATCCTCAGATTAGTAAAGTTGGCGCAAATCATCCCTCCGTTAGCAAATTCGGTTAATAAGGACTAACGGTTGCAAAATTTTCTCCGTTATCGCCACGTGTCATGTCGGTCGGATCGATGAGCGGGTCGGGTTGCCACGTGGACCGATGAGGTGGTGCCTGCGTGGCATTGGTAAAAATATCACGATTTTGGCTCTCACGGATTCGAACCGGGTTGTTTGTGTGGGAAGTGAACCTATGCCCGGTTGTGCTAAGCATAGTTTCATTAATAATACTCAAAATCAAATCATAACCCTTCGCTATTATTTGGCGATTGATAATATGAAAAGGTTGATTTAGGTTTTGGCTATCAATTTATGAGGTTATATGGACTGTCAAAAATAAATAAATACACCGTCGGACTCGCTTTTTCGTGCTCTTTCCAATGGTATGCTCGGGAATTTTTCGACTTAGTTTGAACCTCGAAAAATGCGAAAATCATCGTTTTCTTTGTTTTGCATTTTCGAGGTCCAAACCAAGTCGAAAAAATTCCAACTCTCTCGTCGATTCGTTTTTCGTGCTCTTTCCAATGGTATGCTCAGGAAATTTTTTCGACTTAGTTTGAACCTCGAAAATCGAAAATCATCGTTTTTCTTTGTTTTGCATTTTCGAGGTCCAAACCAAGTCGAAAAATTCGAAAGCTTCTCCGACTTCGTTTTTCGTGATCTTTCCAATGGTATGTTCGGGAATTTTTTGATTTCAAAGCGAACCTCAAAAATTGCTAAAACAAAGAAAAACAATGATTTTGCATTTTCGAGGTTCAAACTAAGTCGAAAAATTCCCGAGCATACCATTGGAAGAGCACAAAAACGAGTCGACGGTATGCTCGGGAATTTTTCGACTTGGTTTGGATCTCAAAATGCAAAACAAAGAAAAACGATGATTTTCGCATTTTCGAGGTTCAAACTAAGTCGAAAAAATTCCCGAGCATACCATTGGAAAGAGCACGAAAAACGAGTCCGACGGTGTATTTATTTATTTTTGACAGTCCATATAACCTCATAAATTGATAAGCCAAAACCTAAATTGAACCTTTTTATTATTGAATCGCCAAATAAGGAAGGTTATGTGATTTGATTTTGTGTATTATTAATGAAACTATGCTTGCACAACCGGGCATAGGTTCACTTCCACACAAACAACCCGGTTGAATCCAGGAGAGCCAAAATCGTGATATATTTTACCAATGCCACGTGGCACCACTCATTGGTCCACGTGGCAACCCGACTCGCTCATTGATCCGAACCGATGACACGTGGCAGATAACGGAGAAAAATTTGCACCGTTAGTCCTTATTAACTGAATTTGCTAACGGAGGGATGTATTTGTGCCAACTTTACTAACGGAGGGATGATTTTGTGCCAAAAAAAAGTTTAGGGATGTATACAGTGCCACGGGGCAAACCACATGGATGTATTTTGGACTTTACTCTAGAAGTAAAGATGGCAAAAACCTTGAATCTGATGGAGAATTTAATATCCGATCCCGATTTGACTGGGGAATACTCGGGTTGACTGGGTATGGGGAGTAGGGAATTCCCGATACTGAAAAGCGGGTATGGAGGTGGGGATGGTAATACCCTCGAGTCCTTGAACCCGTCCCCGAATATCTTTTAAGTATAAATACAATTGTATATCTTGTCAAGTGATACCAATATATTAATACTAGTTGAATTAAATATATTCAATAAGATGCCATAAGATTATTTTTAGAGTACCAAAACTGACTTAAAAAGGGGTCATATAAACAAGTATTTTTAACAGATTGTATATGATATATTATGAAAGAGCATTTGGTATATTTTATTCTTACGAAGTTGACAACATACGGTTTACAAGTTGTAAAATGTATCGATACTGATAGGTCTACAACAGTTTTTTAAAATTTCATTACTTCGTCTCGCCATTCAAGTTGTATCCGATTAGTGATGACGATAATATGTCATACTGAAACAAATAATGTTTAGCCAACTTATTGTGATCATACAATAAGACTAAGTACACAGAATTCATTGTTCAATAATTAGTTAGCTTTAGTTTTTAAACAAATTAATAATGTGTAGAATATAGATTTGCAGACTTTTGAAAACTTGGAAAGCGTAGCTTGTATTGGTCTATATGGTTGTTCAAGACACATAAAAGGTTTACATATGTGTCAACTGTGTAACGGGGAGGATCCTCGTTCACCATCAGGGATGGGGACTTATTTGTGACCCCGTCGAGGATGAGGACGGGGATGGTAATAACTATTGAACTTCGGGGATGGAGATGGTATCGACCATTCCTCGCAAACCCGACCCCGTTGCCATCTCTACATAGAATGGATGCAAAATAACATACCATAATAAAGAATGAAGTATAATAATTTACACACCGTAACGAAGAGTGATAAGTTAAGTTAGTCGTCCCATGTTTATGACGATTTTGCAAGAAGGGTGATTAATTAAGTTAGTAGCCCCCTTGTCTAGAATGGATGCAAAATAACATATGGTAATAAAGAATGGATGCAAAATAGCCCCGTTGCCATCTCTACATAGAATGGATGCAAAATAACATACCTTAATAAAGAATGAAGTATAATAATTTACACACCGTAACGAAGAGTGATAAGTTAAGTTAGTCGTCTCATGTTTATGACGATTTTGCAAGAAGGGTGATTAATTAAGTTAGTAGTCCCCTTGTCTAGGACGATTTTGCAAGTAGAAGAAGATGTGGATATGAACGATGAAAACAATATTTTTGAAGGTGATGAGGATGATGAAGATATCCGACGAAGTAAACTAGTTTTTTGGGTACCAATTGGGATTCATTTACATGAAGAAATTCGAATGAGGTGGAGCCTAAATATTACAAACCTTTCCGAATGCTAAAGGAGACGATTTATATGCCAATGTATCAATGTGGTTGGCATCATGCGTGAGCGTGTTTTACTTCGGCGTCACACCCAAAAATTCAAGATATGAATCAAGTTATTGTTAGACCGTATGTTTACATTGAAAACCCCATGGGTATTATGTATTATTCAATCACAATTTATAGAGAATACATGAAACATAAAGGAAACCCTAACGGACCCTAAGCCCACACACGGGCTTGGGCCTAGCCTAATCTATTCGCTAATACTCCCCCACAGTCTGAGCGGCGAATTCACGAAAGCTCGAGACTGAAAGAGATTACTAGTATTATTGATAAAACTAACTTTGTTGATGAATACGTCTTCAAACAAGCGGAAGATGAAGACGTCTTCAAACAAATGCTAGGCAATGGAGGAGAAGCGATGGCGAAGTGGATGAGAAGGGAGGAGGAGCGGCGGTGAATGGAGGAGAGGCGACAAGAAGTGGATGAGAGGAGCAGCGACAAAAGTGGATGAGAAGGGAGGAGAGGAGCAGTTGAGGAGTAGAAATGGGAAATTAGGGTTTTTTTTTTGTGGAGGATCGGTAATGTTTTGTGTGAAGGCATGTTAGATGATTTTTGTGACAAATGTTTTGTGATCTCACGTGGACTACACCAGAAGAAAAAGTTGAATTGTTTAATGGTATGTGATGGTGACTTGTGGCTTGGCCTATCAAAGGAATGAATTGTTTAATGAGAATCCAGTGACTACACCAGCGGAAGTTTTGTTGAACAATGATTGGAAGAAAATAGGGTTTGGCGGCTAGGGTTTAACGGGTGAAGATCAGACCCGCTCTGAAACCATGTTAGACCGTATGTTTACATTGAAAACCCCGTCGGTATATCATTATTATTGACCATTATTTATAATGGTGAAACCCTATTCGAGTTCAAGATTTGAATTACAAGTAAATTGTTCATAGTCCAGATCCAGCTGTTCAAGTTCAAGCTTAAGATTGAAGTGGTTCAAAGTCATGTTTGAGGTTTCTATTGTAACGTGTTTTGGAATTTATAATTTGTCAACGTAATATCAAAATAAAATGATATTAGCATATTTATTATTGAATACATTTCGTACTAAAAAATATTAGTTGACATAATTTTTTTTTTTTTTACATAACTAGGACTTTTATAACTTGCTATTGCCTCGACCATCAACCTCCCTTGAGCTTGGACCATGCACGCCTGAGCATCAGCTCGATGTAGGATGGTCAAGAATTAGCTTGAGTTACAAAGGTTAATTCTTGACTATCCCACATCGAGTTACCAAAGGAAAGTAGCTAGAAAGTGGTGTTACAAAGAAGGATGATATATCCACAAAAAACATTGCAAAAGATTTTTTTTCACAAAATGATGTGACACACATTGATAAAAAAAATATGAATTTAAAAAGAGGGGAGAGATTTGACTAGAAGAAATTTTATTGGCAAGTTATTTTGTGGATGTTATTTTTAGAATGATGGCCATGTACTTCTATCATCACCCTTTACAAAGTGTTTCACTATTTATAAAGGATTTTAACATACTCCCTTTGTCCCAGATTATAAATTCATTTTTTTTTTTTGATAATCATGATTTCTGACCTTTTGATCGACTAATTCACGGGATTTGAACCCACCGCCACACAGAGTCAAACCAGGTAAGGCCCTCCCTTTTCAGGAGGTTGGCGTGACAACTTAAGGTTGTTTGCACCTAGCAGGAATTTAACTTGAGACCTCACACATTTTAGAATGATAGCTACAAGCCCTTTTAAAACGTTTCCTCTTTTAGATGTCTCAATTTAATTGTCAACTACTAAATATAGATATAAAAGTTTGATCGAGTTTACCATATTACTCTTGCTTGAAATTAATATTACAAAGTCTAAAGAAAATATTAATTAACTAGTTAAGGGTAAAGCTGTTATTATGTTAAAAAGTAAGAAAGAAAAAGCTAAAATAAATGTAATTTTTTAAATTGTGTTTTTTTTGCCGGTGGAAAATTATTTTAGGATGGAGGAAGTAGCTTTCTAGTATTAAGGAAAAAGACTTATGAATAGCTTTTCCTTAAAAGACTTGGTATTCTTGAGGCCTTTGTATCAAAATTTTATAGTACGTTTATATTATTATTTAATGATGTTAAGAATAATGTAAAAGTCTCGTAAAAAGCTTTTGCATTGCAAAGAAGTTTGAGAATAGCTTTTTGATATTTCGAATTGAATGAAAAGGTGACTTGTAAAAAACAAAATCATTTTTGTTAGAAGCATTGCATATGCTCTCAGGCTGAAGACGCCTAGATTGTTTCGATTTTCGAATCCATAAGTAGTACTTCTTGTTCACAGCCTCACACTCGCACTCCTTCTCCACAACTCCACGTCTTCCTCCACCCCTCGTCTAACATTGCAAGAGCCACTCACCAACATTGTTGTTGATCAACATCAAGATCTGAAGAAGGATTTCATCACAATCCCACATCGGGCTTCCTAGTAAAAGTAGCTAGCATATATGATTATAAACTAGCCGGGTACCCGCGCACAGCGGCGACGATAAGTATAGTTTTTTTTTTTGAAAGTTTACTTTTATTCACACAAAAACGCTCACATCAAACCGATGGAGCAACTATACAACTACCAGTTACAAAATGTTGAAAAGGAACCAATCTTTCCATTCTACCGAACAATGCCTAAACCGATTCCTAAACCACAAAAAACTAGAGGACTTGATATCTTGAACAATCTTCCGAGCGTCCGCCCTTAAACCACCAAAACGTTTGTCATTTCTCGCTTTCCAAATACACCAACAAGTAATGAACGCCACTCCTTTGACAATTTCCTTTTTCCTCGAACTCAGACCTGACAACTTATGGATATTGTAAATGTCGAACCTGTCAAAGAGAAACACCGGGGGCAGCTTGCACCAGCTCCCCACCAAATACCACACCTCCATGGCTATCTCACAGGCGCAAAAGAGATGATCAATAGATTCAACCGCCGTCCCACAGAGATCACACAGCATCGAACCAAAACAGCACTTCCTAACCTGGAGAGCTTCCATAGTAGGGAGCCGATCTAACCCCAACCTCCACATCATAATATTGCATTTATTAGGAAGCCATTTGACCCACTTGAACTTGAAATTGTTAGAATAATCATTGTCGCCTCTAAGGAATTTCTTAACCTGTCGAACACTGAATGGTTGATTAGTATTCCCAAGCCATTTCCACCCATCTTTTCGACCATTTAAAGAAATCCCGGCCATCAAAGACTCCAACCTATCCTTCTCCACCTCCTCACCAACCGACAACGTACCCCCATGAGATAACCATTTGCTGTCAAAACCACTATTACTACTACCAAACCTATCACTAACCAAAACTCTTTTGTTCTTCTCCCTTTTAAAAAGTAAAGGAAAGTCCTCCTTCAATTCCTTCTCGTTAACCCAAACATCCAGCCAGAATCTAATGTCCTTACCATCTCCCACCACTCCTTTGAACATACGATCCAACTGGACCCCTGCCACGTTGGTTTTCGAAATAGATCTCACGATCGCTGACCAAACCCCCGACACAGAAGACTTCACCGGAAGAGACAACCAACCTCTCGAATTACCGTGAATAGCATCAATAACCTTCTTCCATAGACTTCCTGTTTCCGTTCTATATCTCCAAATCCATTTGGACAAAAGAGCCACGTTCGTATCCATCAACCTGTTTAAACCAAGACCCCCCATACTAATGGGGGTAACCACTTTGTCCCAACCCACCCAATGAATCTTCTTATCACCACTCGACCCTCCCCACAAAAAGGTTTTGACCAGCTTTTCCAAATTGTCAATCACCTTGACAGGAGCTTTAAATAAAGACAAGTAATAGGTGGGGAGATTCTCCATGACCGCTTTAATCAGAGTCACCCTACCCCCAATTGAGAGGCACGAAGCTTTCCAATTGGAGAGTCTAGACTTGAAAATATCGATGAGAAAATCCCAATTCGCCACCCTGTTCATATTCCCACCTATTCTAATACCAAGATAATCAAAGGGTATAGACCCCGCCCTACATGACACACTTTCCGCCACCCTTCTCACTTCAGCGTCCTCCACTCCAACCCCAAAAATCATAGACTTCCTCATATTAATTTTAAGCCCCGAACAAAGAAAGAAGCATCTAAGGATGCGAGCTATCTTATTAATGTTCTGGTCCGACCAATCCCCCAAAAAGGAGCAGTCGTCGGCGTACAATAAATGAGAAACCGACGGACCTTTATTAGGGAGCTGAATGCCATCAAAAATACCATTGTCACCCGCCTTCTTCATCATACTCGTAAGTGCCTCCATGACGATTAGAAACAAAAACGGGGAGAGGGGATCGCCCTGACGCATCCCTTTTTGACATTGAAATTCGAAGGTGGGCGAGCCATTAACCAGGACAGCCGATCTAGCCGACGAAAGGATGCTACTAATCCAATTACACCACATGTCCGGGAAACCCAGTTGAGACATAATGGTAATCAAAAAGTTCCAATTGACATTATCATAAGCTTTATTAAAATCCACCTTAAAAATGAAAATACCTTTCTTCTGCTTTTTAGCCCAAGACACAATCTCATTCAAAATCAAAGGCCCATCTAATATCGACCTATCCCCCAAGAAAGCGGATTGGTTAACCGAGATAATCGCGTTCAGGACCACCTTCATCCGGTTCGCAAGAACCTTAGACACAACTTTACAGATAACCCCAACAAGGGTAATAGGCCTGTAATCATTGAGGTGGCAAGGATCTCTTACTTTAGGAATAAGAGTGATGAGCGCCGAATTGCAACCCCAACTGAAACCCCTACCCTCTCGAAGGGTCTCAAACAGACCGCTAAAATCTTCTTCAAAAAACGCCCAGAACTGTCTAATATACTTGAAGGTAAAGCCGTCCGGGCCAGGGGCTCGGTCCTCCCCGCAACCAAAGACCGCCTTTTTTATCTCCTCCTTAGAAAATCGACTAACCAAGGACTCAGCCGCCTCCCTAGATAACTTATTTTCAAAGCCACAATCCGGAATGGGTCTATCCTTCCAATCTTCCTTGAACTTACTTCTGAAAAACTCAAAGGTATGCCTCTTGATCAACTTCGGCTTAGTAATCCATATGTCCTCAACCGTAAGCCCGTGAATCGAATTACTCCTCTTTCTATTGTTAATCAAGCCGTGGAAGAAACGATTGTTACCATCCCCATCCGCGGCCCATTTATTCCTAGACCTTTGTTTCAAATCCTTGGTCTTTCGAATGTCAATATCTTCCAACTTTTTCCGACATTCGTTCCTAATCCACATCTCCTCTTCCGACAATTCATTCTCTTCCATACTCCTATCAAGTTCCTCTAGCTCCTTTCTACACAATTCATATTCTTCGTTTTCTTTTAACACAAAATTATCGCGCCAATCTTTAAGCTTACTACGCAACCACCTAAACTTTAGAAGCAGCTTACGAAACGGGTCCCCCACATAAACGAAGTCCTCCAAAGCCTTAGTGACCACATTGACGCAATCAGGAGATTCAAGCCACGAATTAAAAGCCCGGAAAGGTTTAGGCCCAAAATTTTTATCAACTAACGATAACAAAATCGGGTTATGATCTGACATCCCTCTCGGCAAGGCCCTGAAACACGCAACAGGCCATCTATCGAAGAACTCCCTGCTAACCAAACACCGATCGATTTTACTCATCTTCTTACCCCTGTTGTCCTCCTTAAGATAAGTGAACTTACCTCCGACCATCAAGTATTCGTGAAGGTCAGCCGTACCAATAAAATCGTTAAAGTCCCTAGCACAACTGTTTTTAAAATTCGACCCTTTTCTTTCGTCTTTATTCCGAACCGCGTTAAAATCCCCAATCATAATCCAGCACCCCCTATTACTGTCTTTCAAGTTCTTTAACTCCTCCCACACCACTCCTTTAGCCCTTCTCGATTGAGGGGCGTAAACATTTGCCACGTAGACCATAGACTCGACACCAATCAAACGACCAAAAACAACCAAAAAATTATCTCTAAAAAAACAGCCCATTTTTTTAAACACTCCGGGATCCATATGTGTTTGCTTACCCGTTTAGTGAATTCGTTTCACAACACTTCGAATGTATATGTGTTAGTTGTAAGTGTTTGTTTGGGTTACCCGTAACTTTCCCGTAGCTTTCCCGCGACATCATTATTCTCGCATATAGAAATACCCTCGCAATCTCTTACGCGTTAAACACTACCCCAAAAGTATATGATTTTGACGAATCAAGATTATATTGATTGAAATAAATGAAATAAAGGTTAAAGTTGTAAAATTTGAATTAAAATAAAATAAACCCATTAAAATATAAAACTAAAACTCATAAAATATATCAAAATGGATGTTGAATTAAAGAGCATAAAATTTTAGAAAATATGGTGAAATTAGATTATAAAAAAATAAGTAGATAAAAGATATTTTAATTTAAAAATAAAGATGAATTTTAGTTGAGAACGACATATATCATTTTATAACCGTTTATTTATCTTAATTTTTAGTGGTTAGGAGTTAGGTTTGGGTTTGTTAGAAGTTAGAGCTTGGGTTTGTTAAGTCGACACATGTCATCTCATGATTGGAGCTCCTTATCTTAATTTTGGTTAGAAAAACTCTTTCCGTAATAAGCAAGTAAAAAAGTCTGAATTTTTAAGCCTTCTAATTTTAGAAGGCCTAAATGCATTATAAAGTAGTATTGATATAGATATAGATAGGAAGGGAATGGTGAAATCTAAGATAAGCTAAGAGAAAATATCAAATAATTTGATTAGCAATACATTAAGATCAATTGAACTGTCCAAATTTATATAAACAGATGTCCTTATAGCTAGTTAATTTATACAACTCAAAATTAATTAGATAAGTAAGCTTTGTTTGAGATATTTGACTGTACAAGTCAGCTTTGGTTTAAACGTTTAGCTCATGATGTAAGTTTTGGTTTGAGCATCTAGTCGGGAAGTAAGCTTTGATGTGAGCGTTTAGTTTAGCTTAGCCAGACTTCCAGACTTGGTTTCGTTTTTTTACCAGATTCTTGATTTGGTTTTAAGAACAATGTCGTCAAAATTGTTTTAAAATACATAAATTTTAGATACATCTAAGATACTACGTGTAATAATTCATCTTTTGAAATATCGTTGATCAATTAGTTAGCTTTTATTGGGTTGTGTATATTGAACTACCATACAGAGTAGTTGCATAAACTCAAACGGATCATGTACACATGGAGTGAACCGCAAATTGTTACAAGATGAAAAGATAAGCTTGTTTGGCTCTCCATTAACCGAGAAGTAAGCTTTGGCTCGAGACTTTGATCATTTCACTCGGCTTTAACTACGTTAATTCCCCGTATTGTGGGTCACGAATATGGCCTGTATGAGCAGGGGCGGAGGGGATAGGGTGGCAGGAAGGTGCCCAGCCTCCCCTAACTAGCCCAGTTTGCTTAAATTGGATTAGCCCATGGCCCATTATTTACTAATAAATCTTTCACTGCCCCCCTTACAAAATCATTGATATTAGTATTACAACAAAGAATGGTAGCGGCTGGAAAAAGCAAAACAAATTTGTGGTTCGTCCCTAATCAGGTGTTACAGTTTTATATTTATAACCTTAACCATTATGTTTTTTCCTGCCTTTTGTTAGATCAGACATTAGCTATTTAAGATTGTTGTTCATTTTAGTGAAGAAGCTTAATAAGAGTATGGATATTAGTCGCTAGTGAAAGATTGAAAGGTGTTTGGGAAAATGTGTTTGCTCGGCAAATCTTGTGGTGAATCATATTGATTCAACCACAAAATCAAGAATGTGATATGCGGATACGAAATTTATAAGCATATCTTTTTGTAAACGTTAAAATTTCTATCCAATAGTTGGAGTTAAGCTCGGAAAAAAACTTTCTTTGAAGACGCATATATCCATGTAAACTAAACATAGCTTACACATTTGTTTTAACTTTTAACTTCTATCACTTTGTTGCAAAATTTGGAATACAACTCACATACACCTCATTATTAGTTAGTCTCTAACAGAATGATATTAATTAGCATGGTTAATTTTTTTATTGCATATACATTTGTACTCATTTACATATAAGTTGCGGCAAAACTTAAAAGGTTCTTATATTTGTTGACATCGTATTTATAGGTTTTACAATATTACCAAGGACTTATATAATAAGTATTGTGTCGAGCTTCAAATTCCCTTAAGCTTGGACCGTGCACGCCTGAGTCACTTGATAGCAACGGCTTAAGCCGCTTTCGCCTAGATTCTTTCATACACTTAATAGCGATATATGTATGAGGAGTTATATAAATTCAAAAGCCACAAGTGAAGTTTGACTATCCCACATCGAGCTACATATGAAAAGCTGATAAAGAGGAGCTATTATAAATAAGGAGAGAGTGGCAACACATGAAGTAGGCTAATGGTGAAACTTTAAATAGCCCATTATCCTTTTGTTTTAATTTATGAATTTGTCACAACAAAACTGTTAATAATTAACAGTTTTGAAGAAACGAGTTCATAATTTAGAATCAAAAGTTAATTGGCTCTTTAGATTTAGCCAAGCCACAATTTACAAAACAACGTTTACTTTTTTTTTTCTTTGGACTTGGAACGCCTATTGGAAATGCACAATAGCGCCGTTTGTTAACTTCAGGGAGCAGATCTATTAGCAACTATCAAGGCCTTAGATGTCGATGGCCCAAATTCGTTTGACAAAGGGGCAATTGACAACAAAATGATCAACAGTTTTGGCTCCATATTTCAAAAACAACATTTAGAAGAGCTAACTGAACACCAGGAGGAGCACGATTGATAAGTAGAGGTAATCGGTCAAGAGAAGCCCACCACACACATACATTCACCTTTTTGGAGACCTAATCATTCCATTGAAATTTGGTACCACGGGACAAAGGATCATTTAGGCTGTTTTGGACCAATGCCGATAGATACCAGACTGAAAACTTTTCAAACTTGTTAAGACTCTACTACCAACTTCAGGAACGTTTGGGTCAAGAGAGATGTCTCCAATGGGAGAATTAAGTGTTGAGAGTTCGTCGAGAGAACGACCTGCAACTCCAATTGTCAAAATCATGGATCCATCTATCTTTGAAGAGACATACAGTTCAAGAGCGTACAACCATGGAAACTTGTCTCTCATGATACAATCCGAGTCATGTAATAACTTGATTAACTGAAACACTTCATGTAATAGCTAGATATAAACACTTATGTTATAACTTGATTATGAAGCTTGTTTGAGCTCCTTTAATTGAATATAAGTTGGAGTCGCCCTTCTTTAACTTGAGCACTCTATATAAAGTTAAATTATAGGTAAATAAGTTTGTTTGAGCTGTTTAAGTGAGCAAGTAAGCTTTGATTTGATACTTTAGTACGAGTTACTTAGGGCATCCACTATGGTGAACCTTTTAATAGGTTTATAAAATTGCCACATCTTACATTGTCATTAATTCTTAAAACTTTTCATTTTATGAACCTATTCCCACTATGATTAAAGCTTTAAGATTTTTTATTGTTCCAACATAAATTAATGCTATTAAAATAAAAATGATAATAAACACTTCTGACCTCTTCAAAGTCCTGCACCTTTCACGCCACCTGGATACGAAATGGTTCTTCACTATGGTACACAAAATCTTAGACCTCTTCATAAGTTTTTAGACCTATTCTTGAAACACCATAGTGGATGCTCTTAGCTTTAGATTCGTTTGTTACCAAACTCTCATTTGGTATTGAGAACACCGATAGGTTTTGGTCACACCACGAAAAAGAAAGAAATAAATTAAGTAATGACGATTTTGCAAGTAGGTAGAAGAAGATGTGGAGATGGACGATAGCCTAAATCTTGAGAACCTTTCATAAGAACTATATATAGGAGATGACTGCCAACATATCGATATGGTTGACATCATATGTGATCTGATTTTACTTCCACGCCACACCCAAAAAGTTCAAGATATGCATCAAGTTCTAGGGTCAATATTCAAGTTCAAGAGTTCGTGAGTTCAAGTAAAGTTGTTCAAAGCCAACGTTCGAGGTTTCAATGAAGAAGCTTAATAAGAATATATATGGATATTAATGGCTAGCGAAAGACACCAACGTGAACTAAATTTAGTTTACACACTCGTTTATTTTCAACTATCTGGTTGGTAAACATTTCATATACATACTAATATTGCTAAACAAAAGACCCGTTAATTTCTAAACAAATGGTACTTATATCAGTAGACATGGTTTTTATTCTTTTACAAAACTACCGAGGACTTTACAATTAGTACCATTACGTAAATCGAGCTTCAAGTTCCTTTTAAGCTCGAACCGTGCACGCTTGAGTCACCTTATAGCAACGGCTTAGGCCGCTATCGCCAAGATTCTTTCGTATCCTTATGTGTGACTTCTCACCCACATCCTCACACCCGCACTCCTTCTCCACCCCCTTCTCGACCCCCTCATTACATTGTGAAAGCCACTGATCAACAACTTCACTACCTAGAAGGACTTCTTCAGTGTACTTCACACACTCCACGACCTCGTTGTTGTTCTCATTGATGGTGGTGGTAATGGTTTTGTAAGCTGAAACTGAAGTACATAATACGATGACTACGAAGGCGAGTGTTGGTACGATGAGTTTTGCCATTGTACGTACATGTGATGTTTTCACGCTTGTGGATCGGAGACGTGGTCTGGGAAGGTATTTAAGCTGATTATGTATGTCTGCACGTGGAGAGTTGGGTTTGATAAGTGTTGGATGTGATAGTGTCATAGCATCCCACGAAAGACTATATTACCCTTTTTTTTTTTTTTTTTTTTTTTTTTAATTAAATTTGTAAAAGCAGCAACGTGTAGATATTAGTTATGGTATTTTGTAATGCTTGCAAGTACTTAGCTACTGAAGCGATCGAGCCGTACAAATAAAAATTTGTGCGAAATAGCCATATTTCGTGTTTCTCTTTCTTCATTCTTAACAATATCAGCAACATCCCTGTCAACCCATTAGTACATTGCGAGAACCACTCATTAACGACATCAGCATGAAGAAGAACTTCTTCAGTGTACTTTATGCATTCTCAGGGGCGGCTCAACCTTTGCGGAGGCCTGAAGTGAAACTTTAAAATAAGGCCTTTTCAAAACGGGGCCTAAGCAACTGAATCTATATGAATGTATTCATTACATGAGTTTAATACTTTAGATCATAACTATAAGTATAACATAATAACAAGAAAAGCAAATAACTAAGATATTATATAAGTAATTAAGAACCATATTACCTATTTACCTTTTGTTACAATCAGTAGATGATCGGCTATTGATTAGAAAGAATGTAGAATTGAATTAAATGATTCTAATAGCAATAATGAGAGTAAATTCAAGATTTCAAGTGGGATTAATTGGTAATAATGGAACCTTGAGGAGTTGACACTGCCAGAGGAGAAGAAAGCGTAGAAAGTATGATTGTGGTTGTGGAATTCTAAAGGTCGACGTTGAGATGCATAATAACTTTCTAACCAGATTTTATTGGGCCTATTAATTTAGTTTTTGCTTAATTTTTATCAAAGAATGGGCCTCTCATATATTCGATATACTGGGCACAAATTTTTACAACTTGTAGACTTAGGTGTCGTTTGTTTTTTCAGAGCTTTTACCTCTTTATCTCAAGAACTAGTATACGCAAAGAAGAGTACATTTAAACTCTTCATCCGCAAATGTTAAAACCGTTTGTTTTTGTCTTATCAAGATCTTCTTTCGTTTCTTCTTTTCTTCTTTTTCTTTTTCTTTTCACTAGTATATTTTGTGCTATTAAAGTAACTTTTTTTTCCTTTTCTTTTCACTAGTTTTTTACATTTTCGTCTGCTTTTTACATTTCCTCCATTTTCTATGTTTTCATCTGCTTTTTAATGTTTTGTCATTTTTACAATTTAGTCCATTTCTTACGTTTTCGCCCGCTTTTACGTTTCGTCTGCTTTTTACGCTTACATCTTTTTACGCATTATGTTTTACGTTTTAATTGTTTTTTTACGCTTCCATCATTTTTCTTACGCTTTTTTTTTTTTACGCCGTCCGTTTAATCTTCTTACATTTAAATCTGCTTTATAAGTTTTCGACCATTTTTACGCTTTCGTCTTTTTACGCCGCCTTTTTACATTTTCGACCGTTTTTACGTTTTCTGCTTTTTTCGTTTTCTTACATTATCTTACGCTTTGTTAGGTAAGATAAAATAACGATACAAAAACTTATAAAATCTTATGAAATGGAGGAAAAGTAAAATAAACACATGAAAATATAAAAACGGATTAAAACGTAAAAACGAAGCTAAAGAGTAAAAACGGATGAAAACGTAAAACGGACGAAACGTAAAAAGGACGAAAAGTAAAAAATTGGCAAAACGTAAAGAAATGGACTAAAACGTAAGAAAACCGACAAAACGTAAAAATGACCGAAACGTAATGGGACGAAAATGGACGAAAAAACCGACGAAAACATAAAAACGGACGAAACGTAAAAATATGATCGAAAACGTAAAAAAATAGATGAAACACCCCAAATAAACACATGAAAATATGATCGAAAACGTAAAATAGATCGAAAACGTAAAAATAAAAACCGATCAACACCCCTAGTTAGAAAGAAAAGAGGCCCAAATAGGGGTGTTGATCGGTTCGGTAATTGGGTTGTTCGGTTAGTTCGGTTCGGTTAATTCGGTTAAATAAAAATTAAGTTAACCCGAGAACCGAACCGAACCAAATTAAAATTGGGTTTTCGGTTCGGTTCGGTTGAATTCTAATTCGATTCGGTTCTTGGGTTGATCCGAATAACCCGAATTTCACTATTTAAAAAATAATAATAATAATTACATAGATATTTAGAAACAAATATATATTTCAAGCATAAAAAGTGTTTTATTATATTATGATAACCTTTTAATAGTATTTATCTATATATAAATATACATAAAAATATATAAATATATAAAAAATATATATATTTATATGAATTCAGTTTTCGGTTTGGTTTTCGGTTCAAACTGCGAAACCCATATCCAAACCGAGAACCGAATTAGTAGTTCGGTTCGGTTCGGTTTTAGCAAATTCGATTCGGTTATTAGTTCGGTTCGGTTATTTTCGGTTTGGTTCGATTTCGGTTTATTCAGTCTTTACGGTTTTTTCGCTCACCCCTAGGCCCAAATTCTCGAATATTTATCATTTATTGGCTCTTTAAAGTTTTGCATAATTGAATCTCTAAAGATGACTATGTAAAAACATGTGAGTGACTATATAATATAATGTTTTTGAAAATCGAGGGCCTTAAAATTTTGAGGGCCTAAAGCTGTTGCTTTTCTTACTTTACCCTTGAGCCATCTCTGTGCACTCCACGACTAAGTTGATCGTTGTTGTTTTTGTTCGCGGTGGTGGTGGTACCACGACTAAGTTGATCGTTGTTGTTTTTGTTCGCGGTGGTGGTGGTGGTGATAGTTCTGTATGCAAACATTGAGGTACATAACAAGATGACGGTGTGGGAGTGCTTGTTTTACTATGAGTTTTGTTTTGCCATCGTGTGATATATATATATATATATATATATATATATATATATATATATATATATATATATATATATATATATATATATATATATATATATATATATATATATATATTTCCTCGTGTGCTACATAGGTATATCCGTATATACATTAGTGCACGTATAAAAGCATATATAGCATGTAAGCCCAACAGGATCTTTTACATCTCTTTAATTATGAAAACAACCAAGGTTCTTCTAGATTTGTGGTTAAATTAGTCATGTAATGAATGCATTCATACTAGTAGGGGTATTCACGGATCGGGTAATATTCACGGTAACCGAAACCGAACCGAAAAAAATTGAACCGAATTTGTAACCGAACCGAATTGGTCATAACCGAACCGACACTACAAAAAATTAGTTGAATTCTCCACATTTTAAAGGCCAAATGGCCACAGTTAAAAATGTATAAAATTATTGATGCCACACTTTCTCATGTGCGGTAATAATTGGTGTGACAATTTTTCTACACGTATAAGTGTGAAGATATTATCCAAATTTCTATAGTTAAAAGTGTGGAAATTTTTTTTGAATGTCCACACCCAAAAGTGTGGCAAAATTGCAAAAAAATGTTTGTAATAAAAAGTGTGGAAACATTTGCTACACATATAAGTGTAGCTTTATTGTAATTGTACACACTTATATATGTGGATTAATTTTTAAAATATTTGTTACACATATTAATGTAGCAAAATTATTATCTATATAAAAAAATGTCCATATTTGATCATACCGTAGCAAAATAAGTGTGAAGAATAGAGGTATTTTTTGTAGTGCGAACCGAACTAAATATTCGGTTATCGGTTTGGATATGGTTATGGCAATGAAAACCGAAAACCAAATTCTTATAAATATATATTTTTTCTATGTATTTATATGGAAAAAAAAATACTAAAACTCTTTTTTTTAGTATAAATATAACATTTTTTAATGTATTTATATGAAAAAAAATTACTAAAACTCTTTTTTAGTCTAAATATATCATTATTTAAGTTTAAAAATAAATTTTGTATTGAAAATATATATAATTATATAAAAAAATAATTAAAATTATGTAATTCGGGTTATTCGGTTCGGTTTTCGGTTATAGAGGTTCGGTTTTCAGTTATTCGGTTCGGTTTTCGATTCGGTTGAGTTAAATTTGAATTCGGTTCGGTTCGGTTTTATGTTTGACTCAGAAAAAATTTTTAACCGAACTAACCGAACCGATGAACACCGTGTGTGTTACTGTGTTTAAAAAGGCCAACTAAATCTATAAAATATACACGTAAGCCCATCAAGATCTTTTACATCTCTTTAATTATGAAAACAACAACCAAGGTTCTTCTAGATCTGTGGTCAAATTAGTTTTCTAAGAGTTACAAGGGTTAATTCTTGACCATCCCACATCGATTGCCAAAGAATAGTAGCTAGAGAGAATTGTTAAGGAGGCGTTTGTTCGGGGGTTTTACTATTAGCTTAAAGATTAATGGTTAAAAATGTTGTTTGGTACAAAAGTGTGGGCCTCAAAAATGAGGATGAGTCCCGATATTAGCTGTGTACAAAATCTAACGTAACCATCCTCATTTCATTTCTTTTCCTAATTGTGTGAGACCACTTTTAAGTTCTACCACCAACTTTTTTTTTTAATTCTTTCTTATAACAAAAAGAGTTAATTGCGAAAATTGTCCCTGTAATTTACCGGGTATAACGAAAATTGTCCCTACACTTTATTTTTAACAGATCCTCTCCCCATGGTTTTGACCCGTAACGGGTTTGGTCCCTTGACCACTTTTTCCGTTAGTTTGACCGTTAAGTGGGACTGAAATGACATAAATACCCTTAAAACTAAGGTCCAGTGGTTTGTGGGGTGTAACGAATTTAGTCCCTATTTTTTTATTACATTTTCGTTCGTTTTCATCCGTTTTCGTCCGTCTTTCTTACGTTTTTACACTCTGTTCCCGAGTTTTAATTTGGAGAGAAAAGAAGAGAAGTGGAGAGGAAACTAAAAAAAAGTTGCAATCCCGAGTTTTTTCTAGAGAGAAGATAAGAGAAGAGGAGAGGAAATTAAGCCAAAACTTCTCTCCTAATCTTCTTCCCAAATTGAGATGATTTTGATTTTTAAGCCTTTTTATGCTTATATATCTCTTCTTTTCTTTCTAACTCAGGAACACAAGATAAAAATTAAATTTATTTTCTATCCTCTTCTTTTCTCTCTTTTTCCCCTCTTCATTTCTCTTCTTTCAGTTTTATACTCCGTTTTTATACGTTTTTGTCCGTTTTTCGTACATTTTCACACGTTTTTATACATTTTCATCCCTTTTTAAACGTTTCGTCCGTTTTTATACGTTTTCATCTGTTTTTCTAACGTTTTTATACGTTTTCACACGTTTTTATCCGTTTTTTCGTACGTTTTCACACGTTTTTATCCATTGTTCGTAAGTTTTCTAACATTTTTATACATTTTTAACCCTCTTTAAACGTTTTCATCCGTTTTCATACGTTTTCGTCCATTTCTCTTACGTTTTCATACGTGTTTATCCGTTTTAATACGTTTTCACACGTTTTTATCACCGCTGCCACTACCGTCCACCGCCACCACTGTCCGCAATCATGTAAAAATAAATTCAATGATTTTTATTTTAATTTAAAAAATAATTATCGATTTTTTTTTAAATATTTAAAATTATAAAAAAATAATATTTTTATTGATTTTTTTTTTAATATTTAAAATTTTTTAAAATTAAAAAAAAAAAAGATTATCGATTTTTTTTTTTAATTTTTAAAATTTTATTTTTTTTAATTTATTAAAAAAAATTATTGATTTTTTTTTAATTTGAAAAAAAAATTCGATGATTATTTTTTTTAAATAATTAAAAATTTTAAAATTTTTATTTTATTTTTAAAAATTTTAAAATATATTTTTTAAAAGTTTGAAAAATAATTATTTTATTTTTCGATAATTATTAAAAAAAACTAAAAAAATTTAAAAAAAAATCGATAATTATTTTTTTTTTAATTTCAAAAATTAAAAGAAAAATCAATAAAAAAAGTTTAAAAAAAAATTAAAATTTAAATATTTAGAAAAAAAAATCGATAATTATTTTTAAAAACGTATAAAAACGTGTGAAAACGAATAAAAACGGATAAAAAAGTATGTAAACGTAAGAAAAACGGACAAAAACGTATAAAAACGTGTGAGAACGTACGAAAACCGGAAAAAAATGTAAAAAAACGGATAATAAACGCTCTAAAAACGTAAGAAAAACGGACGAAAATGTATAAAGACGCTGAAAACGAATGAAAACGTAATAAAAAATAGGGACTAAATTCGTTACACCCCACAAACCACAAGGACCTTAGTTTAAAGGGTATTTATGTCATTTCAGTCCCACTTAACGGTCAAACTAACGGAAAAAGTGGTCAAGGAACCAAACCCGTTACGGGTCAAAACCACGGGGAGAAGATACATTAAAAATAAAGTCTAGAGACGATTTTCGTTATACCCGTTAAACTACAAGGACGATTTTCGCAATTAAATCTAACAAAAAGAAACATTACTTTAAATCATATATTAGTTTTAATTCTCACACTAAATAATTAAATAATAATTTTAAATTAAATATAATATTTTTTCTCACCTAAAATCCAAATTATAAACCGAATTCAAATCCTAATCCAAATCCTAATCATAAACGCATCTACAAACCAAACGGGCCCCTAAAATACCAAAGGGCATCTGGTCTAGCGGTATGGAGGTTTTACCCTCATAGACAAGGTCTCAAGCTCGAGTCTTGTCTAGGGCGATAGGGGTTTCCTCCCGCGTACGTAAAGGGAAGGGTGCCATTGCCTTCTGGGATGGACTCAACCTGGTTGTGTGGGCTCGCTACGCCTTCTGGGCTAGGAGCCATGTAGCCACAATTGCCGTTTAAAAAAAAACGGGCCTCTAAAATATGAAGGCAATGATATCACATTTTTAAGGCCATGTTGAAATCTTTTAGATTTAAATTTTTTAAATTTATTAAATAAATTTATAAGTTATTCAAGAGCATCTGCAATGCATTCTTTTTTAAAGATTTTTTACTATTTGAAAAAGTTCAAATGACTTTTTGCATTAAGAGTAAAGACTTGTTGTAGCAATAAATGTGAATGACTTGAGAAACTTCAAGCGTTTGATTAAAAGCTTGAAGCTCTTGTTCAAATATTAATTTTTCCTTTTCAACCATTTTTTAGTTTTTAAAAGGCTTTTGTTAAAACTTGATGCCTTGGAATTAATTTGTGAATATGACTTTTGCAAAAACTTTTTACACACAACATTTAATTGTATTAAATGATTCAAGTCTTTTATAACTTGGTATATTATCATGCTCTAAGTTCATAATAAAGACATAATATTTAAATTTTTGATGTTTTTACATACCAACAATTTTATATAAAAAATTATGCAACATTCCCAAATGAATAAAATGGCGATTAAAATTTAGAAGTGTGAGGTTGTATTTTTGCATATATGCTTTTCTTAATGAGTAAAAAGTTAACAAGAAAGTTAGCTTGGTTTGTGTTCTCTTAACCCAACAAGTAAGATTTGGTTTAAGCGTTTAGTTCAGATTTGCCGGCTTTAGTTTCGTTTTCTTTCTTTCTTTCTTTTTATATCAAATCATGATTCGTTTTTATGAACATGGTTGAGCTTGTATCATTGGCCTCATATATCTTATAGAGGCCTTCCACTCATGGACATTGACAACCTCATAAGATTAGGCCAATAGACTTGGTAAAGAAGCTTAATATTGGAGACTCGGTTGATTGGAACTTCTTTAGGCTCATCCTGCATACTCATTCTAACGGCCGCAAGTCCTGCAGTTACCAAGAACATTTTTTCCTTTAAGCGTAAAACTTAAGCTTAATAATTGACACTCACAGGTTAGTAAATTTTTGTTTTTCCTTTTAACTTATGACAAAAGTAAAAGAAAATATAAACAAAAATGTTGAAGTAAATCTTTGCTGCCTAGCCGAATGTCTGAATTGTCTTCCGGTCTTGGCTCAAAGAGATCCTTTGGATACCTGTATAGATGTAACAAACGCGTTAGCCTCGCCCCAGTTGTGACCCCAACACCAAGCTCCGGCGTGAGAGTAAGTATTGGTGTTGTACCGGAAAGTAGGAATAATTAATGTGTGTGTAAGTGAAGTAAATGCTAATGATGTATGTGAGTAAATGTGGGGGTCTTTATAGTACCCCCATAACTGTACCTGGTTACTATTCTGCTACCGTGCATAGTACGATTCTGTCACTATTCCTGACATCTAGGGTGTCGCGAGCTGAGCTACTCCTAGGCTAGGTGTCAGTCAGCGTGGGCGCGTGGAGACACGACTCTGTGTCATCAAGGAATGTGGCGGCATTGTCTGGTCCTTCCGTCACATGCCGACGGATGATCCATCCCTTCGGTTACTGGTCGGTCGGCCCTTGAGCCTTCCGGCCATATACGTCGTCATGTCCCCCCAGTATCACATTATTAGTCGTCGACTAATGATGTGATACTTAAAAGTTTCAAAAGGTTCCTTTTTTTATTCTTTTTTTTTGGTGGTTGGTTGGGCATGATAACCGCTACGGGCCAAAGACCATAATGATAGATAAGTTAAAAAGTTTTTACCATGATTGGTGAGATGTTGCCACGTGTCATGACGCGTTCTCGTGTATTGACCAGATAAAGCCATGCGCGCGTCTGACATGACGCGACGTTTTTATTCCATCCCAAAGGCCCTATATAAGGGTTCATTCATTTCATTTTACAGTTTTACTTTCACTCTCTCTCTCTCTCTCTCTCTCTCTCTCTCTCTCCACCGTTGTCAAATCTATCGGCTTCCCACTTAGGTGCGTTTCGTCTCCTTCTTGTCTGTTCGTCTGTTACGTTACCTTCCCCCCTGTTCTTCAACAATGGCCTCCGGATCTCAGAATGAGGTTGTTTCCGAACCTCATACCGAAACCCTCGTTCCTAAATTTGATATGCATATATATGAGTCTGTTATGTCGGAGAGAGATTTAGAAAAAGTAGTTTTAGAGTACGGTATTCCATGCGACTTGCATCCATGTCTACCGCCAGACGGGCTAACCATGAACTACCTTCCGTTAAACTCCATCGGTATATACGATCAATATTTAGAATTTTCAGGTGCAAGAGTTCCTTTTTCTATTCTTCTCCTCCAGATTATCAAATACTTCCATGTACATATTTCTCAGCTTGTCCGTATCGACTTAAATAAAGCCATTATGTTCGAGGTATATTGCCGGAGCTTAGGTATCTCACCTTACCTCACCCTATTCCGTGTTTTCTACAAGCTTAATAAGTAAGGACACTGGTTTTCCTTTGAGCGCCGTACCGGTAAGGGTGCTCGAGAAAATATTTTTAACGAGACATGCTCGAGTTTGAAGCATTGGAAATACATGTATTTCTTGATTGATCGTCAGGCCATTTCGGATGCTACGCCATTGAGGCATCAATATTATAGTGTGACGAATCTTCCTCCGGCCGATGGTTATGACGAGGATCATATTTGGCGGTTGACGGAGCATATTGTTGACCTTCGACCTATTCATCCGGGTTTATTGTTTGAGGTCGGACTGACAACCATTTGGAAGTTTTCGGGGTTCCGTCCAGCGTTTAAGGACATCGACGGGAATGGTAACACATTTTTTCCTTAGGTTTCAAATTTGCTAGTTTATTGCTTACTTTTTAAACAAAGGTTATATGTTTTGCTTTGCTTTGCAGTTGTATCCATGTATCGTTATCTTAGGTCCTCTTTCGGAAGGTTCCTACATAGGAAAGGGGGCAGCTTTGGGTGAAAATGAAGCAATTCCCCAGCACACCACCAAACCTTTACCTGTCAGAGAATCGATCCCAGCGAAGACCGACGTTCAAAGGGTAGCAGAGAAGGCTGACCAAGCCGTCGTAACACTAGATTAGCCAAAGAGAAAAAGAAGCAAAATGCGCCCCAATGTCAAGGGGCAAGGAAACGTCCGACTGGAGAGTCTTCTAGGCCAAGACAGAGAAAGAAGAAAACAACAACAATTGTCTTAGAGGATGCTGGCTACAATTCTCCCTCCGAGGATGACAACTCCCAGAGGACTCGTCCCGCATCTCCCATTAACGTGCACCATCCGGAGGGGACGACAAAGCATGTTACGAACGATAACGAGGGGGTGATAGAAACATTGGACATGCTGAGGAGGAAGCTAGGAATGGGGAAGAAGCTGTTGGTGGAGGTGGTAATGATGGTGGTGGCGGTGGCGAAGATGACTTGGTGAATTTGGAACATGTTGAGCAACTGGACGTTGAGGGAGGGGAGAACCCGGACGAGAATGTTGAGGAAACCAACACGGCTGAGAATTTTACTCGCGGAGGTATCTCCCCTTCCTTAGATTGGCCCACCTTGGGTGTTGCCCATCGGATAAATGAGCAGTGGTCGAATATTGACATTAACGATTCGAACACTGGCTCTGAATCTGACAATGAGTAACACTATTTTGCCTTTAACTATTTCATCTTTTACTCTCATACTAAAAATATATACTCGTCTGTTGCAGGTGTTTATGCTTCTACATCCGGAGGATCTCACAGACAGACTTTCGGAAGAAGGAATCTGGACGGTACGGTCCTACTGTTCCTTCTTTCATTTATCGTTGTCAAGTTTTAGTGTTTTTTTTAAATATTATTATTATTTTTTATTTTGTTTATTATTATTATTTTTTAAGTGCTTTATTCTTGCAGGTGATTTCTTCCGGATGCATGGATCTTCCGATGAGCTCTTTGTACTAGAATGGAATCTAATGGTGGACGTGAGCCTGAATGATGCGGAGGTCTGCCGCAATCTGATGGTCTACCTAGCTCCCCCTCGGTTCGTGCTGAACAAGGTGATCTAACGGATCACCAGGCTTTACAGAGAGATTGGTTCGAATTGTGTCGGAGCACGTTGGCTCAAGCGGATGTCATGCAACGTTTTGAAAATATGTGCTACCATTATGTTGAAATCTACAAAGCTCATGAAGGCTGCCAAAGTTGTTCCAGCCAGCTAAAGGACGTTGAGAATGACCTTCGTAAGCAGTTTCGCATCACCGAAAATCTTGCCAAATTGAATAAGGAACTTTAACAAAAGCACCAAGGTTGTGTTGGAATAGAGGCTAGTTTGACGGAGAGATTGACAGCCGTTGAGCAAGAAAGGAACAAACTTCTTGACAAGGACAAAGAATAGCTGGAGAAAATCAAGCGTTTTGAAGAATACCTAGCCAAACAAACCGCTGCACTCGGTGAGTCAGAGAAGAATGTCGCTGAACTAGCAAAGAATGTTGAAAAGCTAACTATTGAAGTTGGTCAAGCAGAAATGCTGAGATTCAACTATGTGAAGCAGTTTGTTCCGACTGTTGTTAATCGGATTCGGGAAAGCGAGGAATATCAAGTGGCCTGGGCTAAAACTTTTAATGCGACCATTGACGCTGGCTGGTTGGAAGGGGTAAAGATTGGGCGGACTGACGAACAGGTAGATGTTGTTATATCCACTTCCAAAGATTTTGATCTACAAGTCGCGCTCAATTTCCAGGCCACTCACGATGCCATGTTCACTCGTCCTTTTCCCTACATTGAAAAGATCAAGTTTCCTTCCGCTTGTCTTTGGTTGACCTGATGAATATTTTTCTCGTCGGTGAAAACTCCACCCTCGGTGCTGGGGGATCTGGCTTTTAGAATTTTATTTTTCATGTTCGCTTGTTGCTTTTAGACATTTGGTATTGTAATCGTACACATTATTATTTTGAAGCTCTAGCTGATGGATTGTTTAACTCATTTGTTATTTGTCGTATGGTCTTCCTGTGCTAAGCTGTTAATACTTTGTGGTGTTTGTTTGTTTTGAGTATTATTAATCCCTAACGTCTTTGCGTTTTGGGTCGCCATTCAATCTATCCCTAGCGTCGTCACATTTTTTGGTTATCTCCTCTAGCGACTTAGCGCTTTTGGATGTAACCACGCCTTTGACTTTCCGTCATGGCATCCTCTAGCGACTTAGCACTTTTGGAATAAAAAAAATATTCCTTTGATTTACTATCATATGTTCCTCTAGCGACTTTGGGATATAAATATTGTTTTAAGAAACTGACTACATTAATCGGTACGAGGTAGCTAATCTCCTCCGGAGTCATTATGATGTTATGTCTTGTATGGTGTAATAAAATAGGAAAATTTTCCTTCTTCATCTCCAAAGAGGAATTAATTGCAATTTCTTCATTCATTGTGTTTATTAAAATGGTTCTTGGCCTTATATTTGGAATTCTAAACATAATGTAATCTATAAGTAACACTTCCGGAGGTTAATGGCATGCCACTTTCGAGGAACCTCTCGGTCATCCATAGCCTGCAACTTATAAGATCCATTCGGGTACGCTTTCGTCACCCTATATGGTCCTTCCCACTTTGGGCCTAACTTCCATTGATCTTCCACTCTGTTGGCTTCGTTTCTCTGGTACACAAACTCTCCAGGTTTGAAGGATACTGGACGAACCTTCTAATTGTAATACTTCTCCATCTTTGTCTTGTATCGCACTTCTCGGATTGCAGCTTCTTCCCTCCTTTCTTGCAATAAATTAAGGTTCAAGCGTATCTCTTCGTCATTAATATCCTTCCAGATCATCATAGTTCTATGAGTTGGTATACCTATTTCCACCGGGATAACCACCTCGCTGCCGTAATTAAGGCTGAATGGAGTTTCACCATTACTCTGCTTGAGGGATGTCCTATGTGCCCACAAGACATTTGGCAATTCATCTACCCATCCGCCCCTGTCTCTTCATAGTCTCGTTTTGATTCCTTCCATCAAGCTTTTGTTTGCCCTTTCTACAAGGCCATTGCTTGCAGGTGAGCCACAAATGTGTTTTTCACACTAACTTTTGAATGGATCATTAATGAACTGTGTGCCATTGTCGGTGACCATGATTCTCGGAAGGCCACACACAATATTATCCCACACGAACTTCTTGACCTCCTTTCCGGTGACCCTTGCCAACGGTTTTGCCTCTATTCACTTGGTGAAATAATCAATGACGACTATCACAAACTTGATTTTCCCAGTAGCTTGCGGCAAAGGGCCCAGAATGTCCATTCCCCATTGGTAGAACGGCCATGGCGCCATTATTGAAGTCATCACCTTTTTTGGTAGCTTTTAGACCAGAGCATGGATCTCACATGAGCCGCACTCCTGGATCTCATTTATGGCGTCCATGTGCATGGTAGGCCATTAATATCCCTGTCTCATTGCCTTAGCCACAACCGATCGAGGGTCGGAATGCATCTCGCAAGCTCCCATATGGATCTCTCGAATGACATAATTTGCTTGCAAAGGCCCCACCATCTTAGCATAGGAACCAAATATGATTTTTTGAAAAGTACTCCGTCTTCCATCACATATTGGTTTATTTTCATACTCAACGTTCGAGCCTCGTTTTTATCTTCTGGCCATACGGCTTCCTCCATACACTTGATGATGGGAGTCATCCAGTTATATTCCTCTTCTTCGACCATTTTGTTTATTTTTTTTCCTTCAACTTATCTTTCCGGCAACACCTCTACCAACACCTCCTTCGTCAATTGATTGAATGCGATAATAGCCAATTTGCTCATTACGTCAGCCTTTTGGTTTTGTGCTCGGGAATGTTATGAATGGAAAATTCTTTGAAACCGGTGACGCATTCTTTTGCTTTAGCTAAGTACTTGATCATGTTCTCATGGCTTGCTACATAATATCCATTGCTTTTATTTGCGACCAGCTTCGAGTGTACACGTGCTTCAATGCATTGTACTTCCATGCCTACTGCGATCTGTAACCCAACCAACAAAGCTTCATATTCGACCTCATTATTAGTTAGTTCTTTCAAAATCCAAACGGAGAGCATAGGTGTATTCCATTCCGGTTGGACTAATGAGTACTAGTCCTGCTCCGGAACATTTCTGATTGGCCGCCCCATCGGTGAACAGAGTCCAACTTTTGACTTTATCTTTTCTTTTCTTCCGAGCTGGTTACTGGAAATAAGCAGGGGAATCGTTTTCGATGGGCGTAAGCTGCCCTTTTATTGCATTCCTGGGCTCATATTCTATGTTGTATGCTCTCAACTCTACCAAATATTTGGCTAGCTTTCCTGACGCCTATGCCTTGTTAAGGATTTGTTTAATAGGCTGATATGTGATAACTTTGATGGGATGGGCCTCGAAGTACCACCGCAACCTCCGTGACATGTGCAGCAAAGACAACACTAACTTTTCCATCGACGCTTAATTTCTTTCCGCCTCATTTAGTGTCCTGCTTACGTAGTGTACTAGACATTTTCTTCCTTTCCTTTTCGTGAGGATCACCGTACTCACTACTTCATTTGATGCAGCTAAGTACACGTATAAAGTTTCTTTGGCAACCGGCGTGGTCAAGGACGGTAGGTTAGCTATAAGCTTCTTCATGTCCTGGAAAGCCTTCTCTGACTCTTCGTCCATTTATACTCATCTTTGTTCTTTTTCGTTATACTCTTTAAGGTGTCGAAGAATGGTAATGACCTCTCCGCCGATCGGGACAGGAATCTGTTTAAGGCTGCTAGCTTGCCGCTAAGACTTTGCATTTCCTTTAAGGTCCTTGTTGACTGCATGTTCATGAGTGCCTTGGTATTTTTAGCGTTAGCCCGGATTCCCTCCGATGTGACCAGGTACTTAAGGAACTTTCCTTGCTCCATACTGTAAGAACATTTATTCGTATTTAGTTTCATGTTGATCTTTCTTAGATTATCGAACGTTCAACAATGTCCACAATCATTAATTTTTCCTCCTTACTTTTTATGACCATATCATCCACATAAGCTTCCAGATTTCTTCCCAACTGAGACTGGAAGGCAAAGTCTACCATCCTCTGATAAGTTGCTCCGAAGTTTTTCAAACCAAAGGGCATCTTGGTGTAACAATACATGCCTTGATCCGTGTAAAAGGATGTCTTTTGTTCGTCTTCATTGGCCATTTGCACTTGATGATACCCTTTATAGGCATCTAGAAAGCACTTGTACTTGTATCCCATGACTGACTCGATCTTCCAGTCTATATCCGGGGGAGGATAATAGTATTTCAGACACATTGAGTTGATACTCTTAAAGTCGATTCACATCCTCCAACTCCCGTCACATTTCTTGACCAACACCGGGTTAGATATCGATGTAGGATATTTAACCAGTCGGACTATACATGCTCTAACCCCACTCTTCCACCTCCTTAATTCGTCACTGCTTGACTTCTGTCGGGGGCCAACATACTTCATTTCTGACACACTGGGTCTATTGATGGGTTTGCGTTCAAGGTATGCTCGATTACATTTCTTGGAACCCCCGTCATGTCTGCTGGTTTCCAAGCGAATACGTCCATGTTCTTTTTTTAGCAGGTCCTTGAGTAGTTCCTTACATCCTGCCGTTAGATTTCCTCCAATCGTGACTAATTGATCTAGGAAATCCGGATTGACCAAAATTTCTTCTGTAAGACTCAATTATGATGTTCCCTTTGTTTCAACCCCTTCGTCATCCTCCAATATCATCTGCTTCCTTTCCAATCTTTTAAATTCCGAAATAATTGCCGAACGAGTTACCAGTGTTGCAATTCCTTTTGGCGTTGGGAACTTCATCGTTGAGGGGATGGTCGAGGGAATTACACGGAGCGTCTTCAAACCAGTTCTTCCCAAGATTATGTTATACGGAGATGGAGCTCGAATGATCATAAATTTCATCATGGTCCTTCGGCACAACCCCTCACTTTCGAACGTCACATCCAGCTCGATTTTCCCAAATGGTTTTGTTATAGTTCCGAACAACCCAATCATATCCGTTTATGTGTTTGTCTAAGGCGAGACTTTATCGCTGGGCTAAAATTCTCAAAACAGTGCTAAAACATTATATCTAATGAGGCTCCCTCATCCACGAAAACCCTTCTCACAAGGTACCCTTCCACCGCTTCCACAATGATGGGTTCATCTGATGTGTCGTCTGCAGGTATTGGTGGAAAGACGATGGACACATTCATCCAGTCTTCCATTCGTTCCCTATTCTTCCGTTTTCTTTCTTCTTGCCAGGCCCGGATCATGTTAGTCACTTTATCCTTAGGCGGAGCGTCTCCCCTTCGACCTCCTCCTCCTCTCTGCCTTACATCTTTAACCAAATGATTCAATTTCCCCGACTCTAGTGCCAACTCCAATTGCTTATCCAGCTGATAATAATCGTTCGTGTAGTGTCTATTTTCTCTATGATAATCGCAATACTTGTCTTGGTGTTCTTTACGAGGTGGATAATTTATCAGTTTAGGAGGCAGTAAACGTAACTGATGCTCCGTAGCTAAGATTTCATTAGGAGGCTTGGTAAGAGATTCCAACGTGAGACGAGGGGCAGGACGCCCTTGATAGTCATTCCTTGGTGGTAAGAGAGGTAGTCAATCTCGAGGCTTGTATGGAGCATAATCGTCCCGACCACAGTGATTCAGGCTTCCTTTATTCCTTCTTCTGTCTCCCCCGCATGGACCCCATAATAGTCTATCTTCCCTACGGAAAGTTCCTGCTGGGAATTTTCTAGAGGTATTTGAACCCTCTCCTCTGGGTAGTTTAATGTAGGCAAAGGCTTCTTCTGACCGAATAAAATCATCGACTCAAGTCATCATCTCTTCAACTGTCTGAGGCACTTTATCTGCGAAGCGCTTTTCCAGCTCGGGACACTTACTTCCGCTCATGAACGAAAATATTCTCATTACCTTTGGAACACCAAGTATAAAACCAGTCTCCAAAGTCCACCTTTCCTTAAATGCTGGAATGGTCTCATTCTCCTTTCAGACCATCTTGGTTATTTCCGTTGGGTACTTAAAGCATGCCTTATGTAGAGAAAAACGAGTCTCGAACTGATGCTGAAGATCGACACATTCATCAATGCTTTCGGGGGGTAGCCGATCAAACCACCCCAACCCTTTCGTCTAATGTTTGCTGGAACAACCGACACCAAACCAGCATGGACCATTCCCCTTGCGTTGCGGCCCCTGTGAACTGGCTGAGGTGGTCTTCCGGGTCGGTCGACCCATCATACAGTTTAATGTGGGTCGACATCTTGTACTCAGGTGTGGAAATCTCTATGATCCTCCAGGATAATGCCGATTTGGACACTTCTTTGAAGGGCTTTCCAAGGTCTACATCATCTATTTTCACTCCCATCGCGATATCTCCATCTTTTTTCACAGCAACGCGTCCATGTTCCGGTTCTTCATCATCGAAAACGAACCGTATCGGATCTAAATTGCTCTTTCGATTGTGCTCCTTGATCATATATTTAAAGGTGGATACATACCCCTCAATCTATTCCTTGGTCGCCCGAGGGGGGGGGGGGTCGTCCCCGCTCCCTCCGGAACCTCCTGGACCGGAATCTGACATTCTATAGCCTAGGCAGATTGAATATCGGTACCACGTATGGCGCCAACTTATTGAAGTAAATCTTTGTTGCCTAGCGAAATGTCTGAATTGTATTCCGGTCTTGGCTCAAAGAGATCCTTTGGATATCTGTATAGATGTAACAAACGCGTTAGCCTCGCCCAAGGTGTGACCTTAGGACTAAGCTCCGGCGTGAGAGTAAGTATTGGTGTTGTACCGGAAGGTAGGAATAATTAATGTGTGTTTAAGTGAAGTAAATGCTAATGATGTGTGTGAGTAAATGTGGGGGTCTTTATAGTACCCCATAACTGTACTTGGTTACTATTTTGCTACTGTGCATATCACGATTCTGCATTATTCCTGACATTTAGGGTGTCGCGAGCCGAGCTACTCCTAGGCTAGGTATCAGTCAGCGTGGGCGCGTGGAGACACGACTCCGTGAAATCAAGGAAGGTGGTGGCGTTGTTTGGTCCTTCCGTCACATGCCGACGGATGATCCATCCCTTCGGTTACTGGTCGGTCGGCCCTTGAGCCTTTCGGGCATATACGTCGTCAATAAACAAAGTTAGAGGATTGATTTTTGAGCAAAATGAGGCGAAAATTTTGTTCATGAAACTAACAATTGCACAAATCAAAATTGGGGGAAGGGTTATTTTATGGGTCGCAACCCCTCTATGCTATTCGAATGTTGTGTCTTGAAAACGTCTCCCGTGCGGATTTTGAAGGTACATGAGTTGATGTAGTAGAATTAAAAAGAAGAATACTTTGATGTGCTAGAGTTGAAAACAATAAGATATTGATATTGTTCAACCGAATACTGTTGAGATTTAAATGAAAAAGCCTTTAACATCGGTACAACAATTCAAAAATCTCAAGCAAAACTTAACATAACACTAAAACATTCTTCGGCATGATTTATTTATTTACCTCACCTCTATTTTGTCATTTAAATTATACAAAATGTTTGTTAATATTTAATCTTCATCTTTTATTTATTTTTATGCCATCAATAAATCGAATATGTTACTTAAACACATCCGTCAAGTTGTCGAAAGGACCTACTACCATTTAATCTACATAAATGATGATGAAACAAGTTGATATTGTTCTTTCATAGTCTTGGTTCAATGCATTAGTTTCTACAAGATATGATAGCAATAAATTTTGTTACTCAAAAATTCTGATATGACAGTTAAGCACATCCGTTTTTCAAAAGACCTGCAAACATTTAATCTACATAAAATGATGATGAAAAGAAGTTGAGATTGTTCTTACATTATCTTTCGGTTAAATGCATTAGTTACTTGATACTTAATATTAATAATTAATAATTAATAATTACTTTAGAGAGATAATTAAAAAGTGAGAAACTTACAACTTACAACTTACAAGCCACGATTTCTTAAAGGGTGCTTCTAAATAAACCTATTATTTCCACTAAACAGACCTTAATTATTAGATAATAGAGTAAACTGCAAAAATCATCCATGTGTCTTGTGTAAATTTGCAGATATCATCCCTATCTCAAACGTTGAGCAATAAACACCACCAAGTCCACAAACGTTTAGCAAAAATCATCCCTAAGCACTAACGAGGTTAGTTTTCCCCGTTTTCTACCCCACGTGCAATAACACGTGAGGGTATTTTTGTCATTCTTGATTATCTTTCCCCTTTTATTTCTTTCTGAATTGGGATAAACTCAAAACCACCAAACTTAAAAACCACCACCACGTCTCTGTTAATCTCAAAACCATTAATGCTGATCAAACAAAGACCCTAAATCACTAATCTCTAAATAAGTTCAAGCAATGGTTGTTTTTGAGTGGCATATTCGTACGAGAGATCAAGAGATTGATGAAGTACATGCATATAGTAAGTTATACCCAAATCCCAATATTGTGGTTTGTGTAATGATCTAACCCTAGTTTTGAATTGTGGTTTGTTTTTTTTACAGGGAATGATCCAAGCATGTTCTCAATAAAGATTTACCATGGTGGATATTTCACTGACCCACCGAATAGGAAATACAAGTCAGGGAGTTTCAACTACTTTGATATGGTAGATGCTGATTTGTTTTCAATTATTGAGCTAAATGATATGATTGTGATGTTAGGTTATGATAGAAAAGAAATCATGTATTATCATTACAAAATACCCAACAACAATTTAGATTATGGTCTGCAAGCATTAGGAAGTGATTTAGATGTTTTGGGTATGACAAAATATATAGATAAGTGTAAAAGAGTTGAGGTTTATGTTGAACATGGGTTTACAAGTCTTGAAACTTACTTTAAGATACCCCAAAAGGTAATGATAGAACAACTACCAGATGAAGTGGACCCAAACAGTCTTAAGAAGAGAGTGACCAAAAAAAGGCAAAGATTAGCAATTGAATGGCCTAGTGGAGAAGGAAGTGATATGGGTACTGATAGGCAGGGTACTGATATTGGTAAGGGTAATGATATTGGTCAGGGTAGTCTTATGAATGATGATTTTGATCCTTTTTTTAGTGAAACCAATATAAGCACAGAACCCCCTAGTATACCAATAAGTGATATTGATCAAGAAGGTGCTGGGTTGGATGGTTATGGTGGCCAAGAACAGGTTGAAAGTAATACTGAATTGGATGGTTATGGTGGCCAAGAAGAGGTTGAAAGTGAAGAGCTTGAAAGTGATGAAGAGGTTGATAGTGAAGAGGAAGACAGTGACTACATTGTTGATGAGGATCATGTGATGAATGAGGTTGAAGTTGATATGAAGGAGTTTCTTGCAAACACTGATAAAGGGGTTGAATGGGTAGGTTGTGATACTGAGAATGTATCTGACAATGAAGGTGAGCATGATTATGCAGTTCAAATGAATCTAGATGATTTTGAAAGTAACAGTGATTCATAAAAGGAGGGAAAAAGAAAGAAAGCAATGAGACAACTTAGAAGAGAGCATGAGAAAAGTAAAAGTATTGATACCATTGAGTCTGCCCCATTTATATTGGTAAAGAATTTGGTGATAAAAAAACCATTAAAGATTCTGTGTATGCACTGTCTGTGGCCACTAGAAGACAACTTTATATATGGAAAAATGACAAGTTTAGAATAAGGGTTGCGTGTAGAGGAAAAACACCAGTCTTCACTTATCCAACACTTGATGGGCCAACTGTGTCTAGCCCAATGGCTAAAGGGCCACCAGTTTCAAGTCCAAGTAAGCTTAAGAATGTTGGGGGAAAGTGGGTAAAGGAAACAAGTGCAAGTAATAAGGTAGGGTTACAAGTAATAAAGGTAGGTGGGAAGAAAGGGGCATATCAATATGAAGAATTAACTTGCCCATGGGTCTGTCACATATCCAAATCCAAAAACAGTGAAGATGAAACATGGACAGTAAAAACCTTTGATGACCACCACAACTTTCTTCAAAACGGGAAAGTAAGTATGCTTACTAATAGCTTCCTGTCCAAAGATATTGAAAAGACACTTGTTACTAATCCTGAGGTTCCAATCAGATCTCTTAAAGAGCAGCTGCAAAAAAAGTATAATTTGGGTGTTTCTGACCACAAGATCTATAGAGCAAAGGAAAAAGCAACAATGAAGGTAAAAGGAGATTACACAGAGCAGTATGCACTGCTAAGAGATTATGCTTTAGAGTTGCAAAGTGCAAACCCTGACACCACAGTGAAAATTGAAGTTGAAAGGTGTACTGATCCAACCACCTTAGAAAGACAGCTTAAAAGGATTTATGTCTCTGATAGGAGCTCTTAAGCAAGGGTTTAAAGTTGGATTAAAAGACTTGCTAGGACTTGATGGTCGTTTTATGAAAGGTCCTTACCTCGGTCGACACTAACTGTTGTTGGTGTGGATCCAAATCATGGCACATATCCACTTGCTTATGCATTGGTTGAAATTTGAAACAACAAGTTCCGGACATGGTTTCTTACTTGCTTAGAGATGATCCGGTTTGAGAAAACTCCAATTTCACCTTTATGAGTGATAGACAAAAGGTACTCCTATAACCTTCTTTTTTCTTCTATGTATTATTTCTTTGTTAAGGACTAATTATATAAACTGTTATAAACATAGGGTATCATACCTGCCATTGAAAAGATATTCCTTGTGCGTAACATAGGTTCTCGCTTAAAGCATATACATGAAAATATGAAACCGCAATGGAGGGTAAATTGTTTAAGGACCTTTGTGGAAGGTCGAATCGCTAGCATCGTCCCATATTTTGATAAAGCCATGGATGAACTTAGAGAGCGAATGATAAGGCTTATGAGTACTTGAAAAGATCCCACCACATCATTGGTCAAGATCTCATTTTAGTGGTAAGCTAATATTGTATGTCTGTTTAGATGATATTTTCACCTAACATTATCACTCCACCAAAGCACCACCCACTGATTGGGAGGCCACGCAAGGCAAGGAAGAAATCAGCTGATGAACTATCAAGCCAAAGTATGGTGGATGGAGTCAAACTGTCTAGAAAAGGAAAGAGCGTACATGTCTCAAGTGCAAGCGCATGGACCTAACAAAAGGACTTGACAGAAGACCACTAGTTTCATCAAGTGGAGGTCAAGGAGAACTAAAAACAAAGATCAAGAGCAACCCAAGATTCTCGCAAGGACAAAGGAAAACAACGAAGCTAAAGGGCAACTCAAGAATGGCAAAAGTTGTGGTTATTTTGAACACTTTTATTAGAAAAACTTGTGGTATTTTTATTTGCCAAAACTTGTGGTAACTAGGTACTAGACCAGTTTATGGTCTTATGATCTTGTGAAACAATGATGTACTAGGATCAGTTTGTTATTTTGTACTTTTGTAGTATGTCAATTGTGGTATTTGGTATTTGCCAAGACTTGTGGTAACTAGGATCAATTTATGGGTAATTGGTATTTGCAGTTTGGGTCACTTTTTTATGCAGTTTGTATTTGCAGTTTATGGTAGACATGGTTTACTTTATGGGTCACTATGGTTTGTGTTTTATGCAGTTTACTCTTTGATTTGTGTTTTCAGTCATGATTCACTTGTATTCTACACACATGACACACAACAATAAATATACACAACAAACATTGCATAATGACATGAAACCAGTTGACATACATAAGATAACATTACAAAAATCTAAAATAAGACCTACAAAGTCACATGAAACCATTGACTTTTCGGTCATGACCTACATTCAACCCATAATGACAACATACAAAACAAAAAACCCGGCTTAAACACAATAGCATCTTCATCCCGCTAGCTTGACGGGCATTCAACCTAGTTGTTTCTTCAAGATTGTTGATCCTCCTCAATAACCCGTGTATGATAGCCACGGATCTTGGACACATGGAGGATCCATCCAATCATCAAACCCACGCTAGGGCACATAAAGAAGCGCGCCTGGATTTATTGATGTCCATGATGTGGTAATTCTTGTTGGTGCCGCACAAAGATGACAAAGTTTTGGGTTATTCATAATTAGGGTTATGGCGAATTAGGGTTTGAGGGGAAAAGCAGGTTTGGGGAAAAATGGTGTGGGGTCAATATAAGAAAGATTATATAGGTGGGGAAATGGGCGGGAAATGGGTGTGAGAGACATGTTGCAAAAATCATCCCTGATACTAATTGACAAAAATACCCTCACGTGTTATTGCACGTGGGGTAGAAAACGGGGAAAACTAACCTCGTTAGTGCTTAGGGATGATTTTTGCTAAACGTTTGTGGACTTGGTGGTGTTTATTGCTGAACGTTTGAGATAGGGATGATATCTGCAAATTTACACAAACTACAGGGATGATTTTTGCAGTTTACTCTAGATAATAATTGCGTTTTCTTTACTTTCTTTATAAAATAATGTGCCTGTCAAACAAAAATAAAATCTTGAAAAAATAAAGATTCCCTAGCACCAATCATAAACTTTTAAAATCGTCGACCTAAAATTCACGAGTAAATTACACCGTTCGTCCTTGTGGTTTGCGTTGACCGCAGGAGTTCGTCCTTTGACCAAAAAAGTTGCACCATCCATCCTGTTGGCAAATGTTATGCGCCATTAGTCCTCCTCTAATCGAGCCCACTAACGGTCGTTAAGTCTTGTTAACTCGGTGGTATAATTGTCACTTCACCACCATAAGGACGAACGGTGTAGTTTACACTTTTGTCCGCTTTTTACGCCGTCCGCTTTCTTACGTTTTCATCCGCTTTCTTACTTTTAACTCCGCTTTTTACATTTTCGCCCATTTTCACGTTTATTAACGTTCGATCGCTTTCACGTTTTCGTCCATTTTTATGTTTTCATCCGTTTTTACGCTTTACTCGCTTTTTATGTTTTCGTCCGCTTTCATCCGCTTTTATACGTTTTGTCCGTTAAATCGTTTTCTTCCGTTTTTTTCACGCTTTACTCGTTTTTACGTTTTTGTCTTTTACGTCTTCATCCATTTTCACATTTCGCCCATTTCTCACGTTTTTATACGCTTTTCTTCGATTTACTCTGCTTTTTTCACATTCGCCCCGCATTTTTCCATTTCGTTCATTTCTTACGCCGTCTATTTTCACGCCGTCCGTTTCTTACCTTTCGTCCGCTTTCACGTTTTCTTACTTTTAACTCCGTTTTTACGTTTCGTCCGTTTATTTACGTTTTCGTCGTTTTTTACGCCGTCCATTTTTATATGTTTTCAGCTGTTTTTACCTTTCGTTACGTTTTCATCCGTTTTATTACGTTTCGTTTGTTTTACGTTTTCATCCGTTTTCTTACGTTTTAAATCCATTTTTACGTTTGCGTCGCTTTCACGTTTTGTCCGTCTTTTAATGTTTTCTTCATTTTTCACGTGTTACTCTGTTTTATGCGTTTTAAATACGCACGCCGTCCGCTTTATTACGTTTTAAATACACGCCGTTTTCGTCCGTTTATTACTATTTCGTCGGTTTTACGTTTTAAAACGAAAGCGAAGAAAACGGACGAAAATGTAAAACCGATGAAAACGCATAAAAACAAAGTAAAACGGACGGCGTAAAAGCGGACGAAAACGTAAATAAACGTATTTAAAACGTAAGAAAACAGTACGAAACGTAAAAAATGATGAAAACGTAAGAAACGGACGAAACGAAAAAATAGACGAAACCTAAGAAATGAACGAAATGTAAAAACCGCCGAAACGAAAAAACAGAGTAAATCGAAGAAAAAGACAAAACGTAAGAAAATGGATGAAAACGTAAAAAGACTAAAACGAAAAAAGCGAGTAAAACGAAGAAAACGGAAGAAAACGATTAAAACTAATAAAACGATAAAAACTAATAAAACGGATGAAAACGTGAAAACGGACGAAACCTAAAAATAGCGAAACCTAAGAAATGAACGAAATGTAAAACCGACGAAAACGTAAAAACAGAGTAAATCGAAGAAAAATGACAAAACGTAAAAATGGATGAAAACGTAAAAAGACGAAAACGTAAAAAGCAGTAAAACGAAGAAAACGGAAGAAAACGATTAAAGCCGACAAAACGATAAAACCGATAAAAGCGGATGAAAACGTAAAAACGGACGAAACGTAAAAAGCGGTGTAAATCGTAAAAAACGGATGAAAACATAAAAAAATGAACGAAAACGTAAGAAAACAGACGAAAACAAAAATAAACGTAAGAAAACGGACGAAAACGTAAAAAACGGAGGTAAAAGTAAGAAAACGTAAGAAAACGGATGAAAACGTAAGAAAACGGACAAAAACGTAAGAAAACGGACGAAAACGTAAAAAAACGGACAAAAAGTGTAAACTACACCGTTTGTCCTTGCACCGTTCGTCCTTATGGTGTTGAAATGACGATTATACCCTCAGGTTAACAAGACTTAACGACCGTTAGTGGGCTCCGTTAGAGGGAGGGACTAATGGCGCATAACGTTTGCCACTTAAGGATGGACGGTGCAACTTTTTTGGTCAAAGGACGAACTCCTGCGATCAACGCAAACCACAAAAACGAACGGTGTAATTTACTCTAAAATTCACACTCCTTTTACTCCTTGCTTCTTTTTTTTCCAACCATAACCCTTCACCCTTTTCCCTCCCAATCACCAACGATAACCAGTTAACCACTATACCGCCGTTGTCGAAAATAACTTAATCTTCAAACGATATGCAAATATTGGAGATGCTGTGAGAAAATAACTTACAATGTCTATTTCTTTCTTTGAACAATTGAAGAATCACGTTGATGGTCACACAACAACGATACGATGTTATGCCAACACCTACCACCAATATTCATGGTATTTACAGATGTACATAATCAATATGGTAAACAAACCATTATAAATACAAGTTTTACATTATAGTATTAACATGTAGTTTTGACAGTTGTTTCTAGCAAGATGGTGACCAAACAACTTTTTAGCATTATATATTAACTAGCAAATCCCTAATACTAACATGCATTTTTTGACAGGAAAATATTAGACATTGTATAGCAAAAACGAGTAGCATGCAGGATGGCTTCATTTATAATTACGTAAGAAATTTATCAACAAGATGCATACACGATCATGAATCATGCACGATAATGCTTAAAAGACTGAGCTCGGAGGGTCGACAAAGAAAATGTCTTGCCTACTATTTCATGGACTTTTTGCAAATCTCTTGCCTACAAAAAAAAATGTATTTTAACAGTAAGACATATTTTTATGAAGTTATAAGGTTTTCTTTCAACTATAAGAATCACGTAAAAAATGGCTTAGAAACCAAAATTTTGCAACCCTTTCAATATATGTTGCAACGAGCGTCAACAAATCTAATTTAAACACATGACTTATAAAAATTAGGAATTGCGTAAAAAGTCTTCATCTTACGTCCAATTTCGATTAAAGTCTTATTCTTTTTTTTCAATTTAGGACCGACTTTTTTTACCGGTTGGTTTTTAACTTCCGTTAACTATTTCGTTAGTAAATTACATGTTTGGTCCTTGAGTTTGTATAGGCATTTCATGTTTGGTCTATTTTCGTCGTTTTACACGACTTGCACACGTTTTGTTCGTTTTATACGTTTTCGTCCGTTTACACGCCACGTCTGTTTTTGCGTTTTAAATCGCCGTTTTCGCATTTTTAACGTTTACATCTTTTGCTCGTTTCGTTTGTTTTACACGCCGTCCGTTTACGTTTAAATCTGTTTACGTTTCGTCTTTTTGCGGTTTTTTCTAATTTTACGTTTCGTCTGTTTTTGCATGTTTCAGTCCGTTTTTGCACATTTTCGTCCGTTTTTACACGTTTCGTCCGTTTTTGCATATTTAAAAAATTGAAAATTTTTCGAAATAAAAATTTTTGCAAAAAAAAACTTTCGTAACATTTTTTTTCTTAATTTTTTTCAAAAAAAAATATTTCGAAAAAGTTATTTTGAAAAAAGTTTGGAAAAAATATTTCAAAAGTTTTTTGAAAAAATTTTGGAAAAATATTTCAAAATTTTTTTGAAAAAATTTGGAAAAAATATTTCAAAAATTTGTTTTGAAAAAATATTTCAAAATTTATTTTGAAAAAATTTGAAAAAAATATTTCGAATTTTGAAAAAATTTGGAAAAAATATTTCAAAAATGGACTAAACGTAAAACGGATGAAAATGTGCAAAACGGATCGAAACATGCAAAACAGTATTTAAAACGTAAAATTAGAAGAAAACGCAAAACAGATTTAAAACATGTAAAAGATTTTAAACGTAAAGCGGGCTAAAACGCAAAATGTATATAAACGCAAAACGGACGAAAACATGCAAAACAGCGTTAAAAGTAAAACGGACGAAAACGCATAAAAGCAGTATAAAACGGACGAAACGTGTAAAACGGACGAAAACGATAAACGGCGGCGTATGCAAGCGTGTTAAAGCGGACGAAAATAGACAAAACATGAAATGCCTATACAAACTCAAGGACCAAACATGTAATTTACTAACGAAATAGTTAACTAAGTTAGAAAAAACCAATCGGCTTAAAAAAAGGCCAGACCTTAAATTGAGAAAAAAAAAGAATAGTACCTTCAATTGAAATTGGACATAAGATGAGTACCTTTTTATGCGATTTGCCCTAAAAAATTTGACTAAAAAAAGTTAGTAGTAGATAGAATAATTAATCACATGAACAAGTTTATAACTTTTAGTGATTAAAATTTTCAATGTGTTGCAACTTAAAATAAATCAATTTAACACAAACACTTTTGACCCAACCAATTAGTAAAGATCATGAAACAAACTTACTTGTCCCGAATATTGAAACACAAAACAAACGGATCAACTTAACTTGAATCGTTAGAACTTCAACTCATTTGTATATATTTTGATCCATAAACATACGTCTTATATAAAAGTTAATTCGTTAGCTCAAAAATAAGAGTTTGATTTTCTAATGGTAGATCAAACATGTGTATCCCACGAGCCACGATGCCTCGTATTATTAAAAACTAGTCGGATACTAGCGCACAACGGCGGCGATAAGTATAGTTATATGTGTTTGCTTATCCGTTTAGTGAATTCATTTTACAACACTTCGAATGTATATGTGTTAGTTGTATGTGTTTGTTTGGGTTATCCGTAGCTTTCCCATGACATTATTATTAAGCGTATAGAAATCGCCATGATCTCTTACCCACAAACACTCCTAAAAGTATATGAGTTTTCTGAATCAAGATTATATTAATTGAAACAAAGGTTAAAGTTGTAAAATTTGAATTAAAATAAAATAAACCCACTAAAAATATAAAACTAAACTTATAAAAATCTATACTACTTATATAAAGCGTTTAAGTTGTGCCCACACAAAATTAAGATAAGGAATTTAATCATCGAAGTGACGTGTGTCACTTCTCTAACTAAAAATAACAAAAATGGGGCTCTAACAAACTAAAATAAGGAGCTCCGATAATGGGGTGTGACACGTCACTTAACTAAAATTCATTTTATTTTCAAATTAAAATATCTTTTATCTTCTTATTTTTTATAATCTAATTTCACCACATTTTTAAAATTTTATCTCTTTAATTCAACATCAATTTTGATATATTTTATGAGTTTTAGTTTTTATATTTTTAGTGGGTTTATTTTATTTTAATTCAACTTTTAAAACTTTAACATTTATTTCAATCAATACAAACTTTATTTATCAAAATCATTTACTTTTGGGAAAGTGTTTGTGGGTAAGAGATTGTTAAGGTCTTTTATATGCGGGAATAATGATGTCACGGAAAGATCTGAAACCCCAAACAAACACATACAACTAACACATATACATTTTGAGTGTTGTGAAATAAATTCACTAGCGGGTGAAGGGAATTGCGAGGAGAGTTGGGTTAACAATTTATTTACTATATTTATTATATAACTATATTTATCGCCGCTGCTGTGCGCGGGTATCCAACTAGTATATCAAAATGTATGTTGAATTAAAGAGCATAAGTAGAAAATATGATGAAATTAGATTATAAAAAAAACAAGTAGATAAAAAGATATTTCAATTTGAAAATAAATATGAATTTTTAGTAGAGAAGTGACACATGTTACTTTATAATTGGAGCTCCTTATCTTTATTTTTAGTGGTTAGGAGTTAGGCTTGGAGTTTGTTAAGAAGTGACACATGTCATCTCATGATTGGAGCTCCTTATCTTAATTTTTGGTTAGGAGTTAGGCTTGGAATGAGGTTTGGCTTTTACATGCATTATAATATACTAGTCGGATACCCGCGCACAGCGGCGGCGATAAATATAGTTATATGTGTTTGCTTACCCGTTTCGTGAATTCGTTTCATAACACTTCGAATGTATATGTGTTAGTTGTATGTGTTTGTTTGGGTTACCCGTAGCTTTCCCGTGACATCATTATTCCCGCATATAGAAATACCCTTGCAATTTTTTACACGTCAAACACTCCCCCAAAAGTATATGACTTTTACGAATCAAGATTGTATTGATTGAAATAAATGTTAAAGTTTTAAAAAGTTGAATTAAAATAAAATAAACCCACTAAAAATATAAAAACTAAAAACTCATAAAAATATATCAAAATGGATGTTGAATTAAAGAGCATAAAATTTTAGAAAATGTGGTGAAATTAGATTATAAAAAAAATAAGTAGATAAAAAGATATTTCAATTTGAAAATAAAAATGAATTTTTAGTTAAGAAGTGACACATATCACTTTATAATTGGAGTTCTTTATCTTACCTTTTAGTGGTTGGGAGTTAGGCTTCGAGTTTCTTAAGAAGTGACACATGTCATCTCATGATTGGAGCTCCTTATCTTAATTTTTGGTTAGGAGTTAGGTTTGGAATGAGGTTTGGCTTTTACATGCATTATAACTAGTTATAATACCAGTGCACGCACGGGCTTTGACAAAAAAAATTGTTTTGTATTAATACTGAATATTGTGTCTTTAAAAGTAATTGCATATAATTATATACTTATAAGTTTCGTGTACGCACGAAGTTTATACATAAATCAAATTTATTTTAACATATTAGTTCAGTATATACACGTATAAGAATTTGCCTATGAAAATTGTGATATAAGTAGAACTAATACTTATGCACGAGCTTTTCATCATGCATTAATATTCATTAGAATTTGGTAAATTATTTGTAAAAATTTCTATCAAGTAACTCAAGATTTAATTTTATTTAGTGAAAAGATGTTGATGTTGTTATTTCAATTTCAATATCGATATTATGTTGTACATACGATCTGAGTTTAATAAGACATAATGGCGTTGATAAAGTTAAAGTATACCCTTAAAGTTTTTAAAATTGTTTTCTAGATATACTTATATAAATAAATAAAATTCATGAGTTATTGTTATAAGACAATCACAGATATTTATTTTTATACTAAAGTAACCCGTCTTACAATTTGATAATTATATTCCGTTTTCGATAATTTAACCGTATTTAAAATGTAAACTCACGTCCACATGGGTTAAACTTTTAAAATTGAAATAAATGAGCCTTATCGAACGACATAAGAAAAAATAATTGATACTTATAATCTTATGCAAATTTATATGTTGTTATTTTAAAACAACATATACATTATGTTTTTTAATATATAAAGTATAAATGATATAAAGTATAAGGGGGTATTTGTTTATTCCATAGTTATTAAAAAACATGGATGCTTATAATATTACACTTTAACTCTATATAATTTTTAAAAATTCAACCACTAAAGTTTTATTAATTACATCATCCTTTTTTAAGTTTTTATTTTCACAAATTTGACACATATATTTTTTATGTGTTTTTTTTTATCAACCAAATTTCTTCACCAAATTTATTAAAGTTTGACCAAAATCAATTTAATTTTGACTTTTGTTAACAAATCACATCACACAATTTTGCTTACGTGACGAAATCGAGCTCTCTTATTGGCCAAATTATTTTTTCAATAAGAATGAATTAACAAAATAACTCCGAAATAATGTAATTCCTTTATTATATAAAAGATATAGTATAGATAAGTATAGAAGAGGTATTGCATAAACTATCAACGTAGTTTTGCATAGCTCACATTTTAGTCATTAATTCAGTTTTTTACATTTATATTATTAATAGATAGTTTTATGTATACAGATTTCAAGATTATATCTGACAAATGATACTATATACTCTATAATGTTAGGCTTTATACAAAAATGTTAAGACCATGCCTTACAAAATGACCCAAACGCGACACCAAAAATGTAGGAAGAACCGAGTTGTCTCTTCTGTTGATTCGCATGGCATGCACAGTAAACATCTTGTGACTTGTGTTCGAAATCAATGTTAATACAAAGAAATCTAAGTTTTAGAATGATTTTTTTTAACAGCAATGATATTTCTAAGAACGTACAGCTAGGAAGGAAAATTACAAAGTTCAGGACGCAGCATTACATATGTATTTGACGTTGTTGAGGATGAGGTGCTTGTTGAGCAGGGGCGGACCACATGTGGGTTCCCAGGGTTTTCCGTGTACCACATCAATATCCCGCCTAGTGTAAAAGTTTGTAAAAAGACACCGATTTTTCAAATGCACCTTGTCTCAATTTCTTGTGTTACAAATTTCCAATTGTTGTATAAAATCACCTAGTAAATTTCACTCTTAGTTCCGCCACTGTGTTATTTATCGAGCTGCATTAAAAGATATTATAGTTGTTCGAGACATTCAGCTAACTTGGCCCATTTTCTTTACAACTAACTTCTCAAATACGACTCCATTTATTATGTTAAAAGCGACGCAAATCAACCCAAACATCAATATTAAAGGAAAATTCAATTGCAAGTTTGCAACATTGAATTAGCATTAATCAACGTGACATATGTGGACAGTCCAATTGACCTACTAGATACGGAGTATTTGCTAATACTAATTAAATTATTGATGGTCCCACTTATTAAACTTACTAGGCATTTTAAATCATTACTTTGATTAGTTGACAAGGCTAGAAGCTCAAGACAACAATTTCTCTCCAAGTTTTATGAGAGACGTGGGGCAAGATGTCCCAACATCACAAGTCGACCAAAGTGGAATTTCTGGACAACCTAACAAGTTGACCAAAGTGACTACGAAATCTAGAACTGTAGAGATGAAATGAAAAGGAAGGGGCTCGGCAGGATCAACAACGTTTAATTAACATATGGCTAAACAAGATGAAAAACAAGAACGTGTTATTAAAATTCTAGAGTCTGATACTCTTGGTGTTACCAAAGATGATCTTTAATAGTGTTAGTTAATGTATGAGTGTCATTAATGGCATGATACATGGTAACTTGATGACAGATGATATTCCTTTTTTATACCTTGCTATGAATTTTTTTGAAGATGGTTTGAAGCGAGAATTGTTTACGATTATACAAAATGATGGTTTTGATTTTTGAATATAACCAAACACACCCATATTTTATTCATGGGCTCGTGACCCATGAACTTAACAACACAACTCTACCTTGGGCTTGGCCCGTCACAAACTAAACGAGAGTAAAACGCACACTACCCAGTACAACTGATTACTACAGCAGACACCATACATTTTTACAAATACAAACTCTAAGGCTGGTTCCAGTAAGGACTCGCGATCGATAGGAGCGATCGAGTCCTCATCGATCGTCCTTTTGTGGAGCAACTCGATCGGACAAAAACACAAGGAATTAGATCCCCACGATTGACTAAACATTCACTTTAAACAAATAAATTTATACCGTTGCATATAAAAAAAAAAAAAAAAAAAGAATCCTACCGTTACTAAATTAAATTTTGGAACGTTTGTTGCTTAAAAAAAAAAAAAAAAAAAAAAACTACTAAATTACCCTATAAATACACAACATATTTACACACTAAATTCACAAATCTCATTTCACACATTCTCTATATTCTTTCCACACTATGAGTTTTAATTCTTACGAGCTATTCATTGCCGATTCGTCATCGGATGATGAAAATGAAGTTAGTAACGAGTTTATGATGTTTGCGGAAGAGTGTTGGGAGGCTTTTTAAGCGTCACAAACTAAACTCTCACGAAACCAAGTTAGTAGGGATCATTTGGGTGCTCATAACCGTTTAGTGGATGCTTACTTCACCGAAACTCCCAGATACGGCGATATAGCATTTCATGATCGTTTCCGAATGAGCCGATGACTATTCACATGAATTGTCCGAGATATAACCGATCATTCACCTCATTTCCAACAAACTCCTAGTTGTGCAGGCGTACTTGGTATTTCTCCATTGATGAAGTGTGCTTCATCAATCCGTCAATTGGCATACGGAGTCAATGCCGATGCTCTGAGCGAATCGTGCAAATATATGCGACAACAATTCGTGAGTCTCTCGAAAAAATTTATGAGGCCATAATGGAGTCATATGGTGCGAGTATTCATGAAAGCCGACAGTTCATCGACATTGACAAACTCTATGCTCATCACTACGAAAGTCATGGGTTTCTGAGATGATAGGAAGCATTGATTGACAGATTGGCCGTGGGAGAATTGCCACATGCTTTAAAAGCTCAATTTTGTAGGGGTTATCACGGGCAAAATCCTTTCATTTTATTGAAGCGATCGCGTCCCAAGATTTATGGATTTGGCATCGTTCTTTGGTGTCGCCGGATGAATAACGACGTAAATGTTTTACGCATCGCCTCTTTCAATGATCTCAAAATGGGAGAGCAGGATGTGGAATTCGTTGCTAACGACGTGCTTTATAAACGCGGATATTATCTTGCGATGAGATATATCGGGAATACTCGGTTATTATGAAGTCCATTAAAATCCAGGACGAATGATCACAAACGAATATTGTATAAGACGATGCACGAAGCAAAGAAAAGATGTGGAACGTGCTTTTGGTGTCTTAAAGAGGAAGTGGCTAATGATTAAACATCCCATTTAAAGGGTTTGACAAAGAGCGTCTATCACATATAATGTACACATGCATCATATTACATAATATGATAATTCGGATTTAAGAAGCGGGCGATATCTCCGTATTCTTTCCAATAGAAGAAGACCGTTCTTACGATCTCGTAAACGCATGTGAATCGTTGGAATTCTGAGGAGATATGCAACAAAACAACTCATCTTAGCCTCAAAGTTCGATTTGGTGGAAGACATTTGACATCGTCATATTCAAAACTAGTTTAGTCGTTGTATTGTCGTAATGTTTTAATTTTATTTCAATTATTATGTAACGTTTTAATTATTAATGAAATTTGAGTTTGTGTTAACAATGTTAAAAAAAAAAAAAAAAAAAAAAAAAAAATTTGGTCACCTTTATCGCAGACCCAATCGAAGGTCATTGGAGAGAAATGACGTGACGGGGAAAACGTGATTGAGTCACTTACCTGAACCAACCTAATATCAACAGAATTTTTATTTATTTATTTATTTTTTTTTTTCCTAAAACAAAATCCGTTCACACTTGTGATTTGGAACACAGGACTGAAACAAAATGATAACAGTTATTACTTCTTTGTGATTTCATTTTTACCGCTAGTCAAAAGAAAGCAAAACGAACACACCAACACTTCCTAGGTCGTTAACTCACTACGGACAAGCTCAACCAAAAATGCATCCTTGTGGGGTTATGGGCCCCACACTAATCCAAATTAAACGTAAGCTTGTCTCATACTACCGCAACTCACAATACAAACAGACTTTGCCAAACATTTACACATGAAAGGGATAAGAAGTTTAAACAATTTAATAAAACTAGCAGGGTACTCGCGCGGCGGGTACCCTGAAATAAATTTTTCCGGTAATTTATTTTAGTTTATTATGTTTTTTTTGACAATAAATTTACGGATATCAAGAATTTCATTTATCTCGTCTTGATTCGCGCTCGAGTCTGCGTTTAGCCCGTATTCAGACTCGGTTCGTTTCTACCGTCGTGTTCGAGCTCAAGCCCATTTTTGCCTGTTGTCTGCTCGGCTTTAATATTCAGATAACGCTTTATTATTCAGATTAGTGATATTTAATGCAGTCACCGTGCGTTAAAGCGGCAAGACTGCGAAATAAAATTTTCTAGTGAATCATGATTTAAGTTTATTATATTCTTTTCGACAATAAATTACTGATTTCAAGAATTTTGTTTAGCTGTGTCGTTCGGCTCGAGCTCGCTCGGGCTGAGTCCTGCTCGAGCTTCAGGCCGTTTACCGCGCGCTGATTCGAGCTCAAGCTCATTTGGCATGTATTGCTTGATTCGCTTGAATTTTATTGTATTAGTAACATTTAATGTAGGAATTGTGTTTAATTTGGTTGTACAATATGCTTGATAATTTGTATTTATTATGTTAGAGGTGTTTTAATAAGCGTATTAATTGTATTTATTGATCGGTTAATTAATCGACTATATTAAATAACGAGAATGTGGTGTTTTTTTTAATATGTCTTTAAAGTGGTGACTGTTATCTTCTTGTTTGTCACGTCTAAAAATTATGTGCATTGAAGTGTTGTACATTACGCTTCTTTTCTTAATTATATGAATTACTAATTATAGTAATGAATTATATTTTATAGCTTATATTTTATATTTATAAAGGCTTATATTTTTAAGATACTTCAAAATTTTTTAGGACAAAAGTCCTAAATACATTATAACGTACTAATGTAGTATAGATATCCCATTTCAAAAAAATAAGTTTAGGACAAAAAACACTCGGTTTATGCGGAATTGAGATATATATCTTTCCAAAGTTCTCATAATCGTACGTCGGTATATCCAACCAAAACTCATAATCAGAATATATATATTTTTCATAAAGTATATCCAACCCTCAAATTGTATATATATATCCAACCAAAACTCATAATTGCATATATATCCTTCCAAAATCCTAAATTTGTCATATATATACAAATGATTATTTAAATAGGAAAAATAATATCAAATAATTATAATTGATATATAACATAACGATTATAACATTTTTTTTTACAATTAAAAAATATCTTTTTATTGGTTTTAATTTTATTATGCCATTTGATCTATATATATATGAGTTTACGTTTAGATGGAACGATGGATAGTGCAGTTGATATTCTTATTCAAGATTCGTCGATAGCGAACACGGTTGAGTCGCCGAACATGGTTTCTCTTTCTTTTTCTTAAAAAATGGTTTAAGGATATTTTGTAATTGTTAAAATAATAATAATAAATAAATAATAATAATTTAATAAGTATAAGGGTTTAATCGTTATTTTATATATCAACTATGTGTAGTCGTTATTTTATATATTAAATTATAATTAATATATAAAATAACGATTATACCCTTATACTTATTAAATTATTATTATTTTTTATTATTGTTTTTAACAATTACAAAATATCCTCGAACCATTTTTAAGAAAAGAAGAAAGAACCACATGTTTGCGACTCAACCCTGTCGTATCGCATTTAATCTGAATGAAAATATCAACTGCACCATCTATCGTTCCATCTAAACGTAAACTCATATATATATATATATATATAGTGCGTTTATGTAGTGACCACTCTTAAAATAAAAACAATAGGAACTAATAAGGTTTTGACAAATGGAAATTTAATAATTAAGAAAGACAAAACTCATTTATATAGCAAAAGGGTATTATTGGTAATTAACTTAATCCTTGATTCTCTCACCTTATTAAACCGTAGCTTTGACTATCCATTACTTTTCAATATCACATTCTCATCCATAACATCCATTTCCCTAGATCTGTAACCAAATCTCTATATTATATGTAAGGATCTCCAATTGTAGTCATTTTTCTTGTTCTTTCTTTCAAAAAACGAACCATATGTAGTTGGTTATTACTTTTGCTTGTTTTTTCTTTTAGAAACCGAACATCAAAAAAAAAAAATCACTGGTTCTTGTTTGTTTCTTGGCCTCATTTTAACAAATCATTGATGGTATTTTTTTTTAAATCTTTGACGTCGTGTTAAAAAATTTACAAATCTGAATTTTAGTTGTTGTTTGAAGATGGAATAGTGATTTGGTTGTTGTCGTTGATTGTTGTGATGGGTTGTTGAATCTGGGTTTCGTGGATGACAAGAGTGAATTGTGGTTTGTGTTCCTCCTCCTCACCGATGTCGGAATCTGCTTTACATCTTTATGAATCAAATTTCTAAAATCAGCCTACTATATCTTGGGTTAAGGTTTTTAAATAACTATACACATCATTTTTTTACGATCAAATCAAAGATTTGTTTTTGATGTATTTTTATATATATATATTTTAGTTTTTAATGTATTAGTCGTGATAGACATGGTTGGCTGTTATGACAATCAAATATCTTGTGTAGTTATCAATTATTTTAATATCCTTGTTGTTGTAATTTCAATGGTCGTGTCTTTTTTTCTTCTCCTTCATAGGCTATGTTTGGCACACAAGATTATGGAGAGATTATGCTTATTTTTCAAAAATAATGTTTACTTAAAAATAATCTTTGTTTAAGAACATAACTTATAAAGATTATAAGAAAAATAATCTTCCATAATCTACGAAAATAAAAAGCTTCTTTTATAAAAATAATCTCTTTTATAATCTTTTCAAAGAACAACATCAAGAATAAAGACCAAAGACCAAAGACAATCCATTTTCTTAAACATACCCTATATCTACTTATAATTATGCATAACTTGTGAACAATAGTTGGGTCATATTGTGTTTTTCAACCGACTACTTTCGGTACTACCGATTTTTGACATGTCGTCTATCTCTTATTTGTCGCATCGCTTATTTGGTGTGTCAGTACATATATGTTAAGGAAATTTGTGTGATAAACATAATGTGTCTCTACAAATATACTAGTAATGTGTCATTAAAAGTGTATTAAAATTTTAATAAGTAACTATTAATGTATCAAAAAATTTAGTTGACTAAATATATATTAAAATTTTAGTGTGACTAAATATATATTAAAATTTTAGTGTGTCATTATATATGTATCAAGAAATTTAGTTCATATTACAAATATGTCAAAAAAAAAACTAATGTGTCACTATATTTGTATAAAAAAAATTAGTGTGTCATTCAACATGTATCAAGAAATTTAGTTCACATTACAAATGTGTAAAAAAAACAAAAAATAAAAAATGTCACTATTTATGTATCAAAAAGAATTAGTGTGTAATTATATACGTATCAAAAATTGATGTGTCACTATAAAATTAGTGTATCATAAATAAAGTATAAAAAAATAATGTGTCATTATAAAAAAAATAATCTATCATAAATAAAGTATAAAAAAATAATGAGTAATAAATTTACCATTAAAAGCACGAGCAACATGTAGAATTATTAAATGCCACACAAAAGTATAATGCCAAAAATGCCCTTGTGCTTCTAACTATTAATTAAAATGCCATTAATTATTAAATACCACATGTCATCTATAATTTTCGATCTAACATTCATAATGGCTCCTATTGTTTTTTATTTTAAGGTTGGCCACCATGTTAACGTCCTATATATATATATATATATATATATATATATATATATATATATATATATATATATATATATATATATATATATATATATATATATATATATATATATATATATATATATATATATATAGATCAAATGACATAATAAAATTCAAACCAATAAAAAGATATTTTGTAATTGTAAAAAAAAAAAAAAAAAAAAAAGAAGTTATAATCGTCATTTTAAATTTCAATTATAATTATTAGACATTTTTTTATTAAAATAATCATTTGGGTATATATGACAATTTTAAGGCTTTGGAAAGATATATATGCAATTATGAGTTTTGGTTGGATATATATGACAATTTTAAGGTTTTGAAAGGATATATATGCAATTATGAATTTTGGTTGGATATATATATATGCAATTATGAGGCTTTGGAGGGATATATATGCAATTCCCCCTCCTTTGCGGGTGCCTCACGCAAACTGGATACAGAAAGCACCCTTGGGTGTTCTTTGCTGCCCAGAAACCGAACATGACAACACACCGAATCGGGTTTTAATCAAACTCAAACTGATCACAAAAACAAACAACAAATAAATTCGGGTTACCCGATCCGACCCGTATACGATTCAAAATCAAACAAACACCACTTTCATACAAATCTTACCACACGAAATATTTTATAAAAACAATTTTAGATCCATTTTAACCCACAAAAGCCTTAACAAAACAATAATAAAAATGGATTTAGGCATCAACTTACCCAAAAACGAGAAAGAATGAGAAGATAGACTGCGACGAGAGATGAACACGAACACACAAGAACCAACTCTTTATCTGAACGCCCCAAACAGCCTTAAGAGACCCAATCTACAAGAACCTTCAAACTCTTGATTTCTTCACATCTAACCGGCGGCGGGTGGTGGTGTACGGCGGCAAGGAGGCGGCGGCATTTGGCCCAAAAAAATGGCCGGTGCGGCGCCGGCGGCTGGTGAGATGATAAAGAAAGAGTGTGAGGCGTTTGTGTGATTTTAGGGTTAGAAAACGCTATTAATAGTACTATTTATAGGCTAGGAACTACTGGGTAGAAAGTGCAATCTTTCAAAGTACAAGGGGCTGTAGTGTTTTAAATTCCAGAGACCAATTGTGTAATTTCTGTAATCTTTTATGATTTTGCGGTTCGGGACTCATTTGGAGTAGCAAACATTCGATTCAACGCACGAAAATCACGCTATCGCGTTCAGAATAAAATTTTCTCAAAAAACGAGTATTCGCACGACTAGTTTTCCGGGAATAATATAACGATCAAATCAAATTGTTTAACAAGTTTACGGTTGTGCCAATACGCGTTGTGTGCAATTTCCATGTTTCGCGAGATAACTTCTCGTTTTCAGGTCAAATGAGCTCGGAAAAGTTTGTAAACGAAAAGTAAGGATAATTTCTTGTAAAATGAATGTCTGGAAGAGTGATGGTTGTCACAGTTGTAGCATTATGTAAGCCAGGAAACTCTGGTTATAGTAGATTAGTAAACAGTGAAATAAAGTTTAGTAAATCCCACTAAAAATTTGTAGATATAGCAGTTGTGCTAAATGAAGAATCTTAGTTCATATTCATAATGTTTTGGAATTGTTAAAATAACTTTGTTCACTTTGTTTCTTTTGTAGGTTCTATGACATAGTGCGGCTTGGATTGAAGCTGCAAATTAGAATTTTTGTAGGTAGAGGTTTAGAAGTCTTGTTGAATTTATTTATAGATGTTTCTTGTATGTATCTAATCAAACTACTTCTTCTATGTGATTATGTATGATGTAACCTTGATTTTGTTGGTAGCAATATATCATTAGTTATTATTGAAACTAGATACTCTTAAAATTTATTTTGCACTGCTGATATTTACATTCTTATGTTTTACAAACTCAATGTGCATAATATTCTTTTTTAGCTTTAACTATTCATATTTATTAAATATGCAAATTAAGTAGCTAAAAATGTATTATATTTTTCACTATTTGTAATTGTATGTATCATGGGTTTAAAGTGAGGTGGACAATGAGTTGGAATGAGCGGGATGACATGGCAGTGACGTAGATGGTAACTTGATTCACATTGCAAAACCGGCTGGGGAGGTCAGAATCGCACACATTAACCAAAAAAGAAATTGAATTATACACGGAATAATTGAAAAAATTAGACGCTATACAAAATTACAAATGATGTCAAATATAATACATTTTTGAGAAATTATCCCTATTTAATATATTAAAAAGTTGAGTTTCTAGCAACAAATGTAAATTCTTAAAAATTAAAGACATTGTTACAACTTCAATAAAGAAACTTACCTAATATCTTTAATAGGAATTACCATTAACACATCAAGCGACCAATTTGTTAACATCATCTTATTTACAACGAAGTGTATCGCACGAATCAACATATTTAGTAATATAAAATAATATGATGTGATTGTTCAAGTCGTTACTCGACTTACTTGAAGAAAGCTCAAATCATTGGAAAAAACATTATTACTTTAATAATAAAAAGTCTTTCAATAATTTATTTGAAAAAATAAAATAAAAATAAACATAAAAAAATAAAATAAAAAAATAAAAAATCAAAGCTCAAGTTTTCACTAAATACCCTTATTATCTCATTATTAAGAGATAAATTCAAACCTTGTAACTAGGGTTAATGGTCTGAAAAATACATGAACTTACCACATTTTACTATTGTGACAATAAACTCTTAATTTTCCTATTAAAACCAAAAAGTTTCTTAATGACCCCTATTGTAACCAAATTGCTTACGTGGCACCTTTAATCCCTTTTTTTACTTGGTTAATTGTCTCCTTCATGTTTTAAGAGTTGAGGGGTCTGTTTTGCTAACATTCAAAACTAAAACTTTTGACTTTGACTTTGCTTTTCCCTAAACCCTCATATACTTTTAAACATCTTGACCAATAAGAAATCCCAAAACAAAATCTCCTTGCCCTTGACTACGATCTAACCTCCTCAAACCGCCGGATCAGATACATGCAAAGACTTCCCTTGGCCTCAAAGCGGTTTATGATGATCTTCTCACCATTTTCGTCGCAAAACCCAATCAAAGAGACAATATTTGGATGTTTGAGACCTGAAAGCACATAAACTTGTCCAAAATTCAAAATCTCCTTGCCCTCGATTACGATCTAACCTCCTCGCGAAATATTTATCAATTCCTGAGTGCAAGAGTGGCCCTTTGTAAACATAGCCGAAATCACCTTTCCCAATGATATTTTTTAGAAATATTGTTGGTGGCTTTAGTATTTCTTCAGTGGGATTTGCAAGTGATCGAACCGGGAGATTGAGGTTGACATGTTTCGATTTTCTCCGTAAAATCGGGAAGCTCAAAACAATTGGGTTTCAAAATGAATGAATGTGTAGACGTACCAAGTAGTTGGGGCTATATTCTCTATAAATATTTCATGCCTTTAAGTTACTGGTGGTAGAGGTGGGCGGTGGAGGTGGTGGTGAGGCGGCGCGTGGTGAAGGAAGGTGTGATGAGGTCGGTGATGGTGGTGACGTCATGGAAAGGTGAGATGACGTCATCGAAGAGTGGATCGAGTAACAGAGTGTATGAGGGTTTAGGGAAGATGAATGAGGGTTCAGGTTGAGGTTCAGGTGATGATGGGATGTGGTGGATGAGTTCAAAGTGTTGATAGTAGCAGTGAAGGAGAGTAAATGGCATTGTGTTTAACTAGTTTTCAATGTTGGCAAAACAGACCCCTCAACTTTTAAAATGAGAAGGAGACAAGGATTAAAGGTGCCACGTAAGCAATTTGGTTACAATAGGGGTCATTAAGAAACTTTTTGGTTTTAATAGGAAAATTAAAAGTTTATTGTGACAATAGTAAAATGTGGCAAGTTTATGTATTTTTCAGACCATTAACCCTTGTAACTATGACCATAGCTAACACGACTTTGAATAATGCACACCGTGTTCTTTTGAAATAAAGTTCGACTCATGATAATGAAAGTAAACAACCCAAATTAAGACCATTTCAGCAAATACCTTTAATTTGTGCTTTAAAAATGGCAAAACTATCAGTTATTATATCTAGTCATCTTATGGAAGCTTCACAAACTCGCAATTGTGACTAAGTCCAAATGAGTTACCGGGCATGGAAAACGACATCACTAAAGACTTAACATTAACTGATCAACTGCAACCTACCTTATCAATAAATACCTACACTCACACACTGATTCCAAACCGCAGAAAAAAGAAAGCATTATGGCTTCACTCAACCACCTTTCCATACACCATATTCTCATGATCTTTGTTTTCTATTCCTGTTTTATATCAAACACATATGTAGTTTCTGTTACCTTAAGTATTGACACAGATAAACAAGCCTTAATGTCCATAAAATCTCAAACAATCACCAAGCCTCCTGATGCTTTAGCTACATGGGATCAAAACTCATCCCCATGCAACTGGAGCCGAGTGTTGTGTGGTGATCGTGGACGAAGAGTGGTCAGTCTTGACCTCTCTAGGCTTCACATAACTGGCACAATCAGCTCGCATATAGGGAATCTATCGTTTCTTAGATCACTTCAACTCCAACATAACCAATTTCAAGGAAACCTTCCTGAAACGATCACCAAACTGTTTCGCCTCAGAGTCCTTGACATAAGTTACAACAATATCCAAGGCACCATCCCAGAAAATATAAGCCAATGTATCAATCTCCGGGTTATTAATTTCATGCAAAATAGGCTTTCTGGGTCTATTCCTGAAGACCTCACTCTCCTCGTTAATCTTCAAACCCTTAACTTAGCACAAAACCGTCTTTTCGGTTCTATTCCACCTTCCATAGCTAATCTTTCTTCGTTGTCCACGTTAAAGTTGGGTACCAATACACTTAGTGGCCGAATTCCTAGTGACTTGGCTCGTCTTGGTAACCTAAAGATTCTCTATCTCACCAACAATAATCTCTCCGGCATAATTCCTCCAGCCATTTATAACATGTCTTCACTCGAATCTCTAGAAGTTGCTTCTAATGATTTGTGGGGTGATTTACCTTACAACATTGGGGACACACTCCCTAATCTTATAGACTTCAATTTCTGTGTCAATAGATTCACAGGAAGAATTCCAGGTTCGCTTCACAATCTCACAAACATAAGAAACATAAGAATGAAAAATAACCAATTGCATGGAACTGTACCACCGGGATTAGGGAACCTCCATAAGCTAGAACTGTATAATATTGGGTACAATAATATAGCTAGTGTGCAGGATGAGGGTCTAAGTTTCCTAAATTCGCTGGTTAACAGTACAAAGCTTAAATTCCTTGCTATTGATGGTAACCATTTTGATGGTGTTATTCCAGAGTCAATTGGCAATCTCTCGAAATCGCTCAACAACTTATTTTTGGGTTCAAACCGGATATCCGGAACGATCCCACCCTCCATCGGACAACTAAAAGGCTTAGGATCATTTAATATTAGTTATAACTCCATTTCAGGTGAGATCCCATCAGAGATAGGCGAATTGGAGAACTTGCAGAGGCTTGTTCTAGGGAAAAACAGATTGTCTTCAAATATTCCGAAGTCATTAGGTAATCTTGGAAATTTAACTCATATTGACTTGTCAAGCAACGAGTTACAAGGAAGCATACCCATCACTTTTAGGAATTTCGGAAAGTTACTTTTGATTGACTTGTCGATGAATCAGCTGAATGGGAGTATTCCTAAAGAAGTTCTTAATCTCCCAAGTTTAAGCATCATCTTCAATCTTTCGAGCAACTCATTAAGTGGTCCTTTGCCTCAAGAAATTGAGTTTCTGCAAAGAGTGGTGACGATTGATCTCTCCAACAACCATTTATCAGGAAACATTCCAAACTCAATCCAGAACTGTAAAAGTTTGGAGAAGCTCAATATATCAAAAAATTCTTTCTCGGGAAATATTCCGAACAGTATTGGTGGAATCAAAGGTTTAGAAACGCTCGACCTCTCTTTCAATCAACTTTTTGGTCCAATCCCACTTGACCTTCAAAACCTGATGGCCCTCCGATTTCTTAACCTTTCATTCAACAACCTTGAAGGTAAAGTTCCAAGTAATGGGGTTTTCACTAATCTTACTAGTGTTCATCTTGAAGGCAACCCAAAGCTATGCTATGAGTCCAAATGCAAGAGAGGTGAAACCTATAAAGCAATTGTGATCTCAGTAACAGTAATCGCTTCTATACTAGCAATGCTTTTATTGATTGCTTTGTTTTTCTACTTCCGTAGAAATAATGTGATGATCACGGACAATCCAGGCTCATTCAAGGGCCAACATCAAATGGTAAAATATGATCAGCTACGTTCATTAACAAATAACTTCAACGAGGAAAGCCTGATTGGGAGTGGAAGTTTTGGGTCTGTCTACAAAGGGTGCCTCAACCTTGAAGGACACATCCAGGAAATCGCTGTGAAAGTTCTCGACATGGAAACCACCAACTCATTGCCTAGTTTTTTGGCTGAATGTGCTGCCCTACGACATCTTAGGCATAGAAATCTGGTCAAGCTGATTACTTCCTGCTCAAGTTTGGATCACAGGAACAAGGATTTTCTTGCACTGATCTACGAATTCATGAAGAATGGGAGTTTGGAAAATTGGATCGGGAACATAATGGGGTTCAAGGACAGACTAAAAGTGGCAATTGATGTAGCTAGTGGATTGAGTTATTTGCACCATGAATGTGTGGTGGCTCCGGTGGTGCATTGTGATCTAAAGCCAAGTAATATTTTGTTGGACGAAGATTTGACCGCGAAAATAGGAGACTTTGGGCTTGCTAGCATTTTAGTTGATACAGATCAATCTTCTAGCTCTGCCCATGCTCTTAAAGGTTCCATGGGTTACATACCTCCAGGTTTGTTCAATGATCAATCTCATCTTCTATGACTGGGCCAGACAAAAGAATAATTGTTCAATCTTACTTTTTATAATTTTTTTAGGACTTCAATCTTTATAGTAACAAGTTGAATGATTATATGGCAGAGTACGGTATGGGAGCAAAACCATCTACCAAAGGAGATGTGTACAGTTACGGCATTATGCTAATGGAGATTTTCACAGGAAAAAGCCCCACGGACGAGATGTTCATTGGTGGTCTAAGTCTCAAAACATGGGTTCAATCTGCTTTCCCCGATAACTTAGATCAAGTGTTGGATCCTCGTATGCTTCACGACCTGGAAGAGTTATGCTTGGATGGTCCAGGTCAACCTATGAGCCTGACGATACAACGTGATTGCCTAACACCGGTCATTGGAGTTGCAATTTCTTGCACCAATAGTTCTCCTAAAGAACGAATTACAATACTCGAGGCTCTTCGTGTACTCAAAAGTGTTTCAAGATATGTTTCACAAGTCCAATCCAAAGTCACACGGAACGCGGAACGCTCCGGTACGGAAACGAGAAACGGGAACGCGGTTCGCTAAGTCCTTAAAATTCGGTACGAAAGAAGGGTAGGCTCATTTCGGTACGCTCCGGTTCGCTTCGGTTCGATGTACCATATATTTTGATATGATGTACCCAATTTGATACAATGTATCATATTATACTTATACCCATATAAGTTTTAATAGGTATTTATATATTTTATATACATATTTATAAATTTTTATTAGTTTATTAATTTATGATTTATCATTCAAAGCAAAAATAACTTGTTACCTATGCATCACAACTTGTCCACTTACTTTTAAAAAGTCATAAATATTACCAAACAAAACATACACCTGTTACTCTTGTGCCCAAATGTAACCAAATTTTTATTTTTCTAAATCTAATAAAAAATAATAATGAAATTACTTTGTTATATTCCCTAGATTCCACGTGCCTCCCATTTATATTCCCAATCTCATATTTACTTTTTCATTTGTCACTCTCACTGTACCGATCTTTTCAATAGCCATCTTCTTCTTGTTTCTAGATCTTCAAGAAACCTCCAAACACATAACTCACGAATTATTTTTTGTACCGATCCGTTTTGATACGACGAATCAGTAGACTTTGGTACGCAGATTGATGTTGATTGGGAACGCCGAAAATAGCGATCCGGATCGAGCGATCCGGGACGCGATCATACCGCGATCCGGTACGAGCGATCCGGAACGCGGAACGCGGGATGCTCAGCGTTTCCTGTGACTTTGTCCAATCCATCAACTAAAGTCTAGCGTGAGAGAATGCATGTCTTGAGACTTGCTAACCATATACTCGGTTCTCTACACGAAACTATACCACCTTTGATGTGGTTATTCAATCCATGTTATGGGTCTTTGGTGGTTCTTAAACGATGTAATCTTCAAGATTTAATGACCGAAGAAAGATCTTATTCTCAACGAGATCAAACTTTTCACCTTTACTTGCATTTCGAATAGATATAGGAAATCTTTTCTTGATTGGTTTGAGTGGTCTAGCAACCATGTAGAGCCCTCACATGTACTTCGTAATTTTCTCTAGATTCTTGCTATGGTTTCTAATATAATTGTCGTTTAAAGAAAATAATGAGTGAATAAAATGAGGAACCCAGTAATCAACTTATCGATCATAAGTTGAATCAAAAGATTTTCAAGGTCGAGCTTTGCTAAATGAGAAAAATTAGTGAACACGATCAAGCCTTCATTTTCATGTTGGAATTAGCTAGATGAATTGGTTGGTAATATACGTAATATGTTGACCTTAATTCCAGTTGACATTATTAATTAGAAAACTGTTATGGTGGTTAATCGTGGGAAGGATTAATAAAAAAAAACTCGACATCTTTATGCAGTATTACTGGTTATGTTCATTGTAGATATATGGCCCGGAATGGACCTAAACAATGACCTCGTGATGGACTTAAGCTTGGGATGGACATAACCCCAGGATGGACATAAGCCTGGGATGAACATAGCCTGGGATGGACATACGTCGGGGTGGACATATGTCCAAGATGGACATAAGGTAAGTCCAGGGTGGACATGAGACATAAGTCTAGGATGGATATAAGCATAGACGGAACTTGAACATTTTTTTTGGAGGGGCCGAATCGGAGATTTATTTGTAACCTCAACAAAATTACCGCTAAAACCTATAATATTTACACTAGGTGTCGCAAGTTTTGAGGGGGCCGGGGCCCTCACCGGTCTCCATTAAGGTCCGTCCTTAGTCTGGGATAGACATAATAATTTAGATATAACCAAATAGGAAGGGAATAAGGTCTCAAACGAAGTGTGAGACAAACCTTATCCACACAGCCGCCAAAGGAATTACTTAGAGGTGGCGGGCGGGCATGGGCATGGGCTAAAACGGGCACGGGCTAGAATGTGCACGGGCTTAAACGGGCACGGGCTAAACGGGCACGGGCCAAACGGGCACATGTTATACAAATCGCTTAATAATAGACCTAAAACGACGAAATAAATTCCTTATACGTAATATCTTATTTATATTGAAAAACTTAAATATATTATATAAAAAAAATTTCTTTAAAACGATTGTAATGTTATACAATTGCGAAAAAAATGCGCCCGTTAGTGTCCATTTAAATTTTCAATGGGCTATATGCGCCCATTTCAAAAAAAGAAGAGGGCTAAATGTGCCTAAATCTTTTAAAAATGTGCCAATTTAGCCCATCTTTTTGCTTTTGGGCACATTTTGCCACCTTCACTTGATCAGAAAGTCTCTCAGTCAATGTGCACCAATTACGAGGAGGGTAGATTATGACCCGCTGGACTAAAGGTGTTCCACACCTTATTATCCAGAGGGTAAGGTACCACTATAAGTACCAATGCATTTGTTCAAGTAGAAGGTAACTGATTTCCCCGTACTCTTCACTTGCATTACTCCTTAAAGTCTCTATACATACATACACATCAATCTATGCTATGCTAAATCCTTTACATATAAGGTTGTGACTTGATCGTTGGAGGGTGGTTTAGGGGCTTTGGTCTCGGGACCCCTTCTAACATTGTAGGCCAATAGATATCAAGAATCAAAGCATAATCTTAGATAGAGAAAGATGGTGAAAAACTTTGTTATTGCAAAGGGTTACAATGAGTTCCACCCCAGAAGCAAAGTTAGAAAACTGTTTTTTGAACAAAATGAAGCGAAATGTATTACATGAAACTAACGATGGGACAAATCAAACTATTCGGAGAGGTGGTCATTCCCTTCAAATGTTCTGTCTTGATAGCATCTCTAGTGGGGAATTTGAATATTAGTTGATGCACTAGAGTTGAAAGTTGAAAACGAGAATACGTTGGTATTGCTTAAGCCATTGAAAAATCTAGTATATGACAACTTTTGAAACTAGAACAAAAAGTCAAAAATCTTAAGCAAAATTTGACATGTAATACCTAAACATTTAAACTTTAATTCTAATATAACCCAAGATGGTTAGAGTTAACATTTGACATAATACTAAAACACTTAAAAAAATTGTTGAAATATATCTCAAACTGAAACACTTATTCTCAGGGACTAAACTTGTGTGTTTTTATTCTCAGTTATAAGCTTAAAGTAAGGTTTGGTGGTGAAGTGCAAGTTGGTGAAAGTTGAAGGGGTGTTTTCTGCTATATTGGAGAAGTTGGAGTCAAGCTTGGTCAAGGTCTATATAAGGATCATAACCTGTTTAGGGTTTAATAATCTTTCATTATTCTCTCTCTCAAAGATAAGACTGTACCTAGTCTTCTCTCAACCAAAACTTGTATATCTGTTGTTGATTCAGTGATTGCTTTAGAGTGATTGTGAGGAAGTTGATATTGTATGAACTATTGATAATTAGTCAATAGCCTTCCACCTGAGTAGCAGTGGGAAGGATTGTGGGTTGTTGTTACAGTTTTGTGATTCTTGTGGTTGTACTGATTGAGATCAGTTTCTGATTGATCTTTGAAGTTTTGGTTGATTAATAGAAGTTGTTCTTGGATTAAGATTCAAGATCTGTTACTGGTTAATATTGTGTTTTCCTACATGGTATCAGAGCAAGGCTGTTGAATCTTGCTCTAATCTTGGTTTTGGAAAAAAAAATTAGGGTTTCGAAAAAATTTAGGGGGCTTTTTAAGTTGACTTGATTCAACTCAATTAACCGTGGTTAATTGGGTTCTTTTGACTCTAATTGGCTGTTTCTTAATCGTTTTTCAAAATGCCTAATTTTTTGAAAAATTAGGGTTTGGGTACTTTTGGGGATTTTGATCTCTGGCTTCGATTGGTGGTTGGTTAAGTGTTCTTGGTTGATTTACTGGTGATTCTGGTAAATCTTGGTGGTTCTTTGGTGGTTTATCTGATTCTTGAAAATTAGGGTTTGGAGATTCGTTGATTCTGGGTTATTGAGATTGTTTGGGTTGTGATTCTTGACTAAGTGAATCACGATAACCAGGGTTCTTGTTCCGCTGCTTATTGGATCTTTTGCGTGCTCTGTAACACCTCTCACGCTCTCTCTTTTAATTTCTGTTTTTTATTTTCTTGCATTAGATTGCTGGAGGATAGGATTTGGGATTTTGGAAGTTGAGATTGGTTGATTGTAGTGTTAGGGTTCTTTGTTGTTTTTATTTCTTGTTTGTGTGCTTGTGTGCGCCCTTGACCTACCACCTTGAGTGGCAAGGAAAACCTGGAAACTACCTTCTTGACCTTTCTTAAGTGTTTGTGTGATTCTTGGTTTCTTCATTATGTCTGTGCATAATTCTGATAATTATGTTCATAATTCTGATGATGATGTTCCTGTTACTCTTATTAGTAAACTTGATCTTAGTCACCCTCTTCATTTGCATCCTAATGATTCTGCTACCTTGACTGTTGTTTTTATTAAACTAAAAGGGACTGAAAATTATAATGTGTGGTCTTGTGCTATGTTGTTGGCTCTTGAGGGCAGAAATAAAACTGGATTTATAGATGGTACTTGCATAAGATCACATGTTGATGAAGTTTTAGGAAGACAATGGGACAGGGTTGATGCTGTTTTGTTGGGATTGATTTTGAACTCCATATCAGAAGAATTGTTCTTGGGTCAAACTTTTTCTAAAAAGGCTTCTGATTTGTGGACTGAATTAAAAGAAACTTTTGATAGAGTTGATGGTTCAGTTACTTTTAATCTGCATCATAAACTCAATTCTCTGTCTCAAAATGGTTGTTCTATTGCTGAATACTTTAATAAACTGAGCACTTTGTGGAAACAATTTGATGCTTTAATACAATTGCCTAGGTGCACTTGTCATGTTGCTGATGATTTTAAAAAGCATAACCAGTTAATGAAACTTATGCAATTTTTAATGGGGTTGGATGATCCTTATATGCAAATAAGGAGTAATGTGTTATCTAGAGATCCTCTACCTGATGTGAAAGGGGCATTTTCCATTATTTCTAGTGAGGAATCTCACAGATCTGTGGTTACTGGTTCAATTGGTGGGACTTCTAACAGGTCTCAGTCAACTGTGTTCAACTCCAGTGTACCCAATAGAGGTAATTCTGAGAGGCCCTCATCCTCTAGTAATTACTCCAGGCAAAATAATACCACTAGGTCTAATGATAATAGAAGGGCTGCTGGTGGTCTTGTCTTTGTTTGTGAGCACTGTGGCTTTAATGGACATACTGTTGATAGATGCTTTAAGCTCATTGGGTATCCTGCTGATTTTGGAAAGAATAAGAGGAATAATAACAGTAATAATAATCAGGGTGCTCAGAACTTTAACAAAAGGTTTATAAATAATAACAACTCTGTTGGCTCTAGTTCCACTTCTACTTTTTCAGATGACCAGATTTCTAAACTGATTTCTTTGATTAAAAAAAATTCTAATAATGTTGATGGAAATGGGAAAGGAGTACATGCCAGTATGGCAGGTATTGTTTTAAACAATAGCAAGTTCTTTAATCAAAATTTTAAAAGGTTTTTCTATAATAATAGTAAGTTTAGGTCTGCACTTGTTGCAGCTGGACTTATTGTTGATTCTGGTGCTAACCAGCATCTTACATATACAGATAAATATTTAGTTAATGTGATTGAAATTTCCAAAACTGGAATTAAAGTTTCTCATCCCAATGGGACTGAGGCTTTAATCACCAAGGTTGGCAATATGGTTCTAACTAAACATTTAACATTATATGATGTGCTAGATGTACCAGAATACCGTGTTAGTCTAATGTCTGTTCATAAAGTGGCTAGAGACAGCACGTTTGTTATTGCATTTGATGAGTCACAGTGTTATGTTTTACCCCAGGATTTGAGGGGGAGTGAATGTGCTAGGGATTGGTAAACAAAAGGATGGTTTGTATTACTTTGATGGAAATCAAGGTACTGACCTAGGATTTGAGAATTCTAGTCCTACCTGTAATTTGACCAAAGACTTATGGCACTGCAGGCTTGGTCATCCCTTGGATCAGGTCTTGTCAGTTTTAAAAGGTGAAATCTTTTATGAAAATAAGAATGAAATTTAAACTTGTGAAGTTTGTCAAAAAGCTAAACAAACTAGAGAATCTTTTCCTTTAAGTGACCATAAAATCAAATATCTTGGTGATATTGTTCACCTTGATCTTTGAGGTCCTTATAGAATTAAAAGTAAAAAAGGCCTGGATGATTTCACCAGGGCTGTTTGGGTTTATCTGCTAAAAAATAAGCATGAGGTGTTTGATTGTATTCAAATTTTTTATAATCTGATTAAAACACAGTTTGAGAAATGTGTTAAGATTTTTAGAAGTGATAATGGAACTGAATTTGTTAATAATCAGTTTAATAAATTCTGTGAAGATAAAGGCATTGTGCATCAAACATCTTGTGCTTATACTCCTCAACAGAATGGGGTTGTAGAGAGGAAACATAGGCATCTTTTAAATGTGGCTAGATCCCTTATGTTTCAGGGGGGATTACCTCAATTTTGTGGTGCAATGTGTTCTAATCGCCCCTTATTTGATTAATGATTGCCTTCTCGGTCTTTGAATGGATAGTCTCCCTTTAATCTTGTTTTTAAAAGAAAATCTGACCTAAGTCACTTAAGAATGTTTGGTTGTTTATGTTTTGCTACTATTCTTACCAGTCATGATAAGTTCAGTAGTAGAGCAGAAAAATGTGTTCTGGTTGGGTATTCTAATTTTCAAAAAGGCTATAAGCTTTATAGTCTTGAAAAGAAACAGTTTATCTTTTCTAGAGATGTAATTTTTTTTGAAAAAGTTTTTCCTTTCAAGATTAAAAACTCTTCTGCTGCTCCTGACCCTCTCAGTCAGAGTCTAAACCATGTTAATTTCTTTGATGAAGTTGCTAGTGAAGACTCTGACACACCCAATGTTGACAATAAGCTAAAAGGTACCCCTTTGGGTAATATTTATCAAAGTGATCATCATTTGGGTGATGGCAGCAACTCCCAACATTTAGATGGCCCAACAATTGACCAAGTGGAGAATGAATTGGGGCATTCTCCTGGTTCCAATGAGGCTACCAATGCTGGTGAGAGGGCTGCAACACCAAGTGGTGTGAGTGCTTCTGAGGGTGACTTTAGTCCCTATCCTGAACAAGCAGCATAATTTGGATTGCATAATAATGGTCAACCTTCTTTAAGAAGAACTGGTAGAACATCAAACTTTCCTAACAAATATAATGATTATATTGTTGATTCTAAAGTAAAATTTGGTCTTGAAAAGTTTGTGACTTATGCTAAACTAAAAAATGATACTCTATGCTTTGTTATTGAACTGAATAAAAGTTTTGAGCCTAAAAATTATTGGGAGGCTTGCATGTACCAGCACTGGGTTGATGCAATGAATAATGAGATGGAAGCTTTGTATAGAAATGATACTTTTGAGCTTGTTGTTTTACCTGAAGGCAGAAAGGCTATAGGTTGTAAATGGGTTTTTAGAATAAAGTATAAATCTAATGGTGAGGTAGATAGATATAAAGCTAGACTTGTAGCTAAGGGCTTTAACCAAAAAGAAGGGGTTGATTTTGATGAAACTTTTTCACATGTTGTGAAAATTGTTACTGTTAGATGCCTTATTAATCTAGTTGTTCAACAAAATTGGCCTATATTTCAGCTTGATATCAATAATGCCTTTCTGTATGTTGATTTACATGAGACTGTGTATATGTCTTTGCTTGATGGTTTCTTTAATGCTAATGATAAAAGATTTTGTAGATTGAAAAAGTCTTTATATGGTCTAAAACAAGCACCCAGACAGAGGAATGCTAAGTTAACTAGTGCTTTGCTTGAGAATGGTTTCATACAAAGTAAAAGTGATTATTCATTTATCAAGAATGATTCAGGTAATATTGTTGCTTTGCTTGTGTATGTTGATGATATTATTGTCACTGGTAATAACTTGGCTGAGATTGAAAGTTTTAAAGTGTTTCTTAAGTCTAAATTCCAGATTAAGGATTTGGGTAAACTTAAGTATTTCTTGGGAATTGAAGTGATTGAAACTGATAAGGGTTTATGTTTAACTCAGAGAAAGTATTGTTTAGATTTACTTTCTGAATTTGGTTTACTAGCTTGTAAGCCATATGCTTTTCCTTTAGAACAAAGTGTTTCTCTTTCCAATGAGCATACTGCTTCTGATCCTGTTCTAGACAACATAACTGAATATCAAAAACTGATTGGAAAACTGATTTACTTAACACACACTAGGCCTGATATATCATATGCTGTACATTGTTTGAGTCAGTTCATGCATAAACCACTTAAGTCTCATCTTAAAATAGCACTTAAAGTTTTAAGGTATCTGAAGGGTTCTCCTGGTAGAGGAATTCATATTGTTAAAAGCTCTTTTGAAAATCTTGAGACTTATGTGGATGCAGACTGGGCCAAGTATGTTGTTACTAGGAGATCAGTTACAGGATTTTGTATTTTTCTAAATGGTTCACTAGTTTCATGGAAAAGTAAAAAACAAAACACCATTTCTAAGTCTAGTGCAGAGGCTGAGTATAGAGCAATGGCCTCTGCTACTTCATAAATTGTTTGGGTCTTGAAAATTTGAAAGACTTAAACTGGGAACATTTTTTGCCAGTCAAACTGTTTTGTGATAACCAGGCTGCAATTAAAATTGCTGCTAATCCTGTCTTTCATGAAAGGACTAAACATTTGGAAATTGATTTACATTTTGTGAGAGAAAAGATTTTGGCTGGTGTTATTAAATCTGAAAAAGTTCTGTCTGTTAATCAAACAGCTGACATTTTTACCAAAGGCCTAGATAAGCTGCAACATGAGAAACTCGTTTCTAAACTTGGTCTTTTTGATGTGTTTCAGGTTTGAGTTAAGGGGGGATGTTGAAATATATCTCAAACTGAAACACTTATTCTCAGGGACTAAACTTGTGTGTTTGTATTCTCAGTTATAAGCTTAAAGTAAGGTTTGGTGGTGAAGTGCAAGTGGGTGAAAGTTGAAGGGGTGTTTTCTGCTATATTGGAGAAGTTGGAGTCAAGCTTGGTCAAGGTCTATATAAGGATCATAACCTGTTTAGGGTTTGATCATCTTTCATTATTCTCTCTCTCAAATATAAGACTGTACCCAGTCTTCTCTCAACCAAAACTTGTATATCTGTTGTTGATTTAGTGATTGCTTTAGAGTGATTGTGAGGAAGTTGATATTGTATGAACTATTGATAATTAGTCAATAGCCTTCCACCTGAGTAGCAGTGGGAAGGATTGTGGGTTGTTGTTACAGTTTTGTGATTCTTGTAGTTGTACTGATTGGGATCAGTTTCTGATTGATCTTTGAAGTTTTGGTTGATTAATTAAAGTTGTTCTTGGATTAAGATTCAAGATCTGTTACTGGTTAATATTGTGTTTTCCTACAAAAATTCATATATTAGCAGACCTCATTTTGTATTGTTGTACAAGATTAACAACTTTCATAACTAACTGAACTTTATTACTAGCACAAATATATACTCCATCAAGCATCATATTAGTCCCAGTTAAGCTCGAGCCATGCACGTCCGAGTCACCTGAAAGCAAGGAATTAGGCTTGTCTTGTCACGCACATGACACCCACAATCCAGCTTCTTTACGCCCTCCTTGGCCGGCACTACGCAGTTCCAAAGCCACTCGCCGCACTTTGAGCATCAAGAAGGACATCTTCAGTGTGCTTCACACACTCGCAGTTGTTGTTCGTGGTGGTGATTGTTTTGTAAGCTGAAACTGAAGTACATAATAAGATGAAGATGAACACGAGTGTTGGTACATTTAAAAAGGTTGTTTGGAACGTTTCACCTACCGTTCCCTATGTCACAGTTCCAAAAGAAAAAAACTTGGTCAAATAACTATTCCCAAAGATTCATTTTTTGGAACCCTTATCCTAAAAAGTGTTTAAAGAGGGGCAAATATCCAATCTTTTGTAACGCTTTTCACAAAGAGCGTTCCATAAACTATTATTTTTTATACCACTTTCATGACCGTTCCAATATGGTTAATGACATCTAATAGTAACGAACTTTCTTAAATATTTACATATCAGTTATAAAACCAATAAAATATCATAATACCTATCAAACTGTGTTTGTTTTGTGTTGATATTAACAAAAACCCGTTTTTTACCTCGAAAATCCACGTCAGCAAAAAATGTATATGCCATGTCATAAATTTGTACCATTATAATCTGTTGAAACAAACACAGACCTTGATAGATCTTGAGCTCGTGGATCGTTATGTATGCCTATGTAATCACAAGCACAATAAAAGACAATCTCTACTACTAATGTTTATCAGCGGAATATAAACACAAGTAACAAATAACTAAGAACTTCTTGATCCTCTATGGATCTTTATATTAACTAAACCGAGTTTTCCAAATCGGTACATAACTCATTCTAATGTGTTCCTTTTATAGATAAGGAACCCTAAACAATATCGCTAAACCGTTTCCCAAGAAACGATAATCATAAAACTAAATAAGATATACACAATCACTTCCTAATAAAGCTCATGTATATCCACACTAAGTAAACTAAACACGGAATAAACACTTCAGTGAAAATGGACTAATAACTATTATTCTTCGCCAGATTATGTCTTGGCAGAATCCACTTCACTTCAAGAGAAACACTTGGCATTAATATCAAGATAATCCAAACTTCACATAATTCCCAACAATCCTCCCTAAACCGGAATTTGACTTGTTAAGTTCGGTTCTTGATAGATCTTACAAAGAAACATAGCTCCGGAGGATTGTATACGAACAACAACAAAGAATCCAAAGAACATCTCTATGATGAAGAAACTCAAACGCCATATCTTTGCAAACAACAAATGACAAGAGGTACATCAAAGCAGTTAGTTTCATACTATTCTCATCACATCCGGTGTGTTAACCTGTGAGAGGTGAATCATGGAAAATAAATGGATTTGATGTCTCTTTACCAATAGCCATCACTCTTGGAGTAGCCATATGTTTAAGTTAAGTAAACTATGGTACACCGATAACCATCGATTTATCGGCAAACCGGCAACCATATAAACGGATTTGAAATGTCTTTACCGTAGCCGTTTGCTCGGGACTAGTCAATTCTTAGAATTGGTGAATTGATAACCAAATATGGAATGCCACCGCCTTTACCACACACCATATACATGTGGGCTAGTCAATTCTTGGATTCCAAAAGGAATAGACCATGGTGAATTGAAAACGATACAACACTCAAGAATTAAGCATGGGTGGTTGCATACCCTATGATTTTAGCAAATCATTACGACTATCAACAGATTTGATGTGTCTTTACCAAAGCTGTACCCTTTGGACTAGCTAACTCTTTGACATACACAAAGTATATCGGTGAGTCAATAACCAAAAATATACAACAAACCCGCAAGAAAAGTTAGATAAAACCAAAACACAATTTTTTTTTTTTTTTTTTTTTTTTTAACTAAGAAAACAAATATTACAAACTAGTACAATCAAGATGAACCTTTATGTGATAGAAGCGATTCTTAATCAAACCAACACATTGAGTAGCATGAAGGTCATCATTGCCAACAGGATTAGGAGGCACTTCCAACTTGTGTCTCAAAGAACCTTTCCATAAAAATATCGATAAAGGATAGAGCTTATCCAAAGCATACACAAAATCATCCCACATGTAGTCTCGAACCACATGAACACAAGGCGAGGATAAAATCTCCAACTCTCAATCTCCCATTTATGAGAATTCTTCCAAATAGAATACCCTTTACCATTTGGAGAATCGAATCAAACATAACTCAAGATCACCCAATGATATAAACGAGACCAGATTCTTGAATGAAACTTATAATACTGAATGACATGTTCATACAACATCTTCAAATCATGTCTATTCACCAAATGAAGAATATCCTTTAAGAAGTTGAACTCAAGAAAAGTATTATCCAGCCTATAAACAGTATTAAGCTTTCCAGCCGTCCAATTCACCAATACCACATGAGTACCTTCAGGAAAAGCTTCAATAGATCCAACTTCAATAAAAGTAGAGTCATCAGCCTTAAGGTCTAACTCAGTATTCCTTGAAGCATTTTTCTTAGCCAATCTATCAGAACTCCTTGTAACCAAGCTCTTCTGTCCCATACCAACAATATTATCAGTATCAAGCTGTAGATCAGTCCCATGAATCAGAGAATCACATAGCTCCACACTGGACAACATTTCAGAAGAAACCAAAGAAGACTCAGCAGAAACGACCATATCAGAAGAAGGAGTAGCATCAGAAGTTGTATCGGAAGGAACAATCGGAGATACCACCAAGGCAAAACAAGATCAAAATTATCCACAATTTCAACTGTTTTTCGTCTCTTAGCCGTAGGAACATCGGACATTGAATCAATGCTTTCCAATTGAGAAGAAGAAGAACCGTAAGAAGAAAACTTCATAACCAAATTATATTGTCTAATTAAAGCATCATCGATAAAGTATTGATTTGTCAGATAGACATACCGTAATTATACAAAGCGTAATTCTTCACAACTCTTCTCATATAATTCCTCTTACGAGCAACAATCATAGGTTTTCTCTTTTGGCTTTATTTCTTTGATCAATAATAGCTCTTCTCTTTGCGCAGATTCTTGCTTCCTTTGATTACCAAGTTCCATCATTTTATCCACAAAATTCTCATCATTAAATGATTCTCCTAATATAAGTTGTGCAAGAGTCCGATCGATGCACCTTGAGAAATATAACCATCCCATTGATCATCAGTAATTGTAGGAAGAAATGCATCAAGCTCTAATTTCCTTTTCGAGTCAAATCAGAAGCATACTGATCTTGAAGAAATTTAGCAACAATACGACTCTTCTGCATATTCTCATAATCAGCGAATATCCGAGCCTGAGCTTGATTTTCTTCTGCAGTCACTATACCTGAATTAAGCATATCATCAATCACAGTGTCCTGTACTTTCTCAGAAGATGTCTCAGTAGAACCAATTTCAGCAGAACCAATATGAACTTCAGAACCAACGTGAGCTTCAGAAACAATGTGAGCTTCAGAAACAATGTGAGCTTCAGAAGGAACAATCAACCCCACATCAGAGGAAACAGGTTGAGACAATTCCTCAACAGGTGTAGAGAAAACTTCAGATGAATCATTCAACTTATACATTCTCCCAGCAATAAAAACCTCTTCATCATCTGCTGAAGGTGAAACATTTGATTGTTCTTGTAAAGACAAAGTTTGACCATGATCAGAAGCAACCTTCTTAACTAGATCATCAGCAGATGCATCAACCATATGTGTCTCCTTTGAAGTGTCAGCACATACCTTATTCAAATATTGTCTTCTTCTTTTGCTAGTATATAGAATAGGCTCCTTGCGCCTTGAAGATTTAGCAACATGAGAAGAAACATCAGATGTAAGTGCTACATCAGCCAATATGCCAAGGGATGCATGAGGATTCTCTTCGTCCTCCTCCTCAGAAGAAACCAAACTTCTCTTTTACCCTTCCGACTCAAAGAATTCCTCCAAGTTCTCAACTTTAGTCTCCAATTCCACAATCTTATTACCAAGAATAGACTTGGTTTCGCAAGTTCTTTCTTAAGACCACCACCTCACCGTAAGCTTGTGCATCGGTGCATATAATGAGGTAAGTGAAATAGGATCCTCATCTGTATCAACCGATTGATCGGTTGGAATAGGAACTTCATTAGGCATTCAGAGTAACATTAACCCGATCAACATTAGAACATCCTTCACCAAACGGAATCCTAACAGACTAGGTGTAGGCAATCTACCAATATCAACTGATCTTCATCAATATTAACTCGAACTTCATCAATAGAAACTTGTGTAGGTTCTTGACTAGGACATGGTCTAGGTGAAGGTATAGATACCTCAAGCAACAATGAAGGACCTCATCACCATCTACGAGAGATTTCCATCAAGAGGATTGGAAGAAGGTAAAACAACATTTACCTCATCAGTAGGTTCATTCTCCTGAGGCAACATGGCAGCTAACAAAGGAACATGTGTCCCTTCGAATTTAGTCCTCATTGTAGCAAATAACTTAGGAGTCAAAACACTTATGGGATGAAAAGCTTGGGTTTGTGTGGAAACATTCAGTATCATCTGTAAGAACCTAGGGTACATCAAAAACTTACCCTTTTTCCTAGTTATATTTTCTACCATATTATCAAAGATAAACTTAGAAAAATTATAAGTCAAACCCTTAGATAAACAAACAATACCACATCCCATTTGTGTTGAAAACTGATCCCATCCTCCAGACTTATTGCTCAAACACTGAAGCAACGTATGAACCAAAAACCTCCACATAGGACAAAGCTTATTTTTCAACCACATATCCGTCCTCATACTTTGATATCCAATCGCTCTAAGCCCTTCAAGTACCATCGTAGAATCGAATGATAAATTCCATTCTCATCATCCAAGCAAAGTTGTCTTCGATCGGTTCCTCGTCACCACATACACTTGTCCATCAACACTTGCAACAATCTCAAGATCACCTCTCTTTTCACGACGCCCAAAATTGAGTAATCAAGGTTTCATATATAGCATTTGGAGAATGCGTTAATGCATCTTGAATCTTTGATCTTTGTAAGAATGAAATCATCGGCTGCATACTCATCTCCTCGGCGGCCCAAGAAAAGCAACCTTATTATGATCATGTTTAAATTGAAGCGCCATGAAAGATTTTGAAGATTAGGGTTACGATTTTGCACAAAAGGAAGTGTTTTTAATGAGAGTAATAATCGAATCACTTAATATGGAGTGAAAATATGCCGGTAGAGAATAAATAGAAATTTCCCAATTTCGGTCAAAGTTGACCAAAGATGACGTGGATTTCTACTTTTACTCGGATTCACTTATAACCGGTGAAACGAAACCATTCTCAATGAAGTAGAACGATCGTGTAAATGAATACTTACTCACGAAGCTTCAGTAAATATCTTATTACTGTTTCACCCACACGCATTAATTCTCTTACCACTTGAACCCGTCTATAAAACAATCCCAATGCACATAGACTTCTTCATCAAAAATACCCAAATAATATTTCAAACCCTAATTTCATCAAAAACCCAAAATTAGCCATCATTCATCATGAGTACCAAACCTGAGATCATAGATCTCACAACAACATCCTCATCATCATCAAGTGAAGATACCAATCCATGGCTTCATTACTTTCCAAAACCATATCCACTACCTAAGAAGTCACCCTTTCTCTCCTCATCAGAAGATGAAAGTGTTGAGAAACCAAGTGTATCTGCTGAAGATTCTGATGACTCCTATAAGGAGGGAACATCTTACTCCCAACCCCCAGCACCTAGGCCTCAACGAAGGCCACGAGCCAAAAATCCACCACTTCCTATGGGTAGAAAGGTGGTGCTTGGTCTCTCTGCATCAGGTTTTGGTGCATCATCACATATCGTATAAGGGAATGGAAAAAGGAAAATGATGTAAGTTGTTGTATGATGGAAAGAGTAGATGACGCAAAAGTGAAAATCTTTCCTTCTCATCTCTACCACAATCGCCTTGACTTCTTCGTTTTCATCAATCCATCCTCTCCATTTTGATCCTTAGCATCTATTAGGGTTGGTTATGCTCATCACAAAGGCATAGCCAAGATTTAGTGCCAAAAGATATGAGCAGTCATACTCATCGTGCTCATCTTCTCGGCAATTTAGATGTTGGAACAGATGATATGTAATAGATTAGGACTATTAGATCATGTAGATGCTTTTGATGTTGCTAGTACTCAGAACTCGTAAGTCAGAACTGTTTCTTGAATGAATGAAGAATCTATTTGCTTCGTACTTCTTTTGATTGAAACATATAACTTCAAGATTTCAACTTCGGAGGAAACAAATAACACACTTCAAAGACAATGAATTCGGAGAAACAAGCTTAAGCTTTCTTGACCATATCACAACCGATCGGGACAACCATTACGCAAAATAAACACGAAACATACACAAACCAACAAAGAAACACACTAAAATTACATTAGCGAGTTAGAGTTAGTTAAAATCAACCAAATATACAAAATTACATAGCAAAATGCAAAGTTATACATAAATCCTCCCCGAGGCATATGCCTCCCCGAGGTTTATGCCTCCCTTAAACTTTGCGTTAAGGGTTACATGCCAATATGGACCACAAGGTGTTGAAACCTTGGTCCTTCAAAAGCCTTTGTTAACAAATCGCCACATTATCATCAAGATGAATTTTGACCACATTTATCAAATTTTTATCATATGCATCTCTTATAAAGTGGTGCTCGATTTCAATATGTTTTGTTCGATCGTGAAAACCGGATTTTTAACAATGCATATGGTACTTTGATTATCAATAAAAATTGTTGTGTTCATGAAATTGTACCCATAATCCAACAACCGATTTTGAATCCAAAGAACACGTCTCACGACAATTAGCAGCGACAACATACTACGCTTCAAGAGATGAGGTAGCCACAATAGTTTGTTTCTTGCATTGCCAAGAAATCAATCTCTTTCAAGGAATTGGCAACCTCCGGTGGTGGACCTCCTATCTAGATTAGCACCAAAGATAGTCACTATCACTATAAGCTTCCAACTTAAAAGGAGACTCTTTTGGGTACCAAAGACCTAGAAAAGGTTGGCCTTTTAGATACTTAAAGATCTTCTTAACAACATTGAGATGGGAAGTCGGTGGAGTAACTTGATGTCGCGAACAAACACTCACAAACAAATGTAATATCGGGCACGAAGTCGTTAAATACATCAAAGACCCAATCATAGACCCTGCACAAATGAACATTCACGGTGGATCACTTCATTGTTGGTCTTTGTCTTTGAGCTTCATAAGGTGTAGTGGCGATCCTTACACCCTCCATACCAAATTTCTTCAGATGTCCTCACATACTTGTCCCGACCGATAAAGATACCATCAGTTTCTCTTGAACTTGAAGACCCAAAAGAAAGTCATCTCTCCCATTGCACTCATCTCGAAACTCTCCTTCATAAGTTCCTCAAACTCCCGCACCAAGCTTCCTTTGTGGATCCAAAGATAATGTCATCCACATAGACTTGCACAAGAATAATGTCGGTGGAATTCTTCTTTAGGAAAAGAGTCTTATCTATTGCACCTCTTCGTAACCATGCTTCAAAGAAATGTAGAGCCTAGCATACCGTGCTCGGGTGCTGATGTAGTCCATAGAGAGCTTTGACTACCTTATAAACATGATTAGGATGATCCGGATCTTCAAATCCTTTAGGTTGAGTGACATACACCTCCTCTTCAATTTCACCATACAAGAAGGCTCCTTTAACATCCATTTGATAGACCATAAATCCCATATAGGATGCATAAGCTAAGAAAATCCGTATAGCCTCAACTCTTGCCTTTGGTGCAAACACTTCATCATAATCGATCCTCCTCTTGTCATGCACTTGACCTGCAACTAATCTAGCTTTGTTCTTAGTGACAACACCGAGCAGCATCTCTTATTCTTCGTAATCCATTTTGTCCCAATAGCATACTTACCATCGGTAGTGGTACCAATATCCAAACCTGCCGATTTTGAAATTGTTGCATCTCATCTGCATTGCTTCAAGCCAACTTGAGTCTTCAAGAGCATGAGTAACTTGGTTGGTTCCACTTGTGAGAGAAAACAAGCAAACAAACAATGTTGATAGTACGTGTGATTGTCTCTCTGCGATTGGAGACATAAGAGATAAAAGCCACCGTCCATATTTAGAGCGTGCCACAGTACCTCTTGTTCTAATAGGTGCATTAGGATCACCAATTATATTAGGCGTGGATGAACATTGTTGATCCTTGTAGTAGTGGTGGTGTTGACATCAATTAAGGAATCAAGATTAGTCACGATGAGGTTCAAAGTCGATATCATAGGAAGGTGTGTTGAAGATGCCGCTTTAGGTTGATGATGACCAAGATCCGAAGGTTTTGGAAACCTTGTATAAGGTTCTCCAAGGTGCATTGACACTCTAGTAGAAATAGGAGTAGAGTCAACATGTCTTTCGGCCGAATTGGAGAGGTGAGGAGAAAGCAGAACTACCTTGCAGAATTGGAGTTTACGCCGAGTGCTTCATTTGAACTTTCTTCAACATTCCTCTCAAAGATCTAAAGTGGTGCATACTCTTGTTTCTTCATCCGCAAGGTCCTCAAGATAATAGAATTCATCTTCACCCACATCAAGATAATCTTTAGAAGTGTTACCTACAAAATTGTTAGGAGAGAAGGAAGGCACTACAATGGGTTGTTCATCATCGGACCCATCTGTCGAATGAGCATCCAAAGTGTCTCGCATTAGTAGTTGGAGATGCTTGAATCGATTTTGATTAGCCATATGTCTAGCATACCCCAAGTAATCATCAAGTAATCAAGGTCAAATGACCAAACATGACCCAATCCTTGAACATTAGGCTTGTCTTCAAGATACCTCGATTCGATGTCTCCTCAATCTTCTTAGCGGATACATTGTAAACCCAGTATGCCTTACTATGAGCGAATACCCACAATGTAACCATCATCGCCTTTCTCATCAAATTTGCCCAAAGGATCTTTGGTATTCAAAATTGTCACTTGGCGACCAAACGGTTTAAGGTAATGAATAACAGAACTTTTCCAAAAGAAGTTCATATGGTGTTTTAAGGTGTGGCCTAGTAATGGACACTCTATTAAGAACATAACAAGTCGTACCAATAGCCTCGGTCCAAAACATGGTAGGAAGTTTAGAGTCGCTAGCATTGATCTTGCGACTTCTATTAAGGTTCTATTTTTTCTTTCTCGCCACCCCATTTTGTTGAGGGTTCTTGGAGTGCTATAGTCCCTTTGATTCCTTTAACTGCAGAGTTCTATTAGAATGGCATTTTTGAACTCGTACCATTATCACACCTAATTCCTTTCACCTTTTGTTCAACTGATTCTCAATAAGGGTAATGAAATCTTTCAATATTTCGGATGTTTCATCTTTGGTCCTTAGAAAGAATACCCAACAAAATTTGCTAAAACCATCGGTGATCACCGGACAAAAATATTTATGATCAATGCTTCTCACTTTAGTTGGACCAAACAGATCCATATGAAGCGGTGAAGAGGTTCGAAATAATGGTTCTTCAGAATGAGAACACCTTTGTATGAGGCTCTGTGTCGCTTTCCTTTGTTGCATGCCACACGTTATGATCATTGGTGAATACTTTGGCGGAAGACCTTGAACAAGGCCCGTTTTGAAAGTCGGTTAATGGTCTTAAAATTGACATGGGCCATCCTTCATGCCATTTGGTGGACTCATCCACGATGCTTTAGCCACCAAACATGTTAAGTCACTTTTTGGTTGGACATTAGTTAAGTTGAATGTATCTGATTGTGATCATGAGGAACCTTGAGAGTATTGAAGTATCTTACGGGAGTTTGAAGTCTTTAGACAAAGACAAGACATTCATCCTCTGTGAAGAGTACTTTGTTCTTAGTGTCACATATTTGTGAGACCGAAAACAAATTGAAGTGTTGAAGTTCCTTGACATAGTAAACATTCTCAAAATCCGGTGAGGTGTTTTGATGGTCCCTTTTCACGTAATTCGTCCATCACTTCCTCCAAAGGTTACATTGCCTCCACCTTCAATAGGCACAAAGTTATGCATCATGTCCTGTTTCCCGACATACTTCTAGAACAACCACCATCAACAATTCCAACATCTTTATGCTTAAGGGATGATCCTACAACAACAACAAAAATATCAGAGAATTAGTACACTATGGAGGCTCAAGTCATTGCCGACTTGAACCCGCCTTGTGGATCATATGAGTTGTGCCATGTAGAAGTATAAGATCCACTATTGTTCTTGGGTTTCCAATGAAACTTAGGTCTCTGTTTATTCCAAGAACAACTCTTGAGGTCTTGACAAGAAGATATCGATACCTCTCCCATCGGTCATAGGGTTAACATATCTAGGCCAAAATCATTTTTAAAATATTCACTGATTGGTTGAACATATGGTTTTCCAATTGATCTTCTCCAAGGAAAAGAAGTATTATAATTAGTAGCTTGTGGAACATAAGGTGGTATATCATTAACATTGGTCCACATTTGTCTAGTATGCCTAGAGTCACCACACCTACTCATTCTTTGCTCATGATAATCACAATCCTTAATTAAATGAGATTTACTTCCACACACAAAACATTTATTCTGAAGAGAAGATTTATTCAAACCAAAAGAAGTATTCTTACAAGCAGAAGTATTCAAACCAAAACCATGAAAAGAATTGTTTTTAACATTATTATTATGCAAAGTATTAAAAAGCAAGTCTTGAGGCAACTGTCTTGGAAGTTGATTCCTTGGCGACAACTCGACATGCTTATTGGTAGTCTTGGGTGTAGGCAAGGGTGAAGACTTGGGAAAGGCAGGCTTGGGAAGGTCGACTTGGGAAGGTCGACTTGTCATTTGAATCACACTCTGTAGACCCTTGCTTGGAGGACTTGTCATTGTTAACACAAGAGACAAAGTCATTAGTAGAAGTATTAGGTGCAGCAAGTCTCTTGACTTTTGCCATACGAGATGGTGTGAGCCATCAAAGTCTTTAAGAGTGGAAAGGTCAATGGGCATATGCTCACCTCTAATTGGTCCACGTCTGACATGTAGGTCACCTTCTTTCACAAAATTAGCTAGGCTGCTGGTGTAGATCTACGTGTGTCATCCCTAGCTTCTAAGCCTACATATTTCTTAAAACCTAAAGCCATTTGTAGAATTGGGAGCTTGATCGCTATAAATGAGACTAGCCAACTTATTACCATTCATCATCCATTCATTGTTCCTAGCAATTTTCTCCTTAAGTTTCTCCTTAAGCTCTAGATTTTTCGACTCTACATCCGCTCTTAACTTCTCGGACCATTTTAATTCATTTGTAGCACATTCGAGATCTCTTTCTAAAACACCTATTTTCTCATCATAAGCTATTTCATTCTTCTGTAACCAAACCTTTTGTCTTTCTAGTGTTTTTAAAGCCTGTTTATAAGCTTCTACTTCCACATAGCATTCATTATATTTTGGTTCCATAATATCATAAGCTTGTTTGAGTTCATTATATCGCTCACTACAACCAAACACACAGTTTTGTACCTGAGAGATGCCCATCAAGGCAATCTAATCATGCCTATCCTATGTAGTACAGCTTGCAATCAACCCAACATTATCAGGACCATCATTATCATCTTCCTCATGATGCTTCCAGTCCACATTGCTATCAAGAGTGACCAACGCAGTTGATCCCTTTGAAGTTCTGCGTCCTTACGATCTGGCGATAAGTAGAGTATCTTGTCTCATCACCGACTTTCTGTCTTTGCATTCTCTAGAAAAGTGACCCATCTGTTGGCATGTGAAGCATTTAACCTTCCTTTTGTCAAACCTTGTGGATCACGTCCTTTGAACCCAAACCTTACGCCGACTTTGCGCTCAAAGTTCTTGATATCCATGGAAATCATGGCCACTTGCCACTTCACTTCATCTCTTCCATGTCAAGCGGGTCCACCGATCAAAATCCTCATAAGCGGATCCTGCCGAGGATCATAATCGACAAAGAAGGATCCAAGTACATCTTCCATAATGTTGCTTGATTTAGAGTGAGAACTTGATGAATGAGCGGCATTAGATGATGATGGATATGGGCTTGGACCATAGCTAGACTTTGGAGTAGAGGCTCCAACAAATACAAGATGACTAGCGAGAGAAGATGATCGAAAAGGGCTTTACATCATGTTCAAGAGCTTTAAGTTTGTTATCTGACTCATCAAAGGTCATCATATCCAAACCGCCTTTAGCTTTTAAAGCTATGCTTACATGTAGCTGGGATGGAGGTAGTGACCTCGAAACTTGGAGTTCTGATCATCATTATCCGGCTTTGCACAGAGTCGATTTAATCGACTTAAGATCTTGTGAAACTTATCATAGCCCTTGTGAATTCCTTCCTCTTGAGAGATTTGAAAGTCCCAAACTGTTGTCTTAGCATGGACTTCTTGATCTCCTAGATTCCTCATTCCCACCGAACTTCGCCTTAATTGCTAACCGGATATCCTTGGCATCTTGCATGAAGTGAAAATCACTCAAGTGATCCTCGGGAATAGCTTGCGAGAAGAATATTTCGACCTTTGTTTCTCTCTCGAAGCGCCAAAGAACTCTTCAACAGTTTTGGGAGGAACATTCATCATATTACCAAGAAGATCCGTGGTAGTTCTCTTCAAACTGTTCCCTTCAAAATTACCCGCCATAGATTCCAATCAATGTTGGAGATCGATTCGCATCTTCATAGCCCAAAGATCATATTCCTCCTTTTAAGGTAAGGAAACTTAGCATTGCTATTAGAGACTTAGTTGTTGCATATGGGTGGAGTTTTGGTTGTTGGTGAGTTCGATGTCGACATCCGAACCGTGCATGATGATTTTGTTATGGTTGTATGGGTGTTTAGAAAAGCTTGTCCTTAGTATCGTAGAGACTCTCACAAGGCTCGATACCACTTGTTGAAACAAACACGGACCTTGATAGATCTTGAGCTCGTGGATCGTTATGTATGCCTATGTAATCACAAGCACAATAAAGACAATCTCTACTACTAATGTTTATCGTGAATATAAACACAAGTAACAAATAACTAAGAACTTCTTGATCCTCTATGGATCTTTATATTAACTAAAACTGAGTTTTTCCAAATCGGTACATAACTCATTCTAATGTGTTCCTTTTATAGATAAGGAACCCTAAACAATATCGCTAAACCGTTTCCCAAGAAACGTATAATCATAAAACTAAATAAGATATACACAATCACTTCCTAATAAAGCTCATGTATATCCACACTAAGTAAACTAAACACGGAATAAACACTTCCGCAGAAACAGACTAATAACTATTATTCTTCAGCAGATTATGTCTTCGGCAGAATCCACTTCACTTCAGTAGAAACACTTCGGCATTAATATCAGCATAATCCAAACTTCACATAATTCCCAACATAATCCACGTCATATTGGGTTCATGTCTGATAAGTGAACATGAAACAAAGTTTGATGGGTATTTTGAAACATTTGACAAAGTTTCATGGGTATTTTGAAACAACTAACTTCATTTAAATAACATAAAAAATAAATAAAGAAAATCCACTTAAGAATTTAACCGGTGTCGTCGGTTGTCGGTCATGCCGCATAAACAAAAGTATGATATCGAGCTAAAATTTGAAAGTTTGATAGGTATTGTAGCATTTTATTGGTTTCATAACTGATATGTGAACATTTAAGAAAGTTCGTTGCTATTAGATGCCATTAACCCCCAATAATACAATAGCTTCCCACCAAAACCATGTAGCAACCCATTCCCACCAAAACAATTTCTGCAACAACAAATTTTCTACAACAACCCATTCCCACTGTTACTCAAATATGCTGTTCCATTTCTGCAACGACCCATAACTTCTTTTGTTCCAGAACCATTTCATTCAAAGCAAAAAACTTATATACCACATTAAATTTAACCAACAATCCACAACACCAAATAAATCCAATACAACTAAACTTTGTCTAAAAATTGATTAATCAAATTGATCCATTACAACCATTATTTTTCCAAAAACTACTTAACTAATTGTCAAATTGTCAACCATCCAACGGATTTGATATCTCTTTACCAGAGCCGTTTGCTCATGGAGTAGCCAATGTTTGGTATGTTAGACCAGGGTACATTGATAACCCTCTGATTTTTAGTAAATCAGCAACTATCAACGGATTTGAGAAATGCCCACCAGAGCCGTACCCCCATGGTGAGTCAACTCTTTCTTGTCAAAGACATGGTGAGTTGATTACCATAACCATTACACAACTATACAACATGATCCTCACAAATGAAAGTTAGTAAACACACAATATATACAAAGTTCGATCTCTTTTTACACAAATAAAAGAGAAGAAATAAAGAATATAGAATAAACAAATATATATAACAACATACCAAATTCATGAAGATGCACTAGCAGATTCCTCAATAACTTTATCCTTAATGCGTTTCTGTTGCTCGGCAAAGATTTACCATATCATTCCCATCGAGCGAGAGAAAAGACCAACTTATGTGACAACATTTGCTCCATGAGCTGCACAGAAAGTGGGTAGCGCAAATCGGAAAACATATAAAGATATACCCCAGACCATGTTTGCGCCACATGAACATTGGACAAAGGATAGAATTTCCACTGATATACTTTCCAATCATGCTGACCTTCCAAAATCTTAAAACTTTACCATCCTGATAAACTGAGTCAAACAAGACTTGAAGATCCCCCCAACAAAAACAGACCAGCACCCGTAGCAGAATGAGTCTCAAAATACTCAGACACCAAACCATAAAGCTTAAACAGATCTTGTCTATCCACAAAATTGAGAATTTCTTTTAGAAAGGTGAAATGTCTGACAGATCCATCCTTGCGATAAATAGTATTGGTGGACCCTATACCCCCAACACCAGTAGAAGTAAGTTCCCATCTGTCAAGCATAGACCATACTACCACCTCCTCATCAGAGTCATCCTTCTCAAAATCTTTGATAAAGAAATGCTCTGAAGCCTGAAGATCAAGTTCCCTAGACCTCCTCTTCTTGGAAATACTCTTTTGTCTTCCACCAGGTGTGGAGGAAGGAGAAGAGATGTTAGAACGTGGAGCATCTGAAGTAGGCATTATTGAAGTAACATCTTCAGAGGGAACAGGTGGGTCAGCAGTAGCAGCAATAGGTGCACCAGTAGGATCAAGCTGAGGTGTATCAGTGGAAACAGATGCATCCTTTTCAGTAGAACTAGGATGGTCAGCATCAGAAGAAACATTGGGAGCAACATCAGTGGAAACAACTTGAGGCTTATCAGAAGAATCCACACCAATGTTGTCAGTGGAAATGCTCTTAGTCTCAGAAGGAGGCACAAAAGGAACACCTTCAGTAGGATGACCCTGAGAGGTATCAGCAGGAATCTCAATAGGTGTAGAATGCTGCTTAGTGATATCTTCAGCATGAATACCAACATTTGTTGTGCCAAATAGGATCTCATCAGAAGAATCAGTAGACCTCAATTTCTTGACTTCAGGTCCTTCCAATGAGGGCTGATGTCTCTTCATCCTTGCGTAAGGATTAATGCCATCCTTTTCCAACCTACTTAGTATCTTGTTATACTCCACCACCAACTGTTCATCTGATAAATATTTCACAAAATACATAGTCCATCCAGTAGTGTAGACAACATAACTCATATTCTTAACCACCTCCCTCATATGTTGTCTTTGTTCAGCCTAAGTGGGTGGTCAATCCCTTTTAGCCTTAGCTTTCCTCTCAGCATCTGCTTTCTTCCTCCTATTAGCCAGTGCCATCAAGTTAGCAGCTAAATTATCTGAGTCAAAAGCACCACTCAAAATAGCTTGAGCAAGGGATGTATTCGATGAAGAACCAGCCATAATAGAGCTCCATGTGTCATCAGTGAAGTGCAAGGCAACCTCATCCAGTTCTTTCATTCTCTCAGGTGTGATCTCAGGAACTGTGTGAGTTTGAGATTCTTCATTAAAGGAGGCTTGAACTTTCTCTGCTACTTCCCTATCACCCTTTGCTATCTCATGAACCTTAAAGAGTCTTTCCTGTTCAGCCTTGACAACAGCAGGATCCATTTCCTCTTCAACCATTGGAGCCATTCCTTTATCTGCTGAAGAGACACCCACTTGAATATCTTCAGAAGTAACCTTGGTATCAGAAGGAATGGATGCTGGAATCTCAGAAGCAATAGATGAAGTATCAGCAGGTACAGACTTATCAGCAGAATCAGCTAAACTGTCAGGAGGAACACGAATCTCAGCAGCATTAGAAAATTCCTTAGTCTCAGTTCCTTTGGCAGCAGAAAGAAATTCAGGAGGAAGTTGCACATGTTCAGCAGCACTAGAAGTATTTGGAGAATCCACCATACTAGTCTTGATGATATTTAGATTTAGGTAACTCCTCTTTCTAGCCCTTCTTCTGTGAAACACTTGAACTTCTGGATCATTCTGAGCTTGTGTCTCTCCCAATGAAACAAAAGCCAATACATGTAGTGCCTCAAGATCAATGTTGGTCCTCTCAGTATCTTGTTCCTCCTCTGTATCTGAAACTACAACCCTGCTCCTTCTTTTGTTGAGCCTAATCTCCAAATCTGTCACCCTTTTGATCAACTTAACCATAGCACCACCAAGAGTTTGCTTTGTCTCCTTAAGCTCATCCCTGGATTCTTTAAGCTGAACCTCAAGATCATCAACCTTCTTAGTATACCTATCAAGCAAGCTAGATATTTTCATTAGAGTATCAGGGTCCTCAGCTCCACCAACAGGATTTCCTGAGGTTTTAGGAACTTCATTGGACCTGAGAGGAGACATATAAAAATCATCACCAAAAGTGGTGTCATCCTCAAAAGTATCCTTGGGTGGACTAAAAGGTTGGACAAAAGGTTGAGCAACATTGTCCTCAGTCTCAACAGGAATATGACCCTGTGATTCAGAGGCAACAACTGGCTCCCCAGGAGCAACAACCCTTGGTGATGGTGGGGTAACAGGTGTAGGAGATGGGGGTTGCTGGTTTTCAGTGGAAACTGATGCATTGGCATCAGGAGCATTGGAGGCCCCAATATCAGCTGAAACTGATGCAGAGGCACTAGCAACATTGGGGTCTAGTGACATAGGGCCACCAGATGCCTCATCAAACAGAGGCTCTAAACCATAATTTGAGCATATATATCACTTCCTTTAGCTCTTTCCAGGAATGCAACCATGTTGTGATCAACTTTGAAAGCCAGGACTCCCATTGAATCGTTCTGAGAAGGTGGAAGATGGATTTGGTTTCAAAATGGGAGGGAATTTTGCAATTAGGTCGAGGGATATCAAAAATTGGTTATTTAAGTAAGATACTTAAAATAACCGTTTATATTGGCAAAAGATTCGCAGAGAATATTTGACCAATTTGACTATAATCAAATCCCGTTACAAATCCCCAATTGTTATGAAATCAGCAGCAATGAAAAGTCACTCAACAGAAACCATTTAGTCAACCAGCAGGAATGACTGAATGTTTGACCACTGTTTCCATATCAAACCTATCAGTAGAAACCATTTCCCTCAGCAGAAATCATCACGATACCAGCAGGAATGGAGAAAGAATCAATTTTTCTGTACATAACAGTGCATCAACAGTCTCCAAACATAATCTTTAACTATTCAAATTCCAACCAATTAATTACAACCATAAATTTTACCAACCAAAGATTCCATATTTACTATGCCTATATAACCAACCCCTTGCCTCATCAAACATATATACAAACCACATAACCCTAACACCAGAGTCGATTTCCAATCAAACCATCATGAATAACTCTCCCAATCATCCCATTGAACTATCTTCAGACTCATCTGAGAGTGAGCCATCCAATGATGGATGGTTAAACTACTTTCCCCGTGGTTACTCCAGTGTAACTTACATGTCCAGAGACCCTCCTCACAAATCACCATTTGTTTGCACTTCTTCAGAAGATGAAGATGATGATCATGGTGATACTTCTGGACTAGTGATGAATGTTGCTCCTCTTGCCATTGTACCACCTCCTTCTGTGCCAGTTGCAGGACCTTCAGCTTCAAGACCAGAACCCTCCACCTCAAACCCTGAGAAGAGAGTTATAGTGCTTGGTATAGCTGCAAAGCCAGTGTCATCGTTTATTGACAGGTGGGGAAAGGAGCATCAGAGGATGCCAGAGTGGGGAAAAAGGAGGCCTGAGTAGGTGCCTGGAAGTTGGAAGCTGGAGTCTGAAGTAGTCTTGTGTAAAGCTTGTCAGGGTGGAGTCTTGATGTGATCAACAACAATGTTTAAAAAGTCTTGTAATGTTAAACTGCATCTAAGAATGCAGTGTGTTTTTAAGAATAAAAGACTTTTGTAGTTTAATCTTTTGCTATCTTTTGCCACTGATAGTGTGTTTGATTCTAGATCTGCAAGATGGTTAGTAGAACACAGAGCATACAAAAACAAATATATATACAAATATATACATATTCATAAATATATACAAATAATACAACATTAATCCTCCCCTTAAACCAGAAACCTCCCCTTAGGCACAATCCTCCCCTCAAACACAACAATCAGGGGCTGATCATGCCTATATGGACAACTAAATATTGAAATCTTGGACCATTAAAAGCTTTAGTCAACAAATCAGCTACATTTTCATCTGTATATATTTTAACCACTTGAATAAGGTATTTTTCATTAGCATCTCTGATAAAGTGGTGTCTTATTTCTATGTGCTTAGTTCTTTGATGAAAAACAGGATTTTTAACAATGCAAATTGTACTTTGGTTGTCGATATAGATCTTAGTGTTCATAAAATTGAACCCATAGTCCAATAGCTGATTTTGTATCCAAAGTACCTGACCACAACAACTAGCAGCAACAACATATTCAGCCTCAGTAGAAGATGTAGCCACTATGGTCTGCTTCTTGCATTGCCAGGAGATTAATCTCCTTCCTAAAAACTGACAACCCCCAGTAGTAGATTTTTGATCAAAGTTTGCACCAACATAGTCACTATCACTATAAGCTTCCAACTCAAATGGAGATTCTCTAGGATACCAAAGACCCAACTTAGGTTGACCCTTCAGATACTTGAAAATCTTCTTGACTGTTGTCAAATGGGAAGTCAAAGGAGTGACCTGATGCCTGGAACAAGCACTGATTGAAAACATAATATCAGGCCTAGAAGCAGTCAATTACATGAGTGAACCAATTATAGATCTGTAAAGGTGAACATTAACAGCAGAATCTGGTTCATTAGTTGACTTAGGCTTTGGAGCTTCATAGGGAGTAGTTGCAGTCCTAACTAGTTCCATATCAAACTTCTTAAGGATGTCATGCACATATTTCTCTTGATGAATGAAGATACCATCTGATTTCTGCTGCACTTGAAGGCCCAAAAAGAATGTAAGCTCACCCATTGCACTCATCTCAAACTCACTTTTCATCAACTCCTCAAATTCCCTGCACCAAGCTTCTTTGGTAGACCCAAAGATAATGTCATCCACATACACTTGAACAAGAATGATATCCCTGGAGTTCTTCTTGATAAAGAGATTCTTATCAATAGCACCTCTCCTGTAGCCATGTTTCAGCAGGAACGAAAAGAGCCTAGCATACCAAGCTCTAGGTGCTTGATGAAGTCCATAGAGTGCTTTACCACTTTGTAGACCATATCTGGATTGTGAGGGTCTACAAATCCCTTGGGCTGAGTGACATACACTTCTTCCTCAATTTTACCATATAGGAAGGCACTTTTGACATCCATTTGGTATACCATGAAGCCCATGTATGAAGCAAAAGCCAAGAAGAGTCTGATAGCTTCTACCCTAGCAACAGGAGCAAAAACTTCATCATAATCAATCCCTTCTTCTTGTCTATGACCTTGGGCAACCAACCTAGCCTTGTTTCTCACCACAATCCCCCTTGCATCCCTCTTACACTTCAGAATCTACTTTGTGCCAATAGCATACTTGCCAGGAGGCAACTGAACAAGCTCCCCACACATTTTGATTCAAAAATTGTTGCATTTCTTCTTGCATAGCAGCGTCTCAATCATCATCTGCCAAAGCCTGTGCAACACTGGTAGGTTCAACTTGAGAAAGGAAACAAGCAAAAATACAATGATGATAGTCTATATGATTGTTCCTATGTTGATCCTGAATGTAACTGAGAAATGCAGATTCACCAAAACTTGTCTTCTTCACCCTGCTTCTAGTTTGCACAGTTGAAGTGGGATCACCAATTATCAGAGATTATGGATGGACTGTGTTAATCCTTTTTTGTGACTTGAGGACTAACATCAAGTGATGTGGCCAGATTAGTAAGTGTAGGACCAAAGTCATCATCATAGGAAAAAGAATCAAAGATGCCTGTGCTTGACAAATGATGAATGTCATCCAATTCAGAGCTTGAATGGTGTGAATTGGCTAAGTCAGATAGACTTGGAAATCTGGTGGGAGAATCATCTAAACCCAAAGTATCAACAGATGGAGTAGTGGAGGGAACCGCAGGAACATCATCACTAGCAGAAGGAGAACAGAACACTACCAAAGAAGCACTATCGTGAAAGAATCGACCCATTACCGCAGAATTGACATCGCAGCCTTTGCGTCGATCAAGAGGATCGAGACACATTACCAGCAAGAACAGACACAATAACAGCAGCATCAAACTTTTTGTGGGCTTCAATAGTAGCCTGCCTTAAGAGTTCCTCAGTTTCTTTGGAGAATTTATAACCATACTTTGCAGCATTATCCTTTGCTACATGCTCTTGGCGTTGAAGCTTCACAAGTTATTCTGCATACCCTAAATCACTTAAAGCTGCATCAGAAGAATCTGTGTCCTTGGTACCTGAAAAGTGGTTAGTAGGAAAAGAAGGAACAACAATAAGTTGTTCATCACAGTCTGAATTTGACTCATCATCTGAGGAACCTGCAATGTTAGTTTGAGTAGCTTGTGATTCTACAAAAAGATTAGATTTATAACAAGTATAACCTAGATGATCAGTTAAGTAGTCAAGATCAAAGTACCATTCTTGACCTGCTCCCTGAACATTTGGCTTGTCCTCCATAAATCTCAAATTTAGTATCTCTTCAATCCTTTTTGTGGAGATGTTATACACCCTGTAAGCTTTACTATGAGCTAAATAGCCTACTACAAAACCCTCATCAGCTTTTCCTTCAAATTTGCCCAAATGATCACTGGTGTTAAGGATGGTCACATGACAACCAAAAGGCTTAAGGTAGCTTATGGTAGGAATCTTTCCAGACAAAAGTTCATAAGGTGTCTTATTGTGAGGATGAGTTATCAACACCCTATTCAAAACATAGCAAAGGTCTTGATCGCTTGATCCGTAACATGGTAGGCAACTTTGAATCAGCAAGCATAGATCTTGTTGCTTCAATCAGGGTTCTATTCTTCCTTTCAGCAACTCCATTTTGTTGTGGAGTCCTGGCATTGCTATAATCCCTTTTTATCCCCTTTGTAGCACAGAGCTGAATTAATTTTACATTCTTGAACTCTGTCCCATTGTCACACCTAATGGCTTTAACCTTTTTATTCAACTGATTTTTAACCAGGGCAATAAAGTCTTGAAGAATCGAAATGTTTCATCCTTAGTCCCCAAAAGAATGCCCAACAATACCTCATGTAGTCATCAAGAACCACCAAACAATAGTACTTGTGATCAATGCTCACGATAGATGTAGGACCAAATAGGTCCATGTGTAGTTTGCAAAGGCTCGTGATAGTGCCGACAACAGTAATGGATTTGTAGGAAGCCTTGTATTGTTTTCCCTTGTTGCAAGCCATACAATTGTGCTCATTAGTAAAGACTTTGGAAGGAAGTCCATGAACTAAACCATTTTTTGCCAGCTTGTTGATAGTTTTGAAATTAACATGAGCCATCCTTCTATGCCATTTATTAGATTCATCCAAGGATGCCTTTGCCACCAAACAAGCTAAGTCACCTTCAGGCTGAACATCGTTGAGGTTGAATGTATACAGATTATGTTTCCTAGGCACCTTCAGAACAACTTGACTGTCATCAGGTATCTAGAATCTTTTGAAAGTACAAGACATTTAGTATCAGTGAACAGAACACAATTTTTCTTGTCACAGATTTGAGACATAGAAAATAAGTTGAAGTTTCTTAGTTGTTCCATATAATACGCATTCTCAAAGTCCAGCTTGGAAGTTCTAATGGTTCCCTTCCCTGTAATTTTACCATCTCCTCCTCCAAAAGTAACAGTACCTCCTAAAAGAGATACAAAATCATGAAGTCTGTCTCTGTTCCCTGTCATACTCCTAGAACATCCACTATCAACAATACCTGAAAGATATTGGATTTCACATACACATCAAACCATTAACACAAGTAGGCGTACAAGAGTGTTTTAGAGAGAGAAAGTTAGAGGTTTAGGAAACTTAGTAAGAGAAAGTGAAAGATATTATTATGAGCTCCAACTCTCTACCTTGGAAGGTAGAGAGTATTTATAGTCTTACAATAAAACGCCACACAACGGGTGTGGATCGGGCATACTGATGGGTAAAGACCCGTCCGTCCTCCACGGTGTTACTTAACTAAATACTACTTAGCTTAAAATAACTACGACTACGAGCTTTTAACGATTACATATACTTGAGGTGACCGACTCTTTAATACCGGAATTTCTAATTCCTAACAATCTCCCAAGTGGAGGTCACCTCAAACATATACTAAAATTACATTGAATACAAGCAGATATTACATTAACAATTGTTCTTGCATTCTTGATGTAGTACTTTGCTCAAGCTCGTAGTCATTGATTCCACTCATTGCATGTTTGGTTAATCCAAGTGGAGGTCTTTTCTTGATCCACGTGATAATAATTTTGAGCGACTTTTGAGATCATCACTAATAACAAATCTCGAGACATCCATTGTGGTGTTGGTATTATGTGATGTTGTGACTTTTGGACCGACATGCTCACATTCTAGATCATGATATCTTCTCATCGAGTAACGGAAGCTTTCGTTGATTCATGATATTGGCGCAATGAGCGAAGCATGAAGTGAAAATATCGAGTCATTGATGCACTAATCATGATTTCTTTTGAGATGAATGTGTTAAGTGAGCATGCGGCTATGGATGGACCGCTTCATTTCGATCGCCTACAAACGTCGGGTGTACCGCATAAAAAGTTAGCAATAAAGCGCGAAAGTGTCTTTGATCACTTCGTTGAATTGAGGTACACGGCCCACGGTTCCCGTTGATCAAGACAATCTTCGCTGTGATCGGTATAATTCAAGAATTTCCTTGACAGGTTTCATGTTGCTCTAGCCGTTCTCAAACCGAACATCTCAAAGAAGACAACACGGAGTGAGTGAACCAAATAAGTAGAAATTCACCGATTGATAAAAGAGATTTGAAAGACAATCTTGTATTGCTCAATAGAAATTGTTTTTGCAATACAACGAAGGTTTTAATGAAAATCAATTATCAATCATAAAACACCTTTTGATTTGAAATATTCAAACACGGTCAATGTGCTAAAGAAAAGAGTTTTTAAGCACAATGACCGGTTTTTCGTAGGTATCCGTCAATCCATAACTCGAACCGAGATTGATTCAAAGATTGAATCGCCCCATTGTTTACGCTCGGTTGTCACATGGTTGATCTATTGAATAGATCTCACATGCCACCCACCGTGAGCTTGTTTGATGTTGGCTCCAGAGGGCTTTCCATCTTCATTGTGAATATGTTTGCATATTACTCGGATGTTCGCAATACCACAAGGATAATCGTGGGACTCAAGATATAATCTCTTTCCACATTGTGTGAAGCAGAGTCTTCATTGAAAATGTCCTAATGAGATTTATTGATGATCTCGTGGCTCTAGACTCAATTAGTGCATATTTGGATCCCAGATCGGAGACTAGGGAGAGGTCTCCTTCTTCAATATCAACAATCTCTAAGAGAAAGTCGATAGATAATGTAGGTTCCCGTGAGAATGAAACAAGCCCTTTTAAGAGGAACTTGAGTGGTTTGGGAAGAATGAAGTGCGGTCGTCCATCGGGTCCATGACATCTTGTCTTCAATACCGGTGTTACCTTTGTAACCGCCAAGAGCAAATGAATTGAACCGGTTTACGCCCTAAGGTTGAATCAATGGAGGCTATTTGTTTTCACCCTTTCTCATTTAATTATTTTTAATTCTTCAACCCTTCATGCTTACCGAGACTTCATAGCAAGAACCTTGTTGGGTTTGTTCTAGTACTTGCCTGTCTCATCCGCACTCTTCCCATATCTCACTTTTCTCCTTTTATCATCATACCTAAGGACTTCTACACTAACTAGTGGATTGTCCCGGTAGATCCTCCGATTCGCGGATCATGGGAACCAATACCTAACCTTATCATCCTTATATCACCGTACATAAAGTAAATTTGGTCGGTCTATTTGGTATTGTTCATCTCGCCATTTGAACCAATTGAAAACCATTTGAAAATCAATCCGGATACTTGTGATATATTATCAAAACATTTTGTACCGAATTGTTTTGATATTTTTAGAACAAGTGCTCCCCTCAACATGTGCATCAAATGTTTGAAATCGTTTGCACACGGAGGCAAGAGGAAGAATTAACTTCTTTGATTACCATTTTCTAAAAGATATCAACATCACTTCCCTAATCAAGATAAGTAGAAAAAGCATTTTGGGAAGGATGAGGTTTTCATAAGTTTGCTCCCCTCAAGATGTGCCTCGAGATTTGAAAAGAGTTTTGCACATACTAGAGGAACCGCACATGAGATAAGTGATCACGTTTCAAATCATAGATTTAAGATAGATGCTCCCCTCAACATGTGCATGGAAAATTTGAAATCGTTTGTCACATGTGGGAAGGATAGCATGTACATCCTTATAAAACCATTTACCGAATTATCGGTTTAAATCCAATTTAAATCTCACATTCTCCCCGATCACAATTATCAAATCATTTTAGATTTGTGATCTCTTATTGATTTAAATTGATTTTGAAAGCTTTTAAGGGAATTTTGACTTGATTATGAAAGCGTTTTAATCGATAAGGATCGGATTTTAAGACTTTAAACTCCATTGATAAAACATGCATGTATATCTTTTGAAAACAATTGAATGCCAAATAACTTTTTAATTTAATTGAAATCATTCTCCCTCAATCAATGACATAGGTTGTTGATTGAGAGATTGATATTTTCACAAATAAGTCCAGATGATTATCAAAATAGAGACCGAGTTATTTTTCAAAGTAGTTAGTTTTCAGCAGATAAATGTTTATAGAATCGAGCATGGAATTTTGAAAACATGATAAAGTATGGCTCGTTCTTTCTTTAAAAGCGAGTTCTTGCTGAAATGAAAATAAACCATTTTTTTCTCTCAATTTTTTTATTAAGAATTGAACAACATCTAAAGTCCGTGTCATTCTTTGAATGACAAAGACAAAGACCGTAGATATAGTCGAACCAGGAAGAAAACATAACAAATTGACAATAATTTTGAAGATTTTTGAATTTTTTGATTTTTATGGATTTTGAAGGTTTTATATTTTCTATTTGATTTTTGAGGGTTTTCTAATTTTGTATTTTGTTTTTCGAATAGATATATACAAGAGATAGATGAGGATAGACCTTTACTCCTCGTCTTCCTCCGAAGACGTTTGAGTGTTTACGGTTGAAGGCTTTTCAAGCCAAGGCGTGGAAGAATAAACTCAAAACGTTCTCTTGGAAGAGCTTTGGTAAAGATGTACGCTAACCGGTATTCGGACCTCACAAAATAGAGTTCCACCACACCTTTTTCCACTTGTTCCCCGATGAAATGATGTCGAATGTCGATATGCTTAGCTCTTGAGTGTTGAGCGTTATTGCATGAAAGAGCAATAGCACTTTTATTATCACGATGCGAGAGGATTTTGTTGAATACAAAGCCATAGTCGATTAATTGAGATCTCATCCAAAGGATTTGAGCACAACACAATGACATGGCTATGTATTCTCGCCTCGATAGAGGAAATAGAAGTACTCATTTGCTTCTTTGAAGACCATCTCACAAGCTTATCACCCAAAAGCGAGCACCTCGGGACGTGCTTGACGAGTATCTTGACATCTGCATGATCGGCATCTGCATGATAGGTCGTTAGTGACATACCGGTGTCCTTGGTACCAAAGTCCCATATTGATGGTTCCTTGGAGATACCGAAGACCCGTTTAACCGCTTCAAGGTGCTTTTTAGTAGGCTTAGCACGGTATCTAGCACACATGCAAACGGCGAACAAGATGTGCGGTCTACTAGCGGTGAGGTACATCGGGATCCAATCATACTACGATATTTCGTTTGGTCAATCATGATCCTTGAGTGGTCCTCATCTAGTTTGGTTCGATCAATCATGGGAGTGTCAGCAGGTCACTTGAATCAAATCCAAATTTCTTTAAGATCTCAGTTGCATATTTAGATTGATTTATGAAAATGCCTCCGGGACTTTGTGAAATTTGTAATCCCAAGAAAAATGACATTTGTCCCATCATTGACATTTGAAATTTTGAACTCATTTCATTTGAAAAACGGTCACACTCATTAGGGTCAGTCGAGGCAAAGATGATATCATCAACATAAATTTGAACATGGATTAAATGTTTGCCTGACTTCCTTGTGAACAACGTTGGATCAGCTGCTCCTTTGCTAAATCCGGTAGATAGAAGAAACTTTGATAGCGTATCATACCATGCCCTTGGAGCTTGCTTTAAACCGTAAAGAGCCTTCTTCAAATGATAAACATGAGTAGGATGCTCTTGATTCACAAATCCTTCGGTTGGGCGGCGTGACGACTTCTTTAAGATCTCCGCTCGTAAATGCCGTCTTTACATCCATCGATAGACTACCATGTTCTTACTAGCAAAGATTAGCCAAAAGATTCGGATTGCCTCGATTCGAGCAACAGAGCAAAAGATTCTTCAAAGTCAATACCTCCTCTTGACGGTATCCTTTATCAACTAATCGAGCCTTGTTCTTCAACACATCACCATGCTCATCAAGTTTCACTTTGAAGATCCATTTAAGAGCAATAATCATAGTACGATCTGGGCGGTACTAACTCCCAAACATCAAGTCGATCAAACTCATGAATTTCATCTTGCATGGCATTGAACCGGTTATCTTCATTCATGGCGGTTTTAACATCTTTTGGTTTGATCTTAGAGAGTACGGAGTTGAAGAAGCACCATAAGGCATCGGTTGCAAGTTGTTTCCATGTGGATACTGGACGAGAAGGATTTCCAATGATGTTATCTAATGGATGATCATGAGTCCATTTTCCGAGGTGTTCATGTGGCGGTGGTTGGGGACCAAGTAGCAGAGTTGATGTCTTCTAAAGAAGATGGTTCGATGAAGATTCGTGAGCAAATATGTTCTCAAATGGAGCATCTTCGGGAGTAGCAAAGGATTGTCTTCATCATTGATGTGAAAGCAGTTCCATGATGTACATTGGAAGATAGATGATTTGTCGATGAGATAGAGTGATCAACAAAGCGCTTCTTGGCTTAATGATATTGAGGCGAAGGATTGACTTCATTCACGAGGAATATGAGCGACCTCTGCTGAGGAGTCGTCGATTCATTAGCACTTGGCTCATCTTGTTCATCAAACATAGGATCAAACAATTTCTTTAAATCATCTTGGATGGAGGTACATATGGAGTTTCTTGATAAGAGTTTGGAACAAGGATGAACCAATGGGACTATTTTGAAGTCGCGGGTCTGAATGGATTGTCCAGAGCCGTTTGACCGGTCGACTCATCAAATGTAACGTGAATTATTTCCATGATATTTCGGGTTCTTTTGTTGTAGATTCGGTATCCCTTTTGTTTGGTGCATACCCTACAAAACTCCAATGTCCGCTTTAGCTCTCGGTTTGCCTAAGTCTTGACCCTCATTAGTTGGATAACACAACGCACCAAACACACGAAGGAAAGAGATTAGGTTTTGTTGTGGACCGGTTCATATGGAGTTTTCCATGAGCAAAGTGTGAATCGTGGAACGATTTTGTGTGTAGCATGCGGTGGCAATAGCTTGACCCGGAGAAACATTGGAACCTTTGAGTAAATCGGCATTGTTCTAACGGCTTCCATAAGAGTTCGATTTCGTCTTTCAACTACACCGTTACATTGAGGAGTTCATGGAACACTTCTTTGATGGTCGATTCCAATGCTTTCATAAAATTCACTAAGTTGTTTGTTAACAAACTCGGTACCATTATACATTAGGATAATTCGGCGGTTTTGTTAAGTCGAACTGCATTTGTTTGATGAGTTTGATGATGATATCGAGTTTCATCCTTTGTCCTTAAGAACTTGACCCGGTGAATCTAGAGTAATCATCAACCACAACTAACACATATTTCTTCCCAAAGATATTTGCACTCTCATTGGTCACATAAATCCATATGAAGGGTATGAAGAACTTACGTAATTGAGTTTGTAGGTTTGGGTTTATGGGTATACTTTTGCTTTTTCCCAATTGGCATCTTGAACAAAGATGATCCTTTTCATACTTTAGTCTAGGTAAACCTACAACTAAGTCCTTTACGGAGAGATCATTGATGGTGCGAAGTTCAAGTGATTGAGACGACGATGCCATAACCATGACTTTGTTTTCAAGCCTTTGACAACAAGCAAATTGGAGAAGACTTCATCATATCATCGATAGAGATGGTGTAAAGATTTGAACCACGAGTTCCTCTTAGCAGTTCCTTACCATCAAGTTCTCTAACAAAACAAGTATGTTTTACGAAGGCTACTTCTAGATCGAATCACGAATTGACCAGCAGAGAGCAGTTATGACCAAGACCTTCCACATAGTATACTCTAGAGATAACACTATCACCAACAACATAATCACCATAACCCATAATTGCACCGAAATGATCATTTCGAATCTAAGCGTCCCAATGAATTTGCTCACAAAGTTCATGAGCGCGACCGATCGCCCGATATATCTTGGAGCGACTGAGTCCGGTACCACGAGCGATTTGAACGATCTGCGGTTGAACACGAGACAAGAGTGGATAAGCGGATAATTGGGATCCCCATGCAAGAATGGGTTCCATTTTGTTAGAAATAGAGATTGGAACACCCACATCGAAATAGAAACGTCCATATCGGATATTGAAGCAATGGAATCATTATAAGTAGATGCGATACTTGTGTCCGTATTGCCCTATTCAAAGTATGTCCGCTTAAGGAATAGTTCTACCCGTAAGCATCCATTTTCTAGTGGGCATTGTCGATTAACCTTACGACCAACGGTATCCATCTATATCCTATCTTCTGTAATGTTCTTCTGTGGGTTTCCATTGTTTTCTAACTTTCTTACGTTTTGCCTTTTTCCTTTTTAACATGATTTTTGCATTAACAATATTAGCTCGGACACTTAACATCATTAGGCAAAACATTAACACCACTTTCATGATTAGAAGCGAATTCAAGCGGACATCAATACAAGGTTTGCAAAAGTATCGAATTCAAATTAATTACTGATGCGCCTATGGCTAATACTAGAATCAACACGATTCGTTTTATTCGCTCAAAATTAGAGTTCCTAGGTTGGTCTTCTACTCTTTTCCAATGTACATTCTTAGCTTGCGAGGTCCTATCATTCCTTGTATTTTCTTGAGACTTTGACCGCTTGCTTTAATGTCATGATTACTCTGTAGGCGGAATGGGAACATTAGTTGGTTTTGCTACTTTTGCTTCTCCTGTTTAGATGTTTGGGATCCGAACTACATGCGAGCACACTAAGATTCACTTTCTTAGCACGAAGTCTTTGGATTTGTACTTCTAGAAGGCACACATGAGTTCACTATCTTATCATTAATGATCATGTAATCGAACTTCTTGAAGGCACACTAAGGTTCATATTCAAAACATCTGTCATTGAATGACTTGCATGCTTGGCACTAGGCATAGAACACGGTATCAAGGGATTGACTTGCTCACCTAAGGTTTTAGGGCATATTGTAATTAGGCATTCTAGAAGTTCTTGAGATCGTTTGGCATATAAGCATGCATGGCCAATTGCATTATCATATGGTTTCTCTAACTTATCCTCTTCTACAATCTCACGGAGACATTCTAGGCTGTCCTTAAGGTATGAGAAATATGTTTGAATAGCAAGTTTGTTATTCCTAAGATGAGGAGGAACATATTTCATGACAAAGCATATTTATTACGAGACATGTACCTTTGATACACCATTCTCACCATTGGTCATTGGCATCTTCCCTTTTACCCGACTCTTTATATTCTCAATTTCTTTTTGTAACGAGACTACCGTTTCGTTATTTTTTTTTCTGATGACCTTTATAGATTCAAATAACTCATTGAAATGACGTTTAACCTTTTCATTTTCTTCAAGAAAACTCTCATTTCTCTTTGTAAAGCATTTACTAAGTTTTGAAGATGAAAGTTTTGAGAATTTCGAGAATCTAACGGAGGAGGCATTTGGGGACCAATCACATTGTTCTTTTCACCCTTTAATTGAGCGATTTGGGCTTTCAACTTTCGATCGAGTTACAATGAGCTTGAATCATTCGTCACGTTTGTTTATTTGAAAAGCGCATCAAACTCGGAGCATCGAGGATGTCTTGATGTTTGAGGTTTAACACTTTCTTTAAGATGTTGATATTTTAGTTGTAGATCAAAATGATCAACCTCTAATTTAGAAAGATGTTTTACCAAATTATCATGGTCATCCCGATCAATTTTCTCACTTAGTTTAGAGTTTTTGATTTCAAGCTCAATGACACGATCATGGGAGACTTTTAAAGCAATGTACGCAGTTCATGAAATTGAGAAGCGATAATAGAACGAGTTAGTAGCGATGTAGAACACATCTTGAGCAATACATTCGTAAATCGGGTTCTCATTTAGTGTATCAAGTGCTTCCTCTCAATCTCATTATATTTTAGTGCTCGCTCATAGTCACTAACCTCAACTAACATTGCATCAAATTCCTTTTCCATTCCTTGATATCGATATCTATCCCTTTTAAGACTCTCAAAATGATCTTTTAGAAGTTTAAAGAAAGGCATGACCTCGATTAAATAGCATTCTTTTGTTTGTTCAAAACCCTTTCCCTTGATTATCCCGATGGGTGTGATCCTTTTCTTACAAGTTTTCTCAAAATCAACAAATAGTTGAAAAATAACATATTGACTGATTAAGGTCTTGCTTTTAGTAGCAATAGTTCTAGGAACTAGATGCATTGGTGTATTGGGAGGATACACAGTCGCTTTAGGCATTTTCCTAAGGGGAGGGTTTGTTTCAACAATATTTTCCGCTTTCTACTTATCTAAGTCCATTTTCCAGAACACTTGTTCGGGAGTCAACAATGTTTGAGGCTTAAACATGTTCAATGAGATCCAATTCTCCTTTCTGTAGTCATGGGGTGTGATAACTATTTTCTTCTCTTTACATTTAGGATCATCTAGTTTCTTGTTCATCTTTTCCCTAGTGATTTCATCTAATTTCTTATCTTCCTCTGTGCACTCAAAGAAACTAGGTTTTTGTCTAGGTTTAAGAATCTCATTGCCATCATAGATTACACTTTGAGCTGCTTTTGCAATCTTCCCGTACTCAGGGTTGGGTTTATCTATAATGGGAACACTATGCTTATCGCTTAGAACTCTATGCTTAGTGATCATGTGAGCAGTCTGAATGGTGTTCCCTTGTATGTACAACTTGTTTTCAAGTTTGTTTTCAAAGTTTTGATTAGAAAAATCTTTCAAGAGTTTTGATTCCTTTGCATTAAATTCTTGCTTAAGCATTTTCACATTTTCTTGAAGTTCTTGTTTTGCTTAGCGGTTTAGAAAGCTTTTCTTGCAAGGAATTTAACTCTTGTTTTAATACTTCTTCTCTAAAATTACTTTTCTAATGATTTACGCACTTGGTCATCCATTTCACGCTCACGAGTGGTCAACTCAAATTTTGCACGTTGTTCATAAATTGCAACACGTTCTTTATAGGCATTTAGTTGAAATTACAGAATCATCGAGGCACATGCGGTGAATTCATCAAAACATAATCATTATTGATGCAGAAGATGCATCACTTGGTACAATCTCACTTTCACTTTGTATCACATATTGATCATATGGGACAACATTGATATTACCCATATTTTCAATATCGATTCAATAAACACGATTGATTGTACCGTTATGTATCTTTGCTCATCAACTTCATCGTATAATTTTAATACCTCGGAGATGAGTTTGTCTTTGAATGGGCCAGCTTGTGGTGAAGATGAGACCTTGGGAGAAACCATTAGAGAAATGCTAGCCATAAAAATTATGTGTGCGATGGGTCCATCATCCACATCAGTCGTATGCATCACGGTCGGCGACTTGAAGGCATTCGATGATTGTGACCTATCTCCGAATTGGTCGCTCATCCACATCGCATCATAGGTCTTAGCATTGCCTCCAAGAAGAAACAACAACTCCTCTTCATCCAAAGCGGCACCATTATCCACGAGCTTGTACAAGCGGCATCTTATCTCGAAGTAATCAAGATTCGTGGACGTTTTGGAGATGTGCAATTCCTTGCAATGTGTCCTCACCACCACAATTATAGCATTTGATCGACTTAGCTTGACCTTGATTTCCATTCCTTCCTCGATTACGATTACCAACATAACCTCTACCACTCCACCTCTTCCCCGATCATATTGTCTTTCTGAGCGGTTGCACAACAATCCTCCCATCTCCGCGGTAGCTTGATTGTGTAGGTTAGAGGTCGCTCGAGGTTGTTGTTGGTTTGTGGGAGAGAATTCATGTTTTACTTATCATGAGAGCCAGTTGATTGATGAAGTTTTCCATGCACGCATCCGCATCGACTTGTTTGAACATTGGATGCGCAATAAGTTTATGATTACCATTACCCATAGGTACAACTTGAGAAGCTTTGGTGGTAATCCCAACTTTTGAGTAAAAGGCGGTTGAATCATTTGTTGAACTTGCTTCTCCCCGAGCTTTGAAGCGATCTAGAATCCTCTTTTCAAACATGGCATGCCTCTCATTTTGAAGAAGGAAGGCATAGAGTTGCTCATAATTCGTATTCTTCAATCCTTTAGTGAGCTTCACAGACGTAACAAATTTGTGCCATTCGGGATTCATGTTGTTTACAAATTTTGAGTTCATTTGAATGTTAGGCATAGTCATTCGATGTTCCTCATGTCATTCACCGACTTATGAAATCTCATAGTACTCATAGACACTTTCATCTAGTTTCATCTTGAAGTGCTCAAATTCATCATCTGTTTGTGATTCTCGGTCTTCAACGATTAGCTCGAACCGTAAAGAAGCATCTTGACATTATCCCATCTGACTTTTGCCTCGGTGTTGTGATTGATAAGCTTGTAGATGTCCTTTGGTAGACCTTGCAAGTATAATGTTGGAAGCTCGGATATCGCATCGAATCTCTTTTCTCCTTATCGTCAAGCTCATCATACATCTTTAGTGCATCCATTCCGTAAATCAAAGTTCCATCTTCAGATATCAAGTACATCTCTAGTAGTTTCAACTCGGTAAGGTCCTTCATCAATGGATTTGAGAATGTTAACCCCATTTTCTTTTCCAAGGCAGTACAATCGATTCTTTGAGCCCAATAGTCATAGTCGGTTACATCAAGCATGGGTGGACGAGTATCGAACCATTGCTTGAACATCCTCGGCAATGATGGAGATGATTGTAGGAGCGTTGGTAGACATGATGACAAGTTAAGCGGGATTTTATAACTCTATGATTAAACCGAAAATAGATTCTTTCACGGATTTTCTTGAATCAAGAGAAAACCGTATTTAAAGGAAATCACTCAAGTCGCTAGGAAAATTGTGAACCAAGTCGCTAAGTGCTAAGTCGCTAAAGTTCCAAGTGGTTATATAACAACTCGCTACAATCCAAGTCGCTAACAAAATTTTGGCGACAATTGCTAAGCACCAAGTCGCTAAATATTCAAGTCGCTAAATAGCAACTCGCTAGGTACCAACTCGCTAACACCAAGTCGCTAACAATATAAAGTACAAGTCGCTAACTTAAACCAAGTCGCTACTGTAGTGGGAGTCCACTAAGCTGTACTTTTTGTCGGCTTGTCTCAATAGACAAGTCACTAGCTCAACTCGCTAAGGCGTTAAACAACAACTCGCTACCAAATTGTAAAGCAAGTCGCTACCAAGAATACCTTTCCGTGGGTCAAGTCGCTAGCATGAAAAACACATAAACACCACTTTTCAATCCAAAAACAACCCAACCACTATGATTCAAACCTTCTAAATCAAAACCTAAACACTTGAGATGATTCTAAACACAAAAGTACTACCAAAATCCAAACTTTAACACTAGAAATCAACCAAATGATGCAAAAACCACTAAACTTTTTCAAACTCAAAAACCACCTAAAAACCACTAGAAATCCAAAGATATGTAAGATATGATCTAACCATGGCTCTTGATACCAATTGAAAGATATTCGATTTCACATACACATCAAACCATTAACACAAGTAGGCGTACAAGAGTGTTTTAGAGAGAGAAAGTTATAGGTTTAGGGAACTTAGTAAGAGAAAGTGAAAGATATTATTATGAGCTCCAACTCTCTACCTTGGAAGGTAGAGAGTATTTATAGTCTTACAATAAAACGCCACACAACGGGTCATGGATCGGGCATACGATGGGTAAAGACCGTCCATCCTCCACGGTGTTACTTAACTAAATACTACTTAGCTTAAAATAACTACGACTACGAGCTTTCTAATGATTACATACACTTGAGGTGACCGACTCTTTAATACCTGGAATTTCTAATTCCTAACAATACCTAAATCTTTATTTGAATGAGGATCATCCTACAAGTTAAAAAAAATATACAACAACATTAGTATACATGGAGACCCAAGTCATTACTGACTTGGGCTTGCCTTGTGGATCATTTTAGAAAAACCTGCAGATTGATGAGATTCACTATTGTTCTTAGAACCCTTCATGAATGATGGTCTATTTTGTGTCCAAGGGCAACCTGCTGAGGGCTTAACAGCAGTATCCCACCTTGCCCCCCTTTTATTCAATGAGTCATTATTAACAGGCCTATATCCATTTTGAAAATAAGTACTAGTAGGTCTGATTAATGGCCTAGAAACATTTCTTCTCCAACATGATGAAGATGGTCTATTGGCGTAAGTGGGTTACCAGCGAGGAACTAGTCTACCGGCGGAATAGGTCTACCAATAAAGAATCGGTCTACCAATAGAATTGGTTACGCGATCCTCACATGTGTTCGAGAGGAACAAATAGAGGATTTTGGTCACATCATTCCATATTGGTCTATGTCTCGTTGATAAGTACAAACACCCATTTGTTTCTCATAAAATCACAATCTTTGATAAGATGAAATGTACTACCACAAACAAAACATGATTTCTTCTTAAAATGCTTGTTCATAACAGGAATAGTCTTATTACAAACAAACTTATTCAAACCACAACCAAAATCAGAATTGTTTTTAACAGAATCAACAAAACAAGAAACGTTTCTAAAATAAGTTGTCATTGAAGAAGGTTCATCAACAGCAACTCTTTGGATAGGCAAGGGCTTGGAAGAGGCAGAATTGGGCATTGTAGACTCTTCACTTGAATCACAACTGGCATAGTCTTTAGACTGGGTCTCTGAAGTCCTATCACTGGAAGAACAAGAGACAAAATCATTAGTTTCACTGCAAGTGTTAGTTAAATCATTAGACTTTTGGCCATAGGACATATGTGATTCATCCAAGTCTGAGTCTGGGTTGGGTGGCCTAACAATACCATTTATAGAAGAAGGAACTGAATGCATTTCACCTTGTTTTACAAATTTAACAGGTTTTCTATATTTATCTTCTTCTTCATCAGTGACAAGATTAAAAACACTGTATTCATTAGGGTCATAAACCTCATCTGGACCAATATAGTCCTTGAAGCCCAACCCCATCTTAGTTTTAACAGACATAGAACTTTTCCACAGTTTGTCTAGATTTTTAGCCTATTCTTGCCATTCTTTATTTCTAGCCACCTCTGTATCTAAATTAGCCTTAAGACCCTCTTTTTCTATATTAACTTTTACATATTCTTTCTCAGAGAATTTTAACAAGTTAGTGGTTGATGATGTACCCTCCGAGTAGCTCGAAGGACACTCCTCTGAGACGTGTCGAAGCCCTTCACTACGAAGGCCCAAGTTAGGATTCTGAAATATCCATAGGCGTCAAACCATTCGTTGGCACGAAGGTTACCTAAGGGAATTCGCCATTGAAGCCCTAAGCCCTTCTGGGTAAAGGCGACGAAGGAACAATGGATAAGGAAACCTCGACTTGGTCAAACCCACGATCTCCTCTCTCTTGGCTTCCCGTCAAGTTTGAGCGTGGGTCACTAAACCACGGCGGTTACCCACAATCATGGGACGCCCCATGATCTCCGACAATCATGCAAGAGTGCCTCCAACCGTATTTCTTCCACTATAAATAGGTTGGACGGGCAAAGGATTATGGTATGCTCATTTCACACTCATCTCTTTACTTATACACACTTACATAACCATAACTCATACTTACTCTCGCGGGAGGTGGTTCGCAGGTCCAACCCTGCGCAATCACTTAACGTAGTGTTTCATATTTCTTATTCTCGTGTTACAGGAAAGTCTTGGGTGGAACATACACCCTCATTACTTTGATCCTCATCAAGCCTCGGTAGTGCAATCTTTTGCACAATCGGTGGCGCCATCCGTGGGACCACAACTATTAGTCCGTAATCACCCGGTCCTAATACCTAACCAACTACACTACTTTTCCGGCATGGAACCGGAAGAGAAGATTCACCTCCACGTGTTTCTACTCTGGTCCCACTCACCACAACTAACACCGATAACCTCGCCCCATAATGACCTCAACCTTCACCACACGATCTCGTTTGGAAACTACTCCGTACATCACGCCTCAACATCCGCTAACCTTATTCCGGATATCGGTCCGCGCCGTGAGAGGCAAACTTTGAAGCCTTAGATTCTTTGCTAAGGGCTCACAAGAGACAGTTCACAACACGAAAATGCGGAGGGAGTTGGAATACTCCAGCGAGGAGTATGACGAGGAGATTGAAGCAGAGGACGGACCTCAACCTATGGGCGAGGGCGCCGCCTGCGAAATGGTTCTCCTTCCGTTAGAAGGTCAAATGGAAGGGCGGTGGCTTTTGAAGAAGTACTCGGAGAAATCCGGGAAGAAGGAGAGAATGCATGGTGAAAGGAGGCGAGAACTCCAACGGAGGAAGCAACCCTCTAGGAAACGGAGGGTAAACCCGCCTCCTCTTCTAGCGACCCATTTAGGAAGAGAAGGGACGGGGCTCCAGTACCTCCTCTTATGTTTCAGTGTTGGAGGTCCACTCCATACTCCAACATAAACCGATTACCCCTCCGGAATGAATCCCTACCTACCGCTCAAACCTACAACAAAGGCTCGAACCATGGACTTGGCAAACTTGGTTAAATCTCCTCGAGAGATCTAACTGCTCATTCAGCGTCGTTCGGAGGAGCCTCCGATGGTCAAGGAAACTTCCTTTTCTTGAGCAAGTTTTATAACACCGGGGTCAAGGCGTTTTATGAACCTAATCGTTGTAGTGTAGTAATTAGGGTAAGCCACGGGTATTGATATCGTTCTCTAGGGAATAGGAATGCTAGTAAGGAGTTACTACGCTAAGGTTAAGGTTGAGGAAGATTATTTTTGTATTTTATATTTTATGAAATGGAAAGGTCGAATCTCGGGTATTGGATTTGGGGGTTGGTATTTCTACCGATTACTCTACTATTATCTAATTATCTAAACTAAGGTTGTGGGAGTCTATGTCTAATTAATGTGTGCTCGTATGATAGTTTAAAGATGTGTTTACTTAGGTTGTATTACTCCTTAATTATCTCCTATTGATGGTTGAGTTGTCACGTCCTTATTCCTAGTTGCGTTGTGTGTCTAAAGTTGTAGGGTATCGTTTCTCCCTAACTCTTTGAACTTACCAAAGGGTCTCGTCTACAAACCCACTAGGGATGATAAACTCCTACTCTAAGGCGCTCTTTGGATGGTTTAGCCTACAACTACTCGGTAATTATATTCTAAGGTTCACAAAGATGAATCAAGCATTAAGTACACAACGAATGACCTATCGCATTACTAGATCATTAATCAACTAAGATAAGAAACAACCAATCAATATTCAATAGTTAAGTTTCATACTTCCTAAGCAAACACACAAATAAATTAGCGGGACATGGAGAACATGCAAGCATACACACAAATAATCAAAGACATAATTGAATTAATGAAGTAAAGACTTATCTTGATGTAAGATAGGGTTTAAAACCCTAAAATCTTGTACAAGACACCTTAGGTTCGGTTTTAGGTTTTCACTCCAAAGACTCTCCACAAAAGGCGAAAAATTCGGATTCTATATATAAGATTACATATGCGCGGCGTCACCTTATGTTTCGTGGCGCCGTCGTGTCGCCGTCATTAGGGTTTCGTCTTGGCCACGTTAACCTTGCGGCGGCGTCACCTTATGTCCGTAACGCCGTCCTCTTGACCGGCGTCGTCGGATTGCATCTAGGCCGTGCGAGTAGCGACGGCCTACTCTTTCACAACTAGGCGTCGTCACTTGAAAATCTGAGTTTTGAGTTACGGATCGTCACAAAAATTTTGGGACGGCGTCGCCATTGCTTTTTGCCGCCGTCGCCTTCTAATTTCAAACAGCTGTGAGTGTCTCGATTTTGACTTTGGCCATTTTCTTCATATATTCGCGCCTTTTCGTCCAAATAAGTGCCATTCCGGCATTTTGCCTTCAAGAGACCTAAAAGTGAAAAGGAGCGATATTAAGCAATAACGGATACAAAGTGATCAAATAAGGACTTAAACGACCCTCAAAATGGTACCTTTTAAAACCTTATCAAATATCCCTACACTTGTTATTTGCTTGTCCTCAAGCAAATGTGCTTTTAGCCAATTAATTTATAAGTTAGGGGTCATGAAGCATTAATTCAAAGCGGTCCACAACACATATAAGCCCATAAAAGTCATAACAAGCACGGAATTACATACTAGCACCTCACATGGGGTGTTTGGATACTCACATCTCTCTCGGGTGTATATATGAAATATAACAAATAGGAAATGGAAGATAAACACTCATTAACGGTCCTAGTACATAGATTACCATAGGCTTGAGAATAGATCAAACCTCCATCGCTTTGGCGTAAGCACCTAGGAAAGACTATCAAAGAGGTCTTTTAAAGGGTTGTAATGTTAGGCTTACGGTAGGAAATAAAGGGTTTGGTGGGATAGGCTTTTAGTGGTGGCAAGTCAAAAATCTCTATGTTAAATGCATATGAAGAATGGCGTTGCTAAGCCAAGACTCGACACTCTAAACTCTAGATAAGCTGAAATAAACAAACATAAATTCAAAGATAGATGTAGGATGGTAGCCGTATGATTTTTTTTTTTTTTTTTTTTTTTTTTTTTTTTTTTTTTTTTTTTTTTTTTTTTTTTTTTTTTTTTTTTTTTTAATACACTTTTACTCTACCATCCTCTACGATAACATCAAAATACTAGGATTTATAGACATATCCCTACACTTGAGTTTTATTACTCTAACACTAATTTGACCCGAATTGAAAAGATCAAAACACTTGGGGTACATTATTACGCAAACAAAGGGAATTTGAATTTTAACGTTCCCTTCCGTCATTTCATAAACTTTAACTTTTCCCATGAATCCCAATCGTCCCAAAGCGTATACAAAGGATATGACTCGACTTAGCAACTTATGCAAGCAACTAGATAATTGAACTAAGGGTTTAGGGTGATAACAAACATTTGCACTAAAGTGAGTGCATAAGGGGTAGGCTAAGGCGATTTGGGTGTATATTTGGGGTGGGGTGTAAACAATGCTCTTCATTGATATTCGGAAAAACCAAAACATCACGAGAACCGCGAAAATGATAGGCTCGAAGGGTTAACTAGGGTATCGTGTACTAAAGATGAGTACAACGCAAAGGGTGTGGGGAATTACTCAACCGATATGGAAGAAGTAATTATATTACGGTATCAAACAAGGGTTATCCTAATGCCTCTTATCATTTAGTTATTCCTAACTACACAAGTGTAGCCTCACTTGCGATCTCGGAATGCATCACAAAACAAGTTCTAGAATCTAATATACTACGGTTCACACTCTAAGCATTGAAGATGAATGCTTTAATTCCTACTAATCTAAGGCGATCCTCGCATTTTGGTGGAATTTGGGTGGTAAAGGGTTTTGTGCTAGTCATATAACTTCCTATCCATGAGACGCTTTTGTTAAGACTAATGGCCCACTCCTATATGTCATAAAAAATTTTAAATTTGGTGCCAAAATTACCCTAACCGACATTTTCTCATGGTTTATTACACAATCACAATTGGACAAAGCAAATAGTCAAGGATAAGCATAGTTTCAAAGTTCCCGTTTATTTTCCTCCTACACTTAAAGCGAACATTGTCCCCAATGTTCCCGAAAATATCAAAGTTATGATAAAGAAGGTAATTAAAAGCGAAGAAACTAATACTCCCGATTAGCTCGGTAGGATCCGTGTAAAGTGGTGGTTAAATCCTTTTCAAGAAGAATTATTGCGTGAAAAGCTCCTTCCAATCTTATGTAATTTCTTCTTGACAAACTAAACTGCACACTTGAAGAAAACAAATGAAACCTTCGCGTAAAATCGGTGGTAATAATATATATAAGACTCGATTTAAACTAGGATATAATGCTTGTGGAATGGATGTTTACTGAATTTCTAAGAAAATTAAGACACAGAAAATTCCAAAAATTTATAAGTAGCTCGAAAGCGAGAAAAAAGTAATCGATGTTTTACTCCTTCACGGCGCCGTCGGTTGCAATCTGACGCCGTCAGTTATCTGACAAAAAGCGGTGCGATTTTACGGAAAAATTCGGAAAATTTACATCTTTAGAATCGGAAAAATTTACGCAAAACATCCATTATGACTCGATACAAGCATTTGACTCGAACAAACAAACATAAATATCTTTTAGTTAATTGTTATTCTCATGTTTACGTTTCTTTTGAAAGCGTGTGTAATCCTCCTACACTTATCCCTTATGTAAAATACCTTTACATGCAATTAAGGCGAGGTTAAAAACAAAATAAAGCATTTTACAAATTTAAACATGAGGATAAACAATTAATAAAAGATATAAGACACTAACAAGCAAACAATTAAGCATGGGTTGCCTCCCGAAGCGCTTTTCTTTATTTAAGAGTCTTGTAGCTAGACTCGTAGTCGTGCTCTACGTTTTCTCATTACCGCCCTCTTGGCGGTTTCTAATGGGGATTCCATGTTGTAGAAGTGCCCTAAAATGCGCTTCTCTAAGAGTTCATCCTCTCCCCAATCGGTCCTATATTCGGTCCTAGGCTCAAGCAATCCTTATAGAATCCGAAAATCTTAGCCATAACATAATCAACACCTTTTCCCTATCCTCATCATTCCTATAATAGACCGACGGTTTAAGTTCCTTTTCATCATTAGAGTGATGAAAACTTCTCAATCTTAAGCGGCATTTGGTAAGCTATGTCATCGGTCTCATTCTTGAATCGCACTACTCTCTAACGAGGGTCATAGGTCATCCGGTGCTTTCTATGAAAGGTTTTCCTAGAATAACATGGGATAAGCTAGGGTCTATGGCGTGCTAATATCATCCACAATTATGAAGTCCGTAGGAAGCGTGAAACTACCTACATAAGCGGGCAATCCCTTAATTCTTCCTAGAAAATTGCAACTAACATTAGGATCATTGGGGTCTTGCCTAGTTGGAATAGGCTTCTTCAATATCCAATTGTAATAGGTGCTAGTCATTATGTTGATTGGGGATTTGCGATCAATGTAGGCTTTTGCCACAAAAAGGTGTCCTATGACACATGGTATGTTAAGATTCCAAGGGTTCCCAAACTTGATTCGAGGACTTTTCCTAACATACATGTGACGGAGGTCACGCACTAAGTGAGGGTGGCGAGATAGTTCTTCTTCCGTAGGAAATTTGTTGAAATAGTCAATGTCTACTTCATCTACTTCCTCGGGTATTTCCTCATCCGCAAGTGTATAGTCCTCTTCGTCATTTGTTTCATTAGGTTCAACTAAGGCGATGGTATTGTGAATTGGACATGCTTAGTTAGCTTGCTTGGATCCTTAATCTCTATACACGAAGGCTCGGGAGTTGAGATAGCACTAACCTTCTTATCACTATTAGTTATGGCTTTCAAAGGTTGTCTATTTTCCTATCCATCTCGGCTTGTTGATGGTTAAAGCGGTCCGAGAGCTTAGCCATTTAGGTTTCTTGGGATGCAACTAGGTTTTGCAACATCCCTTGATGTTTTGTTGGTTAGGACCGTTAGGTGGGGCCATGAGAAATCATTAGAGGTGAATTCTTTGGTTTGTCCCGTAGAAGTCGGGCTTGTTTTCCATGCTTCACGGGTTTCATTGAAATTCCTAGGTCCGGGTGTTGTAGGAATCTTCCTCCCGCTCCATTGTCGCGAGGATGCGTAGTCAGCGAAGCGTGTTCGGGGATCGGGTGCTAGTCTTGCGTGTTATGAGGATCACAAAGCGGCTCGCACGAGGAAGAAACTTTGTTCACATGGTGTGAAGACTTAGGATTTTCGTAGGAACTCATGAGGAATTTAACTTGATCTTTAAGTTCGATCATCCTACGGTCGGGAGGAGGCAAGGAGATTGCCTTGATGGTTTTGGGCAGCTCACGGGGTCATCCCAACTTCGTTGTCATAGAGGCGAGGTCCTCTATTATTTCCCATGATTCTTCTGCGGTGAGATCACTAAGTTTTCCACCGGCCGCTTGGTCAATGGATCGCTTAGTGGGGAAGTTGACATGATCATAAAAGATTTGGACTTGGAGCCAAAGATCAATGCCGTGATGAGGACTTTATGAAGTAAGTCCTTGAATCGGGTCCATGCTTAGTAGAGAGATTCACCTTGGCGTTGTTGGAACATCAAGATGTCATTCCTAAGCTTAGTGGTTCTCCCGGTGGGAAAAATTGAGCAAGGAAGCGAGAGGTAAGATCATCCCAACTTGAGATGGAGCGGTGGGAAGTCGCTCAAGCCAATTACTAGCTTGGTCCCGTAGAGAGAATTGGAAGAGGCGGTAGCGTGGTCTCCCGAGTAGTAGCATCAAGGTCGATGGAATCGACAATTTTGAGAAATCCTCGGATCTTGATTTGGATCTTCGGAACGAAGTCCATGGAATGCACATCCGTTTTGCACCAACCGGATGGTGTCGGATCGCAGGGCCGTAGTTTGGGCTTGGTCGGGAAGCTCAATGGTGTTCCTATAGCCTAAGTGGCTTGGTCTCGAATACTCACCAAGAGTACGGGCTCTTGGTGGGTCAATTGGTGGTGGGTTGATGAATGGTGGGTGGTTATCACCTTCCATGATGAAAAGTGATGGGGTCACGAACAAAAGTCACGAAGAAGGGGATAGACTAAGAGAGGCTAAAAATGAGAAAAATTTACTTGATAGGAATCAAGCAAAGAACCTAAGCGAGGTGGACTACTAACTAGCTATTCTATTCCCGTGGCGCCAAAAACTTGATAACGCTACACGCGTCGTTCGGGGTCAAGGAAACTTCCTTTTCTTGAGCAAGTTTTATAACACCTAGGCGATGAACCTAATCGTTGTAGTGTAGTAATTAGGGTAAGCCACGGGTATTGATATCGTTCTCTAGGGAATAGGAATGCTAGTAAGGAGTTACTACGCTAAGGTTAAGGTTGAGGAAGATTATTTTTGTATTTTTATATTTTATGAAATGGAAAGGTACGAATCTCGGGTATTGGATTGGGGGTGGGGGGTTGGTATTTCTACCGATTACTCTACTATTATCTAATTATCTAAACTAAGGTTGTGGGAGTCTATGTCTAATTAATGTGTGCTCGTATGATAGTTTAAAGATGTGTTTACTTAGGTTGTATTACTCCTTAATTATCTCCTATTGATGGTTGAGTTGTCACGTCTTATTCCTAGTTGCGTTGTGTGTCTAAAGTTGTAGGGTATCGTTTCTCCCTAACTCTTTGAACTTACCAAAGGGTCTCGTCTACAAACCCACTAGGGATGATAAACTCCTACTCTAAGGCGCTCTTTGGATGGTTTAGCCTACAACTACTCGGTAATTATATTCTAAGGTTCACAAAGATGAATCAAGCATTAAGTACACAACGAATGACCTATCGCATTACTAGATCATTAATCAACTAAGATAAGAAACAACCAATCAATATTCAATAGTTAAGTTTCATACTTCCTAAGCAAACACACAAATAAATTAGCGGGACATGGAGAACATGCAAGCATACACACAAATAATCAAAGACATAATTGAATTAATGAAGTAAAGACTTATCTTGATGTAAGATAGGGTTTAAAACCCTAAAATCTTGTACAAGACACCTTAGGTTCGGTTTTAGGTTTTCACTCCAAAAGACTCTCCACAAAAGTGAAAAATTCGGATTCTATATATAAGATTACATATGCGACGGCGTCACCTTATGTTTCGTGACACCGTCGTGTCGCCTTCATTAGGGTTTCGTCTTGGCCACGTTAACCTTGCGGCGGCGTCACCTTATGTCCGTGCGCCGTCCTCTTGACTTCGGCGTCGTCGGATTGCATCTAGGCCGTCCGAGTAGCGACGGCCTACTCTTTCACAACTAGGCGTCGTCACTTGAAAATCTGAGTTTTGAGTTACGGATCGTCACAAAAATCTTGGGGACGTCGTTATTGCTTTAGGCGTCGCCATGAGTGTCTCGATTTTGACTTTGGCCATTTTCTTCATATATTCGCGCCTTTTCGTCCAAATAAGTGCCATTCCAAAATTTTGCCTTCAAGAGACCTAAAAGTGAACGATATTGTAACGGATCAAAAGGGATTTTGACTTTGGCCATTTTCTTCATCATATTTGCGAAATATTACGACATGAAAGGGTTCCAAATAAGTGCCATTCGGAGCATAAACTTTGCCTTGAACCAATAAAGCGTAAAAGACCTTAAAAGTGCTGCAAAAAGTTGCGATATTAAGCAATAACGGATACAAAAGTGATCAAATAAGGACATCAACAGCGACCCTCTACCCCTAAATGGTACCGAGTTTTTAAAAAACCTATAAAGGGTATCATCAGAATTGAGATGAAGTCGAACCCTAAGAAATGCTCCTTCGGGTCGAAGAGGACAATTCTTAGGACATTTGATCACTGGGGATAAAGGCTATTCCTCTAAGGTCAAAGCTATTTCCGATCTCCAAGCCCTAAGTGTCTAAAAGATGTGCGAGCACGAATGGGAAGTGGCGGCCTTAAGTCGGTTTCTATCAAAAGGAGGCGGGTCCCTACCATTCTTCAAAACACTCAAAGGATGTGCGGACAAGAAAACTTTCCAATGGAGCCGGGGATCAAGCGACCTTTTCGGAAGATGAAGGAGTTCATCGAAATCCTTCCAATGCTCACAGCCCCAATCAAAGGCGAAGTGTTGTTCATGTACTTGGCATCCTCAGCGGAGAGTGTTAGCGCAGTCCTTATGGCGGAACGAGACAAGCGACAGATCCCCATTTACTTTGTTAGTAGGGTCCTATAAGGAGCAGAGATCAACTATCCAACCTTGGAGAAGTTAATACTTGCCTTAATTTACGCAGCAAGGAGACTCTGACGCTATTTTCAGGCCCATCCAGTTACAGTCTTAACCGATAAGCCACTAAAACAGATCCTGTCGAAACCTGAAAAATCTGGGAGGGTGGCTAAATGGGCTATTGAGCTTGGAGAACATGAAATAGAGTTCAAAGGACGAAACTCTATCAAAGGGCAAATTCTTGTAGACTTCTTGGCAGAAACACCTTTCGAGCCGGATGTAGAAAAGGAAGAGCCCAAAACTAACCTTTCTCAAGCATAGGCTGAATGGAAGCTTTATACATTTGAGCATCCAGCTCGACGGCTCCGGAGCGGGTCTAATGTTGGTCGATCACGAAGGAAGGAGCATACATATGCTCTCCGGTTTGAGTTGAAGCCACAAACAACGAGCGGAATACTGGCTACTGTTAGCAGGACTCCGATTAGCCAAAGATATGGAGGTCAAAGCTCTCGCTGTTTTCGTAGACTCCCAATTGGTTGCAAACCAAGTAACAGGTTCCTACAAAGCAAGGCAGCCCGTCATCAAACAGTACTTGGAAAAAACGAAAGAGATGCTAGAAAACTTCGACTCCTACACCATCCAGCATGTCCATAGGAACCAGAATAAAAAGGCAGACGCGCTAAGCAAGCTAGCTTCAATGGCCTTCGCTCATCTCACTAAGGAAGTGCTCGTGGAAGTTCTTCCTAAAAGATCCATTGTTCTCAAAGAAGTTGCAGATGTGATTCACGAAGAAGGAGAGACATGGATGACTCCCATAAGGGAATATTTGATAAGTGGTCTTCTCCTTGAAGATCCCAAGCTTGCAAGGAAGGTTCGAGTTAAGTCCCCGCAATACCGGCTAATAGGGGAAACCCTATATAGGAGGTCATTTTTGTCACCTTGGTTACGATGTGTGGGTCCCAAGAAAGCTTCAAGCATCATCTCTGAAGTCCATGAAGGATCCTACGGTCTTCATGCAGGACCTCGCTCAGTTGTCTCGAAGATAATGAAGTTGGGCTACTATTAGCCTTCGATGCACAGGGACGCAGCCGAAATCATTCTCAAGTGTGAAGCTTGTCAGATACACTCAAACGTTCCAAAAATTCCAAAGCAAGACATGACAAGTGTGACATCCGCATGGCCCTTCTCTCAGTGAGGCATTGATATTGTAGGACCTATGCCCATGGCGCCCGGAGGAGTCAAGTTCTTGCTGGTAGCGATTGATTACTTCACTAAGTGGGTGGAAGCGAAACCCCTAGCCTCTGTAACAGGGAGAAAGATTGAGAAGTTTGTGTGGGAGCACATTGTGTGCAGATTCGGAGTGCCCCACATCATCATATCGACAACGGAAGCGGTTTGCGAAGGAGTCTTCTCGACTTACGTCAAGGGCTCAACATAAAGCAATCCGGACATCCGTCTATCACCCGCAAGGTAATGGACAAGTAGAAGTTACAAGCAGAGACATCGTTAAAGGGATCGAGAAAAGGCTAGGCGAACTCATCATGGATGGGTGGACGAGCTCCCTCAAGTCTGTGGGCTCATAGGGCGCATCCTAAGTCAAGCAACGGAGAAACCCTTGACCTAACATACGGAACAAAAGCGGTCATCCTTCGGGCCCGGTTGTACACACGGGCGTGTGGCGTATGATGCCTCCCAAAATGACGAAAGGATCGGGAAAACCTTGATCTACTAGAAGAAAGAAGAGAAATAGCCTCCATCCGAGAAGCAATACACAAACACAAGATTGAAGGCTACTATAACAAAAGGGTCGACCTTCCACTTTCAAGCTCGGAGAATATGTGTTGCGCCTCAACAAAGGCAAGCAAAGCGAGTATCGAGGGAAAGCTGGGACCAACTTGGGAAGGACCCTACATGGTAGGTTGAGGCCTACTGACAATGGAGCCTACAACCGCCACTCTTCCTCGGAGAACTCATCGACGAACATGGAATGGTATGAACCTTCGAAAGTTCTATGTTTAAGAAGTACTTTAACTTTTTCTTGTAATTAAAAGCTTCTCAAGGAAAGCACACATTATTGGTAGTTGTCTTAGTTTTCATTTCAAAATGATGTAATCCTCTCTACCAATTCAATGATAAATAAGACATTTCCACAAATCTCTTGCTTCGTTTCTTAAACACAAAGATTTGTTCACCAAGTCGTTAATGAGTTTCAATGTCGAATGGCTTGGGGTGTAACACACGCCTTATCATTTAAAGCCAACTTAAACATTCACATTAACTCTCCTAGTAGTTTTTGGCGCTTGTAGAAAATTTACTTTTTACAAAGCCATGCTATGTAAAGGATTTGAGATAGAGTGGGTGCGACCTCTCATCAATGGCCAAGTTGGTCATTATATTCTTGGTGTTGCAATTTACACACAATGAGGTTGTTTAACCTTAGGTTGTAAAATTTAAGCGTCGGAAAAATGGCGTACGAGAAGTTAACAAAACAAACATAACCTAAGTGTGTAGAGGTATGTCCTCTACACCATCACATTCAAAATATGGGCTACTGCCCTTATACCTGCAGGAGGAGCCTAGGCTCCAGTTAAATTGTTCTTGGCCCACGGCCACACATCACAAGCATTTAAATTGTTTGGAGAACAAGACACACATTTTCACATAAAGTAAATTGTCTTAAGGGTACATGCCACCCTTTGGAACCAAATTACTGCTAACAGAGCAGCCTTCATTCTTGTTTCTTCGGAGATGGAGTGGAGGAGGGTTGACCGAGACCGCTTAGTAGACATGGTCTTCTTGGTTGGAGTGGTAGGCTTGAGCCCGAGGTTCCTTGGAAAGGAGGTCTTGAGGGTGCCATTGGATCTTTGGTTGCCTCGAGAAGGAAGGAGTACTGCAGTTGCAAATGCATTTCGCCTCATCGTATTCGACCTTGAAGTGGGACGGTAGCATTCAATCTTGGAGAGGTCCACAGGCTTACTGTTTTGGCGACCTCCTCCGGCCAAGCACCGTCCATGAAATAGGGTCGATTTGATGACCTTCCACATCCGAGCTCCCAACTCGTCAACGTGATGAGCTCCATGGCTATATAAGGGACCACCTTTGAAACAACTTCGCACGATCTTCTGCGCAAAGATCTTATACCTCATCTGCAGCCATCGATCTCCTCCTCAACTTTATCTCTACCTCTCCAAGCCTAACCTTCTCACTTTCCAACCCAAAGACATTTAGCCTCGAGAGCGTTGATGAGTGTCTAAATACTCATCATTTTTATATTGTTAAAATGCCAAAACATCCGAAAACACTCGAAACACATCAAAATGATAAAATATCACAAACAAGTGTTTTATATGTTTTAAATGCAAAACATCAAAATCGATGAAAACGATCAAGTTTGCATAATTGGCGCTTTAGTCCCCAAGTTACAAAAGTTGTCAAAATTAGTCCCTGGTAATTCAAAAACTTGTAAAATGTCAATTAAGGTCCATGAGATTCAAAAGTTGTCAAAATAAACCCTTTAAAGTTTAAAATTTACAAAATGACAACTTTAGTCCCTAAACTTTGAAAAATGTCAAAAATAGTCCTTGGTTAATTTAAAAAGTGAAATTTATCAAAAATAAACCTTGTACTATTTATAAATGACAAAATTGGTCCTTATGATAAACTTTTGGAAAATTACAAGTTAGGCCCTTAGAGTTTCAAACTTGACATTTTTGGTCCCTGGACTTATTAAAAATGGAAAATAATCAAAAGTTGTCCTTGTATTATTCACCCTTGGAAACTTTGGCAGGCTCAGTCCCTTAACTTTCAAAATTACAAGAATGGTCCTTGTATTAATCTAAAACCAAACGGATACCCTTTGTTATTATTTAACCCAAAGCCCAAATCCAATATCTAAACCCGGCCCATATTTTAAAAAAGAGTAAAACCGCCTAGTACTGTTGCACCTTCTCTACCACACCTGCATCCCAAAACCACCTGGTTTCATCACATCACCACCACTTTCCACCTCACCTACCTTATCCCCCCAGCTGGTTAACATCCCCCCTCCACCTCCACATACACCAAATCCCATTAAATGCTAAAACCTGCTATCTATGACTTTTCCCGCCAATTTTCCACATGGACGTATATGATGTATTAGAGAGATCCAATGGCTCAAGCAAGGTGGGAAAGACTCAGAGGTGTCTACAGAGTCTAAAAAGGCTATAAATAAAGAAAAAAGAAACAGAGGAGAAGACCAAGTAGTGTAGTTTAGTTTAGTTTATGTCGTATTATGTAATTTTCAAATACTAGTGTAATTTTAAGCTTACAAGTACCCTGTTTTAATGATTTCAGAGTATTATAAACCTATTTCAATAATCAATTTCAAGTTTTCTTTTCATTTCCAGTTTATGTAAAATTTCAAGATCAATAAAATTTCATGTTAAGTTAAATGTTGTTATAATTTGTTGTTAAGCATTCAAAAGCTCATATAAGCTCTTATAAAAGCTTTTCTAAGCTTTAGTATCCTTAAAAATCAGTTTGTAGTTAAAACAAAAAATTCACAAAAATCAAGAAAAAATAGTGAGAAAATAAAAAATCCCATGGAAAGGATGACAGAGACTGAAGCAAGGTGTACTTTGGATTGCTTATTGGTTTAGAGCTTCTTGGGAAGCCATAAGAGTGATCTCAGTCCTTTGGTTCTCTGTTTTGCACTTGGACTCATCTTGTAAGCATTTTCTCAAAAGTTTGCATTTCACAGCTAATGTGTTTAAAGCTTGTTAATTCTAGTGTAATTCTATCTTATTATAGTTAATAATAGTTAATTACTAAATTTCTTGGCTTAAAAACTGTCTTAGTGTTTAAACCTTCAAAACCAGTCCTATAAAGGACTGTTTGGTTCTGTCTTGTTAACTGTGGTAGAGGCTATCTTAGTTAGTGTTTGTGCTTGTTGCATGTCTAAGTAGGTTATGTTAGCCTAAATAGACAAGAAAACTAGTGATCATTCTATCATCTGAAGTTGTTTAAACACCAATTCATCCTCCGTGGGACTTAACGACCCGGGAATCCACTATATTCCTCTGATCTAAATTGTATTTGGTGTGTGAGTGTTTTGAGTTTCTTACGGTTGGTCATTCACAAGTGGCTAGCTGCGTGAGATAACTTGACGGTTTGCACAGATCAAATTTTGGCGCCACGGGAGGTCAGAAGCGTGTTTTAAGCATTTCGGACTGCACTTGCACATATACCACCTTTTGTAAACAGTTTTAAATATCAAAAGTTCATTAACACTTTTCTAAAGTGTTAATAACACCAAAAATATTTTCATTCTTTGTTTTTTCAAGATATTTATCCAAAAATCCAAAATATTCATCTTTAACCTCTTACCCTTTTGATTCTTTATCCCTTTACCCTCTATCCATTTGATTCTAACTTCTTCTATTCTCATGGAATCTCTCGACTACGACGAACTGAACGAAGTTGAAAACTTCCTATTTTATCACAAATGTCAAGAATTCGTGTGGTTCATGATGATCCATTGATTCTGCGTAGGGAAATGGAACGAGAAACCGGGTGACAAAGGACCGGTACTTCTTTACGATAATGGAGGTGCTAACACGTCCAACCTACGGTTATCCAAAGATCTACTCCTCGATTGCTCTAAGCCGTCCAAAATTGATCCTACACTTTCACGATTTACGGTTAAAAGCAAACATGCGAGAATTTAAACAGTGACTAGCAAGAATGACTTGCCTAATCTTCACGCTTCTCAAGAACCAAAACCGGAGACCATAACGAAGTGGTGGAAATTGCTAGCTCTCGAGCACACCACTTGTCCCACCTCCGGATTTTTCAAAATGTTCTTCGAGTCTAAATAGTCATTCGATCACCATGTTGGTTTTGTTGATTCTTTGAATGAACCGATTCCTTCTCATAACTCTCAAATAGAATCGTTTATTCCTTGTGTCGGTTGTGGTGAGCCTCTTTTGGTTCACCACCATTCTGTCGTGTATGCGTGTGTATGCAGTGTGGTAATGATATTCGGAACGGAGTTTTTGTTACGTGGTTCGAGGAATTCATTTGAAAATGATCCTAATCGAACTCATTTAACGACCCTCAAATTTTTCCAATTACCCACCACACCGACTTATCTTCATATAATCAACAATATTGTGTGAATTTTGTGGAAGTCCTCACCAAGGATGTGAGTGTCAATCCGGAAACATGATTGTCTATGGACGTTTTCCAAATGATGCTCGTAACTTTGGCTATGACCAATATCCATATGATTCACCAACCTGTGCTCAGCAGCTTTCTTGTTGTGAGAAACTGGAGGTTCCCATTTCATTTCGATTGTCAAACAGGAATCCATTTCCTTGTAACAATTATGACTATCGGATCACAACCAACCTCCACAAGGCCAAATGACTCAAACTCCTCAAGAAACTCAACAAGACACTTATCTAGAGCTTTTGGAGTCGGTGAAAAGAACCGAGGAGTTGAGTAAGACAAAGATTTCATAATGTTCCAGTTTTTCTTGTGTATATTGTGGGGTCCTCATGATGATTATCAATGTCAACCTTCCGGTTTGACAAATCTCCTCTCCCACAATATCCCGTCATTCAAAATTCACATGAGAAATCCATGGAAGAATTGCTAGGTCAAGAAGCGGTGCTAAAATAAATTCCCAAATTGCTTTTGAAAAATCTATTAGGGAATCAATTGCAAAAGAAAAAGCACCCAGATCTAGCTCTCAATTTCGTTTTATTCACGATGGCGGTGATGATGAGGATACACTGAAGATTCATCAAGTTCATCGATGGATATCCCAGATTGAGATTCATTCTCAAACAAGCGCTATCACACCCGAGGTTCACACTCACTCTCTCGAACATGGGGATGAGCTTGACACCGTCCACGAAAAGGAATCGGCGAATTCATAAAGTCTAGTGTTGAGGACCTTGTCCCAATCCCAAGAGAGTCACAGGAATTCTCGAGCATTTTGTGATATCCTCCTCCTCTTGTCTTCCCAAAGATCATGTTGAGATGTTCTCCGATTCTAATGATGATGATTCGTTATCTTGTGGAGACATCGGTTATATGGAAGAATTACCTTACGAGCTTGTCGACAGGAGAAGAGAATGAAGAAGAAATAATCCAAGACGAAGCTCTTCGCCTTACATTATTGAATGTTAATCTTCTCATTTCTAGAATCGAGGCTTTTAATGAAAAGCTACTTCATATCCTATCCCTTTGAGGATAGTGAACTTTTGTTCAATGATTCTATTCCGAATTGCAAACATTCCATTTTGATCATATGGGAGAGAAGATTAGTGGTATTACCACTTCTCATTCTCATAATTCTCTCCCGATTATGAATCATTCACTTTTGATGAGTTCCCAGTGAACTCGGTCAAATCAATCCCGAATATGAATCATTCGCCTTTGAGGAGTTCTCCGTGAACTCACTCATATCATATCTCCACCGGAGTATGATAACTTCTACTTTGATCTAGACACACCCGGATATGTCTAGACCAATTTTTAAAAGATGAAATTCATGCTATCATGAATTCCCTTTTCGATGATGATGAGTTAGTCAAGATTATTATCATGACTTTCTTTCTCTTCTTCACCTATCCCGTGGCTTCTCCTGTTCTTCACTCCTTGGGAATGAAGACATTATCTTTGACCCGGCATTTTCATTTATCATTTTGAGCGGTTCTATGTATATCTCATCGGTGTGGAACTTTCACGTACTTCAATGTTTATACAAACATCTTGAATGAAAGTCCGATGGAGATTGCCTCTTCCACTTACTTCCCATGAACAAATTAATTCGGGTCGAGTCAAGCTAGCGACTCGGTAATCAAAAACGATGAGTTAAACATGGGTTTTCACCGTGTGTACCACCTTAGTGTGGGGGATGCCCACATGTTGTATATAGACCTTAAAAATGAATGAAAATTGTAAATATTTAAAAAAGAGAATAATTGTTGTGTTTCTACACTTGGTTAATAATGTTATCTTTTTACGTTCTAAGTTTCGGCATAACAGCCGGTACTTTGAATATTGAGGACAATATTCATTTCTAAGTGTGGGGGGGAAATTCTGGCGAATTTGATCATAAATGTGCCCTTTTAGTCCCTTTTTCCCCCAAAATGGCCAAATTTTAAAATTTTTTATTTTAGTGGAAGTACTATGTACTAAACACAACAAATGGTAATCAGTCCACCATGTCTAAACCACATAAGGATTGGCTAATCCAGGAGCAAACGGCTCTTGGTAAAGATATCTCAAAACCGTTTATGGCTTGCAATTTGCCCAAAATTGTATGGTGTTCAACTCACCATATCTTTAACTAGTGAAAAGTTGGCTAGCCCGCAAGTTTATGGCTTGTGGTAAAGGCAGTTGGAAAATCCATAATTGGTAATCAGCTCACCAAAGATAATATTGATAATTTATCTAAGAGTTGGCTAGTCCAGAAGCAAACGGCTTCTGGTAAAGACAAATCAAAACCGTTGAAAGCTTATGATTTGCTCAAAATCATTTGGTTATCGTTGTGCCAAGGTTCTTACTTGAATCAAAACAATTGGCTACTCCAGAAGTAATGGCTTTTGGTAAAGAGATAAAATCCATTAACTTTTCATAAATCATTGCTAGGGACTAGCAATATCTTAGTGTGGGGATTGATGAGTGTCAAATACTCATCATTTTATCTTGTTAAAATGCCAAAACATCCGAAAACACTCGAAACACATCAAAATGATAAAATATCACAAACAAGTGTTTTATATGTTTTAAATGCAAAAACATCAAAATCGATGAAAAACGTATCAAGTTTGCATAATTGGCGCTTTAGTCCCCAAGTTACAAAAGTTGTCAAAATTAGTCCTGGTAATTCAAAAACTTGTAAAATGTCAATTAAGGTCCATGAGATTCAAAAGTTGTCAAAATAAACCCTTTAAAGTTTAAAATTTACAAAATGACAACTTTAGTCCCTAAACTTTGAAAATGTCAAAATAGTCCTTGGTTAATTTAAAAGTGAAATTTATCAAAAATAAACCTTGTACTATTTATAAATGACAAAATTGGTCCTTATGATAAACTTTTGGAAAATTACAAGTTAGGCCCTTAGAGTTTCAAACTTGACATTTTTGGTCCCTGGACTTATTAAAAATGGAAAATAATCAAAAGTGGTCCTTGTATTATTCACCCTTGGAAACTTTGGCAGGCTCAGTCCCTTAACTTTCAAAATTACAAGAATGGTCCTTGTATTAATCTAAAACCAAACGGATACCCTTTGTTATTATTTAACCCAAAGCCCAAATCCAATATCTAAACCCGCCCATATTTTAAAAAGAGTAAACCGCCTAATCATTGTTGCACCTTCTCTACCACACCGCATCCCAAAACCACTGGTTTCATCACATCACCACCACTTTCCACCTCACCTACCTTATCCCCAATTTGGTTAACATCCCTCCACCTCCACATACACCAAATCCCATTAAATGCTAAAACCGCTATCTATGACTTTTCCGCCAATTTTCCACATGGACGATATGATGTATTAGAGATCCAATGGCTCAAGCAAGGTGGGAAAGACTCGGAGGTGTCTCTGAGTCTAAAAGGCTATAAATAAAGAAAAAGAAACAGAGGAGAAGACCAAGTAGTGTAGTTTAGTTTAGTTTATGTCGTATTATGTAATTTTCAAATACTAGTGTAATTTTAAGCTTACAAGTACCCTGTTTTAATGATTTCAGAGTGTTATAAACCTATTTCAATAATCAATTTCAAGTTTTCTTTTCATTTCCAGTTTATGTAAAATTTCAAGATCAAGAAAATTTCATGTTAAGTTAAATGTTGTTATAATTTGTTGTTAAGCATTCAAAAGCTCATATAAGCTCTTATAAAAGCTTTTCTAAGCTTTAGTATCCTTAAAAATCGGTTTGTAGTTAAAACAAAAATTCACAAAATCAAGAAAAATAGTGAGAAAATAAAAATCCCATGGAAAGGATGACAGAGACTGAAGCAAGGTATACTTTGGATTGCTTATTGGTTTAGAGCTTCTTGGGAAGCCATAAGAGTGATCTCAGTCCTTTGGTTCTCTGTTTTGCACTTGGACTCATCTTGTAAGCATTTTCTCAAAAGTTTGCATTTCACAGCTAATGTGTTTAAAGCTTGTTAATTCTAGTGTAATTCTATCTTATTATAGTTAATAATAGTTAATTACTAAATTTCTTGGCTTAAAAACCTGTCTTAGTGTTTAAACCTTCAAAACAGTCCTATAAAGGAATGTTTGGTTCTGTCTTGTTAACTGTGGTAGAGGCTATCTTAGTTAGTGTTTGTGCTTGTTGCATGTCTAAGTAGGTTATGTTAGCCTAAATAGACAAGAAAACTAGTGATCATTCTATCATCTGAAGTTGTTTAAACACCAATTCATCCTCCGTGGGACTTAACGACCCGGGAATCCACTATATTCCTCTGATCTAAATTGTATTTGGTGTGTGAGCTGTTTTGAGTGTCTTACGGTTGGTCATTCACAAGTGGCTAGCTTGCGTGAGATAACTTGACGGTTTGGCACAGATCAAGCAGCATTCTGACCTATGAGAGTAATAACCTTGGCTTCTTCCAGCTTAAGATTGCCACGTTCCACGGTCAACTGAGCTATCTTTTCTCGAAGGTCCTGGACGACGGGGTTCTTCTCAACGTTCCCCTCAATCTCGCCACACGCGCGCTTCCGGCCACGGTTCGAGCAACTCCTTGGTCTTGGCATTCAAGTGGTTATCTATCATTGCCGCCTCGTAACCCCATTATCATGCATGTCACGTAACTTTTCAATAGACATGTTCTCTAGCATACTCTTCCACCGTGGAGGGTCACATGGTCAACAATCCGATGACAGGCTAAGGCATTTGGAAGCTCCTTTGTCTCTGGAAGACCTGCGAGTAACACAATGTATACAGGTTAGCATAATAGTTAAATTTATAACTTCACAATGTCTCATAAGACAAAAATACTTACCATGAACCTCAACGGATTCATCGGGTAATTCAAGGCGAGACTTGACAAACTTTACGCCTCGGTACTCTTCTCGCTTCACAACTCTACTCCCGAGGTAGGTAGGGATTCTTCCTTTTGTTGGTGGATTTCACGACCTTGGCGGCCGTTCCTTCCTACTCTTCAACCACGCTCGCTATTCTGTTGAACCAAAGACAAGGACATCCTCATCCGCAGGATCGTCCGAGTCAGCAACATTTTCCACCAGTTGGGATGGACCCTCCAACGCAAGTTGCGGGGATGCTGATGCAATGGGTTCTGGCTTTAGAATATCTACCTCGTTGTTATTCACAGATGTTGAAGGAGAGCCGACACCATAAGACTCTTCAGCCTTCTCCGCAGGCATGAAACTTAAGTCCTCATCCAAGTTTTTGAACATAAAGTTTCTGAACGACATCTCTGCAAAATAGAAACAAAAACAAATAAATATCAGTGCTACATTGGTCCTACTTAAATAAGAGTAGATAAACATACTTTGTCCTTGGTATATGATCACAGCTTCTTGGGAGACCCTCCCAACTCGAGCAATCGACCATATATAAGATGGCTTGAGGAACACTTGCACATCCACAGGATATTTGACCAAACGCTGATAACAAGGATCCTCTCGCACCTCGTAGGGCAGAGGGTCATTATACCGTTTAGCATTAAACCTATTCTCCTTATTCAGCAGCTTTGAATATTTGGTGGGAACAATAGTGTCTTGCACGAAGAAAAAGCTACCCTTCCAACCTGTTATGTTTGTATACACCTTCCCAAACAGGTTGGGTACATCTGCCTCAGGTCTTTTTGCTAATGTCAACCAATTACCCCCAGGGTACAGGTTCAAAAATCCTCTTAAAACAGTCAATGTTGGTTCGTAGCCATATGCTTTGCACATCACTATGAATGTGGTCAGCTTGGCAAAACCAAAGGGATTAAACCTAGAGATGTGCACTTTGTAGTATTGCATAAACTCTAAAATCAGTGGATGTAACGGAATCCTAAGGTTTGAGTGACTAAATGCATGTGTATACAACCCTACGAAACCTGGAGGAGCATCAAAGATACCCTGAGAAGGTTTGGGTAGCATCACTTTGTGTTCTAGTGGGATGGGATAATCGGCTAAATGATCATGTAAATCTTTTGCAGATAATGTACACTTCTGCTGTTTTATAATAAACTTGGAATCCATGTTCTTATTGTTTGAAAAAAAATCTACAAGAGGAGAAAGGTGTTTACCTTGGTCTTCAAAGATGGTGTGCGCTTGAAAGTTTACTGCGTGTAAATGAAGACGGAGAGAGTAAAAGTGTTTTAGGGTTTCATCAAATCTCCCTTAAATACCCCTTTTTTACCGTTTTCAGATCCACACACGTGTCTATCTTGATTACTCTTATCCAAGACAAACAGTTTTTTAAATTTTAAATAAAGACTTTTGGTCTCTGGGTAATATGGGAATAAGTGATCCAGATGGCGGGCGGTGGACGTTTTAATTAGCATTTAATGCGCTTGGTTAGTTGCGTAGTTATCTCCAACTAGTATGTTTAGCAGCAGGATGGTGTTTTTTCGAAGCATGAAGTCGAAAGCAATGCCTCCTCGCTCATATGCATCACTTTCGACTGGAGGGCTTGATGATGTACCCTCCGAGTAGCTCGAAGGACACTCCTCTGAGACGTGTCGAAGCCCTTCACTACAAAGGCCCAAGTTAGGATTCTGAAATATCCATAGGCGTCAAACCATTCATTGGCACGAAGGTTACCTAAGGGGAATTCGCCATTCGAAGCCCTAAGCCCTTCGGGGTAAAGCTGACGAAGGAACAATGGATAAGGAAACCTCCTGACTTGGTCAAACCCACGATCTCCCACTCTCTTGGCTTCCCATCAAGTTTGAGAACGTGGGTCACTAAACCTCGGCGGTTACCCACAATCATGGGACGCCCCATGATCTCCGACAATCATGCAAGAGTGCCTCCAACCGTATTTCTTCCACTATAAATAGGTTGGACGGGCAAAGGATTAAGGTATGCTCATTTCACACTCATCTCTTTACTTATACACACTTACATAACCATAACTCATACTTACTCTCACGCGGAGTTGGTTCGCGAGGTCCAACCTGCGCAATCACTTAACGTAGTGTTTCATATTTCTTATTCTCGTGTTACGAGCAAGTCTTGGCTGGAACATACACCCCTCATTACTTTGATCCTCATCGAAGCCTGGTAGTGCAATCTTTTGCACAATCAGTGGTGTTTTCCAAATCCCTCTCCAAAACCTTAATTCTTTCTTCAAGAGCCAATTGATTTTGTTAGTACCAGGCCTTTTGTTTTTCTAAAGATTTAACAATTTTCTTATATGCCTGGACCTGAATAAAACTTTCTTTATATTGGCCATTAACATCATCAAATTCACTTTTAAGAGCATTATATCTAGCATTACAACCAAAAATACAATTTTGTACCTGAGATGTGATGCCCATCGATCTGCAAACTCATCGCCAGATGATCAAGAACCAATCCAACCCGAGGATTTTCATCCCGAACTTCATTCACATGAGCATCCCGGTCAACCTTGAGTCCGAGACAACAAAGCTTTAGGTTTCACGTCCTCGCCTTCCTTGAGCTTGTATCACGCAGATACCTCCTCCGTCACTTCCTTCTTATATGGGCATTCTCCGCAAAGTGACCTAGTTGGTTGCATTCAAAGCACCTGATCTTTTTCCTGTCAAACCTGGCTGACTCTCTTCCCTTGTAGCCGAATTTCCTCTCATAATCCTTCTCAAACCTGTTGACTTTTATAGCAAGCATGACCATCTGCCATTTGAGGTCCATCTCCTCCAAATCCTATTTATCCACTTGTTCAAAATCTTCATAGGCCAACTGCTGTTGGTCTTCAGTCTCAGCAACAAATAAGTAAAGCACATCCTCTATCACAGAATTGGACTTTGAATTTATTGTAGAAGAAGTGTGTGATCTGGTTGCTGTTGATGAAGAAGTGGGACTTTCAGCATAAGACACCATTGTGTTAGCGCTGGTAGCACTAACAAAAGCTGAGTGTGATGGAGTTGGAGAATAGGAAGAATGACCCTTGATATCAATTTCAAGAGATCTAAGCTTATTGTATAAGTCATCGAAGCTTATGTAATCAAGGCCTCCATTTGCCTTGAGAATGAGAGAAACTTGCCACCAGGAAGAAGGTAAAGCACGAAGGAACTTGAGGTTACATTCCTCCATGTCAGGTTTGGACTTCATCTGATTGAGCTGGCTCAGGATTTTCCAAACCTTGCCTTAATGGCCTTCCAGATCTCTTTGGCATCATCAAGATGATGAAAGTCACGCATATGCTCATCTGGTAGTGCCTGGAGCAAGGTAGTCCTAGCTTTGTTTCCTACGAAGGCAATAGCTTCCTCGGTTGTTCTTCTTTGGAAGAATGATCGATTACCTTCTATATCTCTACCAATCTTCTTCTATCGTTAACTTTTAGAACAATGTTCCGAGATGGTAGTCATTGTTGGTGATGTAATTTTCCATCTTTATAGCCCATATGTCATATTCATCCTTCTTCAGATAGGGAAACTTTACATTGTTGTTGGACATGGTGGTAACAACCTGCTGAATTGTAGACTGAGCATTTGATGACTCAGGCTTCTCCTCATTGTCTGATATTGAATGTTTTGATGATGTTATTATTAGAGTGAGATTAGGGTTTTGTGAAAGAGAGTAAGAATGTCTTCTTTGAAAGATTCTCACCAGGCTCTGATACCACTTGTTGGATCAGTCCCAGATAGTAGGAGCCTTAATGAACATATAGTAAACTTGTGTAATCACAAGCAAACTATGGAGAACCTTTACTAGACTTATGTTCACCCAGAATATAAACACCAGAATTAAGAAGACAATGAACACAAAAGACTTGATCCTCTATGGATCTATATTGAATTACTAACAATGTTATTGACAAGTGTTCATAAAACCCTAGCCACAGGTTTCTTTTATACTACCCGAAACCCTAATTATGCAGCATACTAAACACGTAAAAGATATGCATTATCTATTCCTAATTTAACTCATGCATATCCTAACTAAATACTAATAATACGGAAACTACATATCCGCATAAACAATATTAACTATCAGTAGCAACTGCACTATCCGCAGTAACCATACTAACAACAGAAACACTAAAACTATCAGCAGGAACCTTTATCAGCAGGAACCCACTATTACAATAATTCCTAACAAACTTGAGAAAAACTACTCGTCTAATTTCTATAGACGTATTAATAATCAAAGTTATCGAAAAGTCGTAACTAAGAATCGTGGCGCACATTGGAAAACATGTTAGACTTTTTACGTGGTAAATATGAGCTCGGGAAGTAAGAGTTGGGAAAATTTGAAAAAAAAAAATACACGAATTGTCCCTTGGGTTTAAAACCGGCCTCCCCCCTTGTTATTATTGGTTTTGTTTTAAAAAAATATTAAATTATTAAATGGTCCTTGTGGATAAATCTCACACAAACACACACAAACACAAAAAAATCATCATCATCTCCATCACATTTTCTCTCTCTTCTTCTCCTTACCCTAGCCTCCGGAAGGAAAATCCATCCGCCGCCGCTTCACCGCCGGCCACCGCCCCTCACCACCTATACCAACATAATCCTCTCCACCCCCTCTACCCGATCCACCACCACACGCGCCCAACACACCCCTTTCACCTATTTGAACCACCCCACGAGCCACCTCTACACCACCACGACATCACCATCTTTTGATACCGCGAAGGAGAAAAGGTAGGAACGAGTCACACGAGTGGTGACTCGTTATTCTTGTAACTCGTGTCACCGAGTCACGAGTTGACTCACTTTTGGTTCGGGTTTGGATAGAACACATGGGAAAACAAGTTTTGATAATAAAAACGTGGCTAAACATAATTGGTATCCGGTCTTGTGTGTATGCGTGTGCGTGTCGAGTCGGTCAAGCCGAGAGCTCAAGCTCTCGGTGTGGCTTTTGTGTGATGTTGTTCTAGATATTTTTCTTGTTTTTGTTAATGATTGTTTATTTCTTTTGCTTGGTTTCTGATGAAACTGTGGAACCGATTGGTGGTTTTGAAATTGAAGTGGTTTTGGAGGTTGTTGGATTTTTTTGAGTGGTATTGTTGTTGTGGGTTTATGGCCGAGAGAAAGGAGAAGCCAGGACCGAATGGTCACGGCAAAATAATACTTGTGGTGTTGGTAAATATTAAAAATGGGAATCGGTTGTGTGACGATTACTAGTGACTGAGAATAGGTTAGACGTGAGTCGTAGACGACCACGAGAAGTTGAAGTTGATGTGGATATGGGACTTGACTTTTATTTCATGACTTGATGATATACTTGTGAACTTTGCGCCAAGTCGGTGTTACGTTGACTTTCTAGTCATCATTGACTCCGACAAGGCCGTAACATGGACAATAATTTGAATTATTGGACTTGATATAACATAATAAGTCGAGAAGTAATGACTCGGACTTGTGACTCGAAACAAATGGTAACTCAAGTTAAATATAACGATAATTTAAGACGTGAATGATAAATAATAATAAGGTTTTCATATAACGAAAAATAAATGACAAGTATAATTACTTGTTATAACTTCTTTATAAACAAATAATAAAGGGAAGGAAAAGAGAAGGGTAATAAATGGGTTACTAAATTTTTCGAGGGCACGCAAAACTAGAAGTGCCATAAATACTAATTGAATGCCATTTAATTGCATGTCACGGATACTTGACATTAATAAACCTAACTAACTTAACTAACGAACTTATTTGGTTGACGAAGCAAGTAAGACCTTGTTAGTTATGTCGGAAGAGTTTAGTAATGACGACGTATCCTACGACGCCTTAGGACGTGGTATCGTTTTGGAATAATAACTAAGGCAAATACATTGTTAAGTTTATCGGGTTGACGAATTCGATAAACTTTGACAATCTATTTAAGTGACTTATTAAACCACAAACTTGACACATAGATTGTTGTGGTTTTACTTTGTTGATTTCTTGAGAAGCGTGTGTTCACATGAATACTGTTGAGTCGACACCACGCACGCATGGATACCAAACACTAGAAACTGATATGAGAAAGAGTTTTGGAAATAAAACTGGAAAATAGTTGGGATTGGGAACTATTGAATGGAGATATAATTTAAGCCGAGTCTATATTATTAGGTAGTGCCGATTCAGTAGTTGCTGTTTCCTGATAGTCGATACTCTTCTTGTTCCTATTTATTCTTATGCATTTGCTAGACTAAGGTGAGTTTCATAGCCCCACTTTTATTCATACTTTGCTTTATTAAATCTTGGGGTGAGAAAACATGCAAATGTTTTGATTGGACCGATTATGAAATTGTGTTTTGTTGCGCTTATTACGTAGTCAAGACTAAGGTTTAGTCTCTCTTTAACTTCCACTATTAGGTCATTAGCTATGTTATAGATAGATCTATCATGGTTGACCGCCCCGTCTGGACTTGTTTGCCCAATTTGCCAGGGTGGCACCTGGATTTGTGGTTGCATTAACTTGCCATGACGTATAACATCTTGGTTTTTTTGTATGTGATTAGAGTGTGATGGTTGCTTATATGTTATGACTTAATTTGCGTAATAAGTGGATGTATTGTTCGGTCCAAATGCTTCGTATTTAATTTAAACCTATGAACTCGCCAGCTTTTTGCTAACTTTTTAGCATGTTTTTCTCAGGTAATTGATATGTATGGCTTTGGTAGTTGATTTGGGAGGTGCTTGGCAGCTATGGCATGGTCTTGGATCTACTTCACTCTGATGTTATTTGGGACCGCTTTTATGAACTATTTTTAATGGGCTTACTTTCGTACTTTTCAATAAATGTAAAATTTAATTACTATCGTTGACTATGTTTTTAAGTTATGGATGAGTTTATTCTGTTTCGCTATGATTGTGTTATGTACCAATTTCGTAGCACCCCAAAGTTAGTAAAGTCTTCCACTGAGCCTATTTTGGGGGTGTTACAGATTGGTATCAGAGCCCATGGTTATAGAGAACTGGGTACTTATCAAAACCTAGACTATAACCGCTTTTGAAAAATTGATCCAAAGACCGCCGCGTGCCTGCCTGCCAAGCTAAAGCCTAAAGGTTTATGAGTTAAAACAAATGTAGTATTAAAGTGTTGTTACTTTTGTTGAAAATATGTGATATGTTTATACTTGGTAAACTTTGATATTTTGGGATTTGCGATTCGTATGGGATTTTGTGTATGCACAAACCTCGTTAAAACACCATTCTCACAGCTATGCCTTCCTTCGATATCACTGAGAACATCCTTTTCGCTGGCTCTCGACCAACATCACCTATGTCGAGGATGGACCCGAGAGACCTATATGTCATAGCGAGACATGCACTGCCATTGATGCATGGGACTACTTCGGGCCCCTCATCTATTTGTGGCTCTCCTACTTCTCTTACTGTGCGTTTACACGCACGATTACCTCCTAGCTTCATGCGACAGGCTGCTACACCTCACACTTTGACACTTCACCACACAGCACGCATATCCGTACGTTCACCTACCCTACTTTCTTTCCGCGTTACTGCTCACTCTCCTCTGTCCCTTATACCATCTACCTCTTCGTTTCAGATACCTAGTGCATCATCTTCTGCACCTTGTGATTCATCACCACCTTCATCTCCTGACTCTCCGCTTGCTCGGAGGCGTCGACTTCTTGAATCTTATGAAGAAGAAGACCCCGAAGAAGAACTTCAAGAGGAAGAAGATCCCGAGGAAGACCCGGGAGAGGAGTCTTTCGGGGAGGATGACCCTGAGGCGGAGCCACAAGAGGATGATGAGCCCGAGCCTCAGGAGGATATTGAGCCTTAGCCACAGGAGGAGGACGAGCCTGAGCCTCAAGGGATCATGGGGGATTTGGAGGAGTATGATTTGGATGATGATGTTGATGAGCCTATGATAGGGCCTGTTTCCCCAGCGTCAGAGTTGGATTGGGTTTATCCTGACTCTCCTACTGATGGTCCCACCGCGGAGCAGTTAGACGCGATGGCGACCCAGTTAGGCATGCATGAGGGCGCTTTTGAGAGTATAGCGGAGCAGTTGGTGGGGGTGTCAGCAGAGCGATTGGGGAAGATAGAGAGTGATGTTACTCCTTTATTATGATCTCAATATTCTCATGTCTTTGTGATTCAGATCAATGGCTCAAACGCGTAGGGCAACCCGGAACGCACGAGCGACAACAGCTGCTGCTACTACAACTGCTGGTCGTCGTGGTCGACCTCCAGTTCGAAATGCTAGTAATCCGAACACTGATAACCAAAATGACAACAACCCTATTGGTGAAAATCTGAATGTCAAAATTCCTACTCCACCTAATGTCGTAACTGATCAAGATTTAATCGATCAACTTGTGGCTCAGCATGTAGCTGAGATTCTGGCTGAGTCAAACCATCCAAACACTACGGCAGGAACTCCTAGGCCAAATGGTAGTAACCGTGGTTGTACTTATAAGGAGTTCCGAAGCTGTATGCCCACTAAATATGGCGGTACTGAGGGAGTTGTTGTGTTGACGCGTTGGTTGGAAAAGATGGAATCTATGTTTAAGTTTCTAGCTGTGAGGAAGAATCAAAAGTGAATTTTGCTTCATTCACATTAAAGGATGAGGCATTGACTTGGTGGAACAACTACCTCAAATCTGTTGGTATTGATGTGGCTTGTGCTATGCCTTGGGAAGAGTTTAAGGCAATGCTAATTAATAATTATTGTCCTCGAAATGAAGTTAAGAAGCTGGAGTTTGAATTCTGGAATCATAAGGTGAAGGGCACTGACATGCCAGCTTACACTCGCCGTTTCCAAGAATTGGCATTGTTGTGTCCTGAGATGGTTCGCACTAAAACGCTTAAGATAGAGCGTTATACTGATGGACTTTGATAAGGTTTTATAAGGTACCTTTTTGAGGGGTCGTTTAAGCCCTTATTTGATCACTTTTGTATCCGTTATTGCTTAATATCGTTCCTTTTCACTTTTAGGTCTCTTGAAGGCAAAATCTGGAATGGCACTTATTTGGACGAAAAGGCGCGAATATCTGAAGAAAATGGCCAAAGTCGAATCGAGACACTCAAAGTGCTGAAAACATAAGGTGACGCGCCATCGCTTAGCTACTGACGCCGTCGGAGGATTTTGTGACGGGACATAATCTAAAACTCCTATTTTCAAGTGACGACGTCAAGTTATAAAAGAGTAGGCCGTCACAACTCGGACGGCCTAGATGCAATCCAGACGGCGCCGAAAGTGAAGAGGACGGCGTCACAAGCATAAGGTGACGCCGTCGCAAGTCTAACGTGGCCAAGACGAAACCCTAATGACGGTGACACGACGGCGTCACAAAACATAAGGTGACGCCGTCGCATGTGTAATCTCATATATAGAATCTGAATTTTTCAGTATTGGTGTGTAGTCTTTTGGAGTAAAAACCTAAACCGAACCAAGGCTGTCTTGTACAGTATTTTAGGGTTCCAAACCCTATCTTACATCAAGATAAGTTTTTTACTTCATTAATATAATTATGTCTTTGATTATTTGTGTGTATGCTTGCATGTTCTCCATGTCCGACTAATTTACTTGTGTTTTTGCTTAGGGAATATGAAACTTAATTATTGAATATTGATTGGTTGTCTGTTATCTTAGTTGATTAATGATCTAGTAATGCGATAGGTCATTCGTTGTGTACTTCATGCTTGATTAAATCTTTGTGGACCTTAGAATATAACTCCTTGAGTAGTTGTAAGCTAAACCATCCAAAGAGTGCCTTAGAGTAAGAGTTTATTATCCCTAGTGGGTTTTGTAGACGAGACCCTTTGGTAAGTTCAAAGAGTTAGGGAGAAACGCATACCCTACAACCTTAGACACACAACGCAACTAAGAATAAGGACGTGACAATTCAACCACCAATAGGAGATAATTAAGGAGTAGTAAAACCTAAGTAAACACATCTTTAAACTATCATACGAGCACACAATAATTAGACATAGACTACATACACCTTAGATTAGATAATTAGATAAGTAGAGTAATCGGTAGCAATACCAACCCCCAAATCCAAACCCCGAGATTCGTACCTTTCCTTTCCTTAAAAATATAAAAAGATAAAAAATAATCTTCCTCAACCCCAACCTTAGCGTAGTAACTTCTCACTAGCATTCCTACTCCCCTAGAGAACGATATCAATACCCGTGGCTTACCCTAATACTACACTACAACGATTAGGTTCACTGCCTAGGGTGTTGAAAAACTTGCTCAACGAAAAGGAAGTTCCTTTGACTCCCCGAACGACGCGTGTAGCGTTATCAGACTTCCACCTTCTACTAGGAATGATGTGATTTCTTCAAAACATACTAGTTTTCATGAGACCATCACTTTGGCTCATAGCTTGATGGATTTGGTTATTCGCGACAACTCGGGGAGTAGGGTTGATAACAAAAGAAAGTGGGAAGATCATTCGAAGGGTAAGTATCGTAACAAGCGAAAGGAGATTGCTAAAGCTTATGCTATGGGGTCTGGAGAGAAGAAGGTTTATGCTGGAAACCAACCCTACTGTAACCGTTGTAAGCTCCATAATCATGGACAATGTACTGTGGTGTGTCGCTCATGCTCAAAATTTGGACACATAGCGAGGGACTGCAAGTCTAAGACTCTTGCTATGGTGCAAGCAACCCCTGGACCGGATTGGAAAGATAACGTTACTTGTTTTGGGTGTGGGAAAAAGGGACACTATAGGAATGAGTGTCGAGAACCGTGGAATCGTGGGAACCAAGGAAATAGAGGAAACCAAGTGTACCATGGAGCAAGAGGCAACCAGGGAAATCAGGGTACTGGGAATCAGCAAAATAATACTGGGGAAGCTCGTGGAAGAGCATACGTGGTTAAAGAAAAGGGATTCAAAGAGGACCCGACTGTTGTTACGGGTAAGTTCCTTCTCTATAACCGTTACACTTATGTTCTATTTGATACTCGTCGACAACATTGATGAGTGTGTAAATACTCATCATTTTTGTTCCTTCTGCACAGCAAAACCAGTCAAAAACACTTTAAAAAGTCTCAAAAAGACAGAAAAAATATTTAGACTGTGTTTTATTCAATAATTATAAAAATCTAGTCCCTGGTTATTCAAAACATGTAATTTTTCATATAAAGTTCAGTTTTGCAAAATGGCAACTTTAGTCCCTAAAGTTTCAAAGATTGACAGAATTTACCCCTAGACATTTTAAATTGGAAAATTAATATTTTTGGTCCTTTGGTAATTTAAACTTGTCAAAAAAAATGGTCCTTATAATAAATTTTGGAAAACTACAATTTCGGTCCCTCAAGTTTGGATGAATTGCAAGAATGGTCCTTGTGTTAATAGCTACAACCAACCGGACCTTTTATAATTACAAACCCAAACACAAACTCACCAATCTGCAGCCCACTACCCAAGCCCAACTTGAGCTTGACCCTTGAACCCCTCGACTTGACCCTTGAGCCAGTCCAAAACCACTTGACCCCCCTTTTTTTGACCCGTCCCCTATTAATAAACACTCGGTCAAAACTTGGTCAAACTCCGCCCCACGTTTTTCCCTCCATCTTCTTCACCAACTCTGCAAAACCACTCCATCACCATACCTCCAGCTCACAACCCCTCACCTTATCCCTTCCACCTCAAGAACAAAACAAGAAGCATTAATTGCTTCTTCTTCCTTACAAGTCATCAGGTCCAATTGGCAAGAGTATTTTGGCGCCAAAAGTCCAAATGGACGTTTATGATGAATTTGATGAATCCAATGGCCAAGATCAAGTGGGATATGCTCAGAGGAGAGAGAGGAACCCTAATCTTCACCTATAAAAAGAAAAAAAAGAAGCAGGAATGAAGGGGGTTAGTTAGCTTAGTATAGTTTTATTTCGTAGGTAGTGTAGTTTTAGTTTCAGTTATAATTTTCATTCAAATATTGTTGTACTCAGTTTCCTTAGTGTATTTTGAACCTTATTTACCTTTAATTACAAGTAATTTTCACGAATTTTTATTTAGCATTTATCTAGTGAAATTGACAACTTCAACGATAAGTGTTAAATGTTGTAGTTTATTGTTCATTTCATCTCAATTCGGTTCACTTATGAGTTTTAAGGCTTTTGGATCATTAAAATCGGTTTAATTCAAGTTTAGCATAAAATCACAAAATCTTAATAAATAGGTCATAAAATATAAAAATTAGTGTTCAAGGAAGTTTGAAGCGAAGCTTGGTGGATTCGGATTTATATGGTACTAGTGCCTCAAGGAGGCTATAGGAATTGTTCTTAGTGCTTGGTTCTCGTTTGGCTTGCATTCACTTTGTAAGCATTAAATTCCATTTTTTGCTTATCAACGTGGAGATGTTAGTTACCGCTTATTGTGTTCTTTTATGCTTATTTGATCTAGTTGTAAAAGTATATTGCTTAAAGTTACATTCTTGTTCATTGGATTTCTTTGTTGCTCACATTTGATTTCAACCGCTATTTTATCCTTTTCATGAATTTGTAGTTGTTAGTGTTGTAATTGTTATTTTTATGTTCCTATCGACTTATTATGTCATTGTGATTGCTTATGTTCAAGTCTCATGGTGCGAATCGTTACATGTTGTGAAAATCATATTTGACATCACTTAAAGGAGTGTTTGGATCTATGAGGTTTTTCGTGGTTAAGGATGTTTTTGATGTTGTTCTTGTTTGATGTGGATCACTAAATGTCTATATAACTCGGTTCTATCATAAAACCACCACTTTCTTGGAAAGAGTCAAATTCTCTTTTGAATCTTCATTGCTTATTCACCGTTGGACTTTCTAGTTCATGGATCATGCTCACATGTTAGTAAGTTGTTAGAATTGCTTAGTATAGTTTTTCGATAGCTTAATACATCATATTCAAATCACTAGATTAGGATTAAACCTCAACTTAGTCAACTTTTCATGTTTATATAAAAGTCAAATTTCGACTTAAGTCATTTTGAATAAACTTGTGAATTTCATGTAGGACTTAATATTAGGAGTGAAGACTTGTGCTTTTGGATATTTTTCATTATGTTGCTTGTCTTCATCATAGTATTTTTATAATTTTTAGTTAGCGTTGTAAATCGCTTATTTGCTAGCTTCTTTTAAGCTCTTTTCACAAACCTCCCTTTTTGCTTATTCCTTATTTCTGCTTATTCATTGTGTTTTTCTTGTTGTTGTTGCTTATTCTAAGTTCCCATAACTTGTTTATAGCTTATTCAATCTTTGGTTCAGTAGTGGTAGCTTTTTATTAGCTTATGCGAGCTTAATAGCTCATTTTGACCCATTTTAAGGTCTGTTAAGCAAATAAGCTCACAAACAACAAGCTTATCTTTGAGTTCCCCAAAATGTGTCTTCACAAAGGTTGTTTATTTTCAGTAGTAAAATAGTTTTGTAAAAGAAAATTCAAGAAAAACCAAAAATAAAAATAGTGATAGCTTCTATTTAAGCCATTTGGCTTATTTTTCTGCTTTTTTCAAAAAGCACTTGTCATTTTTATATTTTTCCTAGTTTTCTGCACTTGTTTAGTATTTATATAAAAAGTTTTAGATTTTTCTTAGGTCATTTAGTATTTATTAGAATTTTATTAGTTTTAAATAATTAATAAATAGTAATTAATTAATAATAAATAGATAAAAAGTGTAATAAATATATTTTCAGTTTTAAAATAAGTTTTATAATATTTTAGATTTTTCTAAGTTATAATTTCACTTTTCTAGCTTTATTTCATATTTTCTTATATTTTAGGGTATTATTAAATAGTTGAAAATAGCTTTTAATTAATAATAATTAAATAAATAGTCATAAAAATAATTTTATTTTTCCAATAATTTTCTTTTATTATTAGGATTGTAAAAACATCATTTTCATATCCGTAGGTGTTTTATTCTTTTAAATTTACGTTTTATTATTTTACGTTTACGTAAAATTCAGTAAACGTACGCGTTTTAGGTTTTAATCGTTAAACGATTTTAAATATAGAATGAAAATGACTTCAAAGTCTTTATTAGATTTAATTTCCTTAGTATAATCAATCATAACCCTTTTCCTGTTCGATATTCACCCGATTACATATTCGTTGTATTACAGTTTTACACCTCGTTGGGACTTAACGACCGGGAAACACTAAACTCCTCTCGACTTAATTGCATTTTGTTTCGAAATGTTTGACTTTATGGTTGACCATTCACAAGTGGTTGACTAATAAAAGATAGACCGTTCGGAGCGGATCAAATTTTGGCGCCACGCCGGGAGTGTGTTTGCGACTACAATTTGAAGCATCGATGATTGTTGAATATACACCCATTGTATATTTACCATCTTTGTCCATATTTCCTTATTTTCATATAAAACCAAAATTATCGTGAAGTTAATTCGTTTGACTAATCGATTACCAAAAATATTTTCATTCTTTGTTTTACAACATGTTTTTCAAAAATACCAAAATATTCCTCTTTACCCTCTTACCCTTTTGATTCTTCATTTCTTACCCTCCGAACCCTTTGATTCTTTCTATGTCTTATCCTCACCTTCTTGGTTGTCAATGGTGTGGTGGCCCGATAATGATGATAATTGTCTCGGTTTTAGCATGGTAGAGTCGGAAATGGGTCCATCTATAACCAAGATCCCTATTCTTACCATGACACGATCGATTTATTCCATCACTACCACATCATGAGATTCGTATATATTCATGTGAATTTTGTGGAGGTCCTCATCAAGAATTTGAGTGTCAAACCGGGAACACGTTTGTCTATGAGCAGTTTCGGTAACACTCGGGACTTTGAAATGACCAAATTCCATATTATTCACATGACCACCACAACAATCATTTTGTTGTGAGTCTTGTGGAGGTCCACACTTTAGCTCTAATTGTCAAACAAGGAATCCATTTCCTTGTAACAATTACGAGTCTTTGTATCATGACCAACCTCTACAAGACCAAATGAATCGAGCACCACCTCACCAAGCCACTTCCTCAAAATATTCTCCTTGATCTTTTGGATTTAGTGAAGATTTGAAGGAATGTAAACATTCCCACGATAATCCAAATCAAAAATCCATGGAAGAATTGTTAGTCAAGAGCATGTCGCTAAATTAGATTCCCAGTTGCCGGTGAAAACTCTATTAGGGAATTAATTGAAATACAAAAGCACCAAATCTAGCTCTCGATTCCGTTTCATTCCCGATGACGGTGATGATGAAGATACCCTTGATATTCTACAATTTTATAAAGATTCATCAAGTTCATCGGTTGAGATTCCGTCTGTGGAAATACAGGGAGAAAATAATATGGTGAATCACTAGCAAGAGAAATAATGGAACTTGTAGAATCCATAATCGCTAGTCCTTCTCAACTCCTCGATCTGCTGTTATCACACCCGAGGTTCACACTCACTCTCCGAGCATGGGGACAAGCATCTTGACCTTTGTTCACGAAAAGGAATCGGACGAATTAATAAAGTCTAGTGTTGAGAACCTTGTCCCAATTCCAAAAGAGTCACAGGAATTCTTGATCATGTGTGTGATATCCTCCTCCTCTTGTCTTCCAAAATGATCATATTTAGATGTCTCTCGATTCGATGAGGACTATTCTTTATCTTGTGGAGACATAAGTTATGTGGGGAATTACCTTCCGAGCTTGTCACCAGAGAAGAGAATGATGAAGAAATAATCCAAGACTAAGCTCTTCGTCTTACATTATTGAATGTTAATCTTCTCATTTCGAATCGAGGCTTTTAATGAAAAGCCTACTTCATATCCTATCCCTTTGAGGATAGTGAACTTTTGTTCGATGATTCTATTCCGAATTGCAAACGCTCAATTTTGATCATATGGGAAAGAAGATTAGTGGTATTACCACTTCTCATTCTCATAATTCTCTCCCCGATTATGAATCATTCACTTTTGAGGAGTTCCCCAGTGAACTCACTCATATCATATCTCCGCCGGAGTATGATAACTTCTACTTTGATCTAGACACACCCGGGATATGTCTAGACCAATTGAGCTTAAATGATGAGATTCATGCTATTATGAATTCTCCCATGGGTGATGATGAGTTAGTCAAGATCTTTATCATGACTTTCTTTCTTCTTCACCTATCCGTGGTTTCTCTGTTCTTCACTCCTTGGGAATGAAGACATTATTTTGACCCCGCATTTTCATTTATCATTTGTGAGCCGGATCTATGTATACCTCATCGGTGTGGAACTTTCACGTACTTCAATGTTTATACAAACATCTTGAATGAAAGTCCGATGGAGATTGTCTCTTCCACTTACTTCCCATGAACAAATTAATTGGGTCGAGTCAAGCTAGCGACTCGGTAATCAAAACAAGAGTTAAACATGGGTTTTCACCGTGTGTACCACCCTAGTGTGGGGAGTTGCCCCATTGTGGTATATAAATTTTCATCCAAAAAAATCACAAAAATGGCCGTAGTATTTCCCTTTACGTTCTATGTTTCGCATAACCGCGGTACTTTGAATATTGAGGGCAATATTCATTTCTAGTGTGGGGAATTCTCACGAATTTTATCATGTAATTATACCACCCAATTCCCCATTTTGGCCAAATTTTTTTTGGAGTAAGTGTTTTGCACTTACTCACTTCTGATTATCGATCCGCCATGTCTAATAAACAAAAGGATTGGCTAATCCAGAGCAAACGGCTCTTGGTAAAGATATCTCAAACCGTTGACGGCTTGCAATTTGCCCAAAATTGTATGGTGTTCACTCACCATATCTTTAATTAGTGAAGAGTTGGCTAGCCCGCAAGTTTATGGCTTGTGGTAAAGGCAGTCGGAAAGCCATAATTGGTAATCGACTCACCAAAGATATTTTATCTAAGAGTTGGCTAGTCCAGAAGCAAACGGCTTCTGGTAAAGACAAATCAAAACCGTTGAAAGCTGATGATTTGCTCAAAATCATTTGGTTATCATTGTACCAAGGTTCTTACTTGAACTGAAACAATTGGCTACTCCAGAAGTAATGGCTTTTGGTAAAGAGATGAAATCCATTAAGTTTTCATAAAAGATTGCAAGGGACTAGCAATAGTTTAGTGTGGGGGATTGATGAGTGTGTAAATACTCATCATTTTTGTTCCTTATGCACTGCAAAACCAGTCAAAAACACTTTAAAAAGTCTCAAAAAGACAGAAAAAATATTTAGACTGTGTTTTATTCAATAATTGTAAAAATCTAGTCCCTGGTTATTCAAAACATGTAATTTTTTATAAAATGCCCTCAAGGATTTTTCAAGTTGTCAAAATTACCCTTATAAAGTTTAGTTTTGCAAAATGGCAACTTTAGTCCCTGAAGTTTCAAAGATTGATGATTTACCCTGGACATTTTAAATTGGAAAATTAATATTTTTGGTCCTTTGGTAATTTAAACTTGTCAAAAAAATGGTCCTTATAATAAATTTTGGAAAATTACAATTTTGGTCCTCAAGTTTGGATGAATTGCAAGAATGGTCCTTGTGTTAATAGCTACAACCAATGGGACCTTTTATAATTACAAACCCAAACACAAACCCACCAATCTAGCCCACTACCCAAGCCCAACTTGAGCTTGACCTTGAACCCTCGACTTGACCTCGAGCCACCCAAAACCACTGACCCCCTTTTTGACCCGCCCCTATTAATAAACACTCGGTCAAAACTTGGTCAAACTCACCTTGCGTTTTCCCTCCATATTCTTCACCAACTCTGCAAAACCACTCCATCACCATACCTCCAGCCCACAACCCTCACCTTATCCCTTCCACCTCAACAACAAAACAAGAAGCATTAATTGCTTCTTCTTCCTTACAAGTCATCAGGTCCAATTGGCAAGAGTATTTTGGCGCCAAAAGTCCAAATGGACGTTTATGATGAATTTGATGAATCCAATGGCCAAGATCAAGTGGGATATGCTCAGAGGAGAGAGAGGAACCCTAATCTTCACCTATAAAAAGAAAAAAAAGAAGCAGGAATGAAGGGGGTTAGTTAGCTTAGTATAGTTTTATTTCGTAGGTAGTGTAGTTTTAGTTTCAGTTATAACTTTCATTCAAATATTGTTGTACTCAGTTTCCTTAGTGTATTTTGAACCTTATTTACTTTTAATTACAAGTAATTTTCACAGAATTTATATTTAGCATTTATATAGTGAAATTGACAACTTCACTGATAAGTGTTAAATGTTGTAGTTTATTGTTCATTTCATCTCAATTCAGTTCACTTATGAGTTTTTAAGGCTTTTGGATCATTAAAATCAGTTTAATTCAAGTTTAGCATAAAATCACAAAAATCTTAATAAATAGGTCATAAAATATAAAAATTAGTGTTCAAGGAAGTTTGAAGCAAGAAGCTTGGTGGATTCTGGATTTATATGGTGCTAGTGCCTCAAGGGAGGCTATAGGAATTTTTCTTGGTGCTTGGTTCTCAGTTTGGCTTGCATTCACTTTCTAAGCATTAAATTCCATTTTTTTTGCTTATCACTGTGGAGATGTTAGTTACCTGCTTATTGTGTTCTTTTATGCTTATTTGATCTAGTTGTGAAAGTATATTGCTTAAAGTTACATTCTTGTTCATTGGATTTCTTTGTTGCTCACCTTTGATTTTAACTGCTATTTTATCCTTTTCATGAATTTGTAGTTGTTATTGTTGTAATTGTTATTTTTATGTTCCTATCAGCTTATTATGTCATTGTGATTGCTTATGTTCAAGTCTCATGGTCTGAATCAGTTACATATTGTGAAAATCATATTTGACATCACTTAAAGGAGTGTTTGGATCTATGAGGTTTTTCGTGGTTAAGGATGTTTTGATGTTGTTCTTGTTTGATGTGGATCACTAAATGTCTATATAACTCGGTTCTATCATAAAACCGGTCACTTTCTTGGAAGGAGTCAAATTCTCTTTTGAATCTTCATTGCTTATTCAACGTTGGACTTTCTAGTTCATGGATCATGCTCACATGTTAGTAAGTTGTTAGAATTGCTTAGTATAGTTTTTCGATAGCTTAATACATCATATTCAATACTAGATTAGGATTAAACCTCAACTTAGTCAACTTTTCATGTTTATATAAAAGTCAAATTTCGCTTAAGTCATTTTGAATAAACTTGTGAATTTCATGTAGGACTTAATATTAGGAGTGACGATTTGTGCTTTTGGATATTTGTCATTCGTTGCTTGTCTTCATCATAGTATTTTTATAATTTTAGTTAGCGTTGTAAATCGCTTATTTGCTAGCTTCTTTTAAGCTCTTTTCACAAACCTCCCTTTTGCTTATTCCTTATTTCGCTTATTCATTGTGTTTTTCTTGTTGTTGTTGCTTATTCTAAGTTCCCATAACTTGTTTATATCTTATTCAATCTTTGGTTCAAGAGTGGTAGCTTTTTATTAGCTTATGCAAGCTTAATAGCTCATTTTGACCCATTTTAAGGTCTCATAACAAATAAGCTCACAACAAGCTTATCTTTGAGTTCCCAAAATGTGTCTTCACAAAAGTTTTTTATTTTCAGTAGTAAAATAGTTTTGTAAAAGAAAATTCAAGAAAAACCAAAAATAAAAATAGTGATAGCTTCTATTTAAGCCATTTGGCTTATTTTTATGCTTTTTCAAAAAGCACTTTTCATTTTTATATTTTTCCTAGTTTTCTGCACTTGTGTAGTATTTATATAAAAAGTTTTATATTTTTCTTAGGTAATTTAGTATTTATTAGAATTTTTATTAGTTTTAAATAATTAATAAATAGTAATTAATTAATAATAAATAGATAAAAAGTGTAATAAATATATTTTCAGTTTTAAAATAAGTTTTATAATATTTTAGATTTTTCTAAGTCATAATTTCACTTTTCTAGCTTTATTTCATATTTTCTTATATTTTAGGGTATTATTAAATAGTTAAAAATAGTTTTTAATTAATAATAATTAAATAAATAGTCATAAAAATAATTTTATTTTTCCAATAATTTTATTTTATTATTAGGATTGTAAAAATATCATTTTCATATCCGTAGGTGTTTTATTCTTTTAAATTTACGTTTTATTATTTTACGTTTACGTAAAATTCAGTAAACGTACGCGTTTTAGGTTTTAATCGTTAAACGATTTTAAATATAGAATTAAAATGACTTCAAAGTCTTTATTAGATTTAATTTCCTTAGTATAATCAATCATAACCCTTTTCCTGTTCGATATTCACCCGATCACAGATTCGTTGTATTACAGTTTACACACCTCGTTGGGACTTAACGACCCGGGGAAACACTAAACTCCTCTGGACTTAATTGCATTTTGTTCTGAGCTGTTTGACTTTTATGGTTGACCATTCACAAGTGGTTGACTAATAAAAGATAGACCGTTCGGAGCGGATCAAACATCATCAACACCAAGTATACGTCGTTTACTTTGCAAGACAACATGAAATCTTGAGTTCCCTACCGGGTCCTTAATAAAGAACACTTGAGTTGGTAGTTTAGCAAGAATGAACGGTTTAGATGCATAATTGTCTATTGCAAGATCGACAAGTGTAAAACCTCGTTCATCAACATTAAGAACTTGTTCGTTGCACACCCACTTACACTTAAACAATGGTGTATTGAACGTATTATAATCCAACTCCCAAATTTCTTGTATCACACCATAATACGATTGTTTGGGGATTTTGTTGTTTTCTGTCGCTGAGGTAATTAGGGTAGCTCCGTTATTCTGGTTTGTGCAAGTTGTAAAAGACCAATATCCGGGGTGATCGTCTTTGAGCAAACTGTTCCAACCCCTAAAACTCTACCCTCATGGAGAGAAGGCGGAATGTCAGTATTCTCGATACCTTTCAAATAGTATGTAAAAATTTCAACCACCTCCTCGGTACCATATCATACTACAGCACTACCCTTAGGGTGATACCTATTCCTTACATACTTTTTAAAGACACCTATAAATCTCTCAAAAGGTTACATGATGTTGGGATTTTGTTAATCTAGTAAATCATTTACTACGAGTACGTAGCGGATGGATCTAGTTAGATGTTGTGGATTAACAATAAAATAAACACAAAGTATACTAACCTTTAATTAATCAACAAGGATTAATATGACTAGATCTTGTTTCTTGAAACCTTCTAGTTATTAAATTATCACCTCTATGGTATGCACACACTACACGTCCACGTGATACATTAGGGTGCTAGTGTTTGCTTCATGAGTACCAACTAAACCTCGTGTATTTGGATCTTTAAAACATATAATCAAATCCCTAATGGGATTGATAAGGATTTAAAAGATACACTTTTGAGGGGTTTTAAGCCCTTGATTGATCACTTTTGTATCTGTTACTACTTAATTTCGTTCCTTTTCACTTTTTAGGTCTCTTGAAGGCAAATTGCTGGAATGACTCTTATTCGGACTAAAAGGCGCGAATACACGAAGAAAATGGCCAAGTCAAGAATCGAGACACTCAAGCTGCTGGAAAATGAAGGGGACGGCATCACGGCTTATTTGCGACGCCGTCGCGACACATCTTGAGACGACTCAGAGAGCAAATTGCTAATTTACAAGTGATGGCATCAGGTTTAAAAGAGTAGGCCGTCGGCTTCAACCTCTGACGCCGTCACGAGCATAAGATGACGCCGTCACAGAGATGACACCGTCACAGAGTTGACGTGGCCAAGACGAAACCCTAATGGCGGCGACCCGACGACGTCACAATTAAAGAGTAACGCCGTCGCATATTGTAACACTATATATAGAATCCGAAATTTTCAGTTTTTAAAGAGGTAGTTTTGTGGAGTAAAAACCTAAACCGAACCAAGGCTGTCTTGGGCAGTATCTTAGGGTTCCATACCCTATTTTACAACAAGATAAGTGTTTTACTTCATTAATACAATCATGTCTTCAATTGTTTGTGTGTATGCTTGCATGTTTTCCATGTCCGGCTAATTTACTTGTGTGTTTGCTTAGATCTATGAAACCTAGGTATTGAATATTGATTGGTTGTCTCTTATCTTAATTGTGATTGACCTAGTATTGTGATAGGTCATTCGTTGTGTTATAAATGCTTGATTAATCTTTGTTGAACCTTAGCTTATAGTTACTAGTGGAATTGTAGGCTAAATATCCAAAGATAACCTTAGTGTTAAGTTTATGAATCCTAGAGATTTCGTAGTCATTAACCTTAGGTAGCTTCAAAGAGTTAGGGATAAACGCATACCCTACGACCTTAGAAAACACAACGCGTTAAGAATAAGGACGTGACAATTCAACCATCAATAGGAGATAACTAGGGAGTAATAAAATCTAAGTAAACACATTTTTAATCATCATAAGAGCACAAAACAATAGACATAGACTACCCCTCACCTTAGTTTAGATAGTTAGATAAGTAGAGTAATCGATAGAAATACCAACCCCTAAATCCAATACCCCGAGATTCGTACCTTTCAATATTCTAAAAAAATATAAAAAAGATAAAAAAATAATCTTCCTCAACCCCAACCTTAGCGTAGTAACTTCTCACTAGCATTCCTATTCCCCTAGAGAACGATATCAATTCCCGTGGCTTACCATAATACTACACTACAACGATTAGGTTCGCTGCCTAGGGTGTTGAAAAACTTACTCGACGAAAAGGAAATTCCTTTGACCCCGAACGCGCGTTGTACGCGTATCAAGTTTTTGGCGCCGCTGCCAAGGAATAGAATAGCTAGTTAGATTTTCACCACGTTTAGGTTTCCTTGCTTGATTCCTATCAAGTAAGCTTTTTTTTTCCCATTTTTAGCTTCCTCGTAGTCTATCCCCCTTCTTCGTGACCTTTGTTAGTAACTTCATCACTTTTCATCATGGAATGTGATAATCAACCACCACTCATCAACCCACCGCCAAATGACCCGCCAAGAGGCCGTACTCTTGGTGAATACTCAAGACCAAGCCACTTAGGCTATGAGCCCAAACTATGGCCCTTCGATCCGACAACATCCGGTTGGTGCAAAACGGATGTGCATTCCATGGACTTCGTTCCGAAGATCCTGATCAGCATCTTAAGGATTTCCTTAAAATTGTCGATTCCATCGACCTCGATGCTACTACTCGGGAGACCACGCGTCTGCGTCTCTTCCAATTCTCTGTACGGGACCAATCTAGTAATTGGCTTGAGCGAATTCCCGCCGGCTCCATCTCAAGTTGGGATGATCTCACTTCTCGTTTCCTTGCTTAATTTTTCCCTCCGGGGAGAACTACTAAGCTTAGGAATGAAATCTTGATGTTCCAACAACGTCAAGGTGAATCTCTCTACAAAGCATGGACTCGATTCAAGGACTTACTCCATAGAGTCCCTCATCATGGCATTGATCTTTGGCTTCAAGTCCAACTCTTCTATGATCATGTAAACTTCCCTACTAAGCGATCCATTGACCAAGCGGCCGGTGGAAAACTTAGTGATCTCACCGCGGAAGAATCATGGGGTATAATAGAGGACCTTGCTCTCTATGAAAACGAAAGTTGGAATGACCCCCGTTAGTTGCCCAAAACTGTAAAGGCAATCTCCTTGCCTCCCATTGACTCACAATCTTCCGACCGTAGGATGCTCGAGCTTGAAGATCAAGTTAAATTCCTAATGAGCTCCTACGAAAATCCTAAGTCTTCACGCTAAGTGAACAAAGTTTCTTCCTTGTGTGAGCCGTGTAGTGGTCCTCATAACACTCGCACTTGCACAAGACTCCCCGAACAAGCTTCCGTTGACTACGCATCCTCACGTACCAATGGAGTAGGAGGAAGATTCCCTACAACACCCGGACCTAGGACTTTTAATGACGCCCGAGAAGCATGGAAGGGCAAGCCCGACTTTTATTGGGGACAAACCAAAGAATTCACATCTAATGATTTCTCATGGCCCCCTACTCACAGACCTAACCAACAAAACATAGAAGGGATGTTGCAACACCTAGTCACATCCCAAGAAGCTCAAATAGCTAAGCTCTCGGACCGTTTTAACCAACAAAAAGCCGAGATGGATAGGAGGATAGATAACCTCTTGAAAGCCATGACCAATAGCGATAGGAAGGTTAACGCTGTCTCAACTCCCGAAGCTTCTGGTGTAGAGATTAAGGACCCAAGTAAGTTAGCTAAGCACGTTCAATTCGTCAATACCATCGCCTTAGTGAAACCTAATAGAATAAATGACGAAACGAACCATGAGACGGTACTTGAGGTTAGTGAAACAACCGAGGAATTAGATGAAGTAGGCGATAACTATTTCAATAAGTTTCCTACGGAAGAAGAACTCTCTCGCCACCCACACTTAGTACGAGACCTCCGTCACATGTATGTTAGGAGAAGCCCTAGGATCAAGTTTGGGAACCCTTGGAATCTTAACATACCATGTTGCATAGGACACCTTTTTGTGGCAAAGGCCTACATTGATCGCAAGTCCCCGATAAATATCATGACTAGCACCTACTATAATTGGGTAATGAAGAAGCCTATCCCAACTAGGCAAGACCCCGATAATCCTAGGGTTAGTTGCAATTTTCTTGGTAGAGTTAAGGGATTGCCCGTCTGTAGGAAATTTCACTTTTCCAACGGACTTCATAGTTGTGAATGATATTAGTACGGCCATAGATCCTAGCTTGTCCCACGTTATTCTAGGAAGGCCTTTCATAGAAAACATCGGGATGACTTATGATCCGTCGTTAGGAATAGTGAAATTCAAGGATGAGACCGATGATATAGCTTACCAAATGCCCTTTAAGATTGAGAAATTTTCATCACTATCCAATGATGAAAAGAACTTAAGCTATCGGTCTACTATAGGAATGAGGAAGATAAGGAAAAGGGAGTTGATTATGTGATGAATAAGATTTTCGGGTTCTATAAGATTTGCTTGAAACTAGGACCGGAATATAGAACGGATTGGGGAGAAGATGACTTCTTAGAAAGATGCATAATAGGGCATTACTATAACATGGAAAACCCCAATAGAGACCGTCATGAGGAAGAAGGTGACGGTAACGAAGTCACGTAGGGGCACGACTTCGAGTCTAGCTACAAGACTCATAAATAAAGAAAAGCGCTTCATGGGAGGCAACCCATGCTTAATTGTTTGTCTGTTGGTGTGTCGTATATCTTTTATTGATTGTTTATTCTCATGTTTGAATTTGTAAAAATGCTTTATTTTGTCTTTAACCTCGTCTTAATTACATATAAAGGTATTTTACATAAGGGATAAGTGTAGGGAGGATTACACACGTTTTCAAAAAGAACGTGAACATGAGAATTACAATTATTTAAAAGATATACATATGTGTTTGTTCGAGTCAAATGCTTGTATCGAGTCATAATGGATGTTTTTGGGAAATTTTTCCAGATTCTAAAGATATAAATTTTCCATAATTTTTCCAAAATCGCACCGGTTTGTCGGGATAACCGACGCTGTCGAGTCACAAATCGACGACGGCGTCAGAGGAGTAGAAACCGCTTACTAAAATTTTCTCGTCTTAATTTTCCAGAAAATCTGTAAACATCCATTCCACAAGCATTATATCCTAGTTTAGTAGAGTCATATATATATTGTTACCGTCGATTTTATGCCAAGGTCTCGTTTGTTTTCTTCAAGTGTGCAGGTTTAATTTATCAAGAAGAAGATACAAAAGATTGGAAGGAGCTTTTCACGCAAACACTCTTCTTGAAGAAAGATTTAACCACTACTTCACACGGATCCTACCGAGCTAATCAGGGGAGTATTCGTTTCTTTCGTTTTTAATTACCTTCAATTATCATAACTTTGATACTTTCGGGGAACATTGGGGACAATGTTCAGTTTAAGTGTAGGGAGGGAAAATAAAACGGGAACTTTGAAACTATGCTTATCCTTGACTATTTGCCTTGTCCAATTTCATTTGTGTAATAAACCATGAGAAATATCAGTTAGGGTAATTTTGGCACCAAATTTAAAAATTTTCATGACATGTAAGAGTGAGCCATTAGTCTTAATAAAGCGTCTCATGGATAGGAAGTTATATGACTAGCACAAAAACCCTTTACCACTTAAATTCCACCCAAAATGTGAGGATCGCCCTTAGATTTGTAGGAATTAAAGCATTCCACTTTAATGCTTCGAGTGTATACCAGTAGTATAATAGATTCTAGAACTTGTTTTGTGATGCATTCCGAGATTGCTAGTAAGACTACACTTGTGTAGTTAGGAATAACTAAATGATAAGAGGAATTAGGATAACCCTTGTTTGATACCCGTATTATAATTACTTCTTCCACATCGGTTGAGTAATTCCCCCACACCCTTGCGTTGTACTTATCTTTAGTACACGATACCCCTAGTTAACCCCTCAGATCCTATCCTTTTTGCGGTTCTCGTGATGTTTCGGTTTTCCGGAATATCAATGAAGAGCATTGTTTACAATCCACCCCTAAATGTACACCCAAATCGCCTTAGCCTACCTTGTATGCACTCACTTTTAGTGCATTATTGTTATCATACTAAACCATTAGTTTAATTATCTAGTTGCTTGCATAAGTTGCTAAGTCGAGTCATATCCTTTGTACACAGTTTTGGGACGATTGGGACTCATGGAAAAAGTTAAATTTTATGAAATGACGGGAAGGGAACGTTAAATTCAAATTCCCTTTATTTACGTAATAATGTACTCCAAGTGTTTTGATCTTTTCAATTCGGGTCAAATTAGTGTTAGAGTAATAAAAACTCAAGTGTAAGGATGTGCCTATAAATCCCTATTATTTTGATGTTATCGTAGAGGATGGTAGAGTAAAAGTGTATGAAAAAAAAATCGAACAAAATAGAAAAAAAGAGAAAAAGAAAAAAATAGAGTGTAAAAAAAATACAAAAAAAAACATACGGGCTACCATCCTACATCTATCTTTAAATTTATGTTCGTTTGTTTCAAGTTATCTAGAGTTTAGAGTGTCGAGTCTTGGCTTAGCAACGCCATTCTTCTCATGCTTGTAACATAAAGATTTTTGACTTGCCACCACTAAATCGCCTATCCCACCAAACCCTTTGTTTCCCTACCGTAAGCCTAACATTACAACCCTTTAAAAGACCTATTGGATAGTTTTTCCTATGTGCTTACGCCAAAGCGATGGAGGTTTGATCTAGTCTCAAGCCTATGGTAATCTATGTACTAGGACCGGTTAATGAGTGTTTATCTTCCATTTCCAACTTGATATATTTCATATACACCCGAGAGATGAGAGTATCCAAACACCACTTGTGAGGTGCTAGTATGTAATTTTCGTGCTTGTTATGACTTTTGTGGGGCTTATATGTGTTGTGAATCGTTCTAAACTAATGCTTCATGACCCCTAACTTATAAATTAATTGGCTAAACGCATATTTGCTTGAGGACAAGCAAATACCAAGTGTAGGGATATTTGATAAGGATTTAAAAGGTACAATTTTGAGGGGTCATTTAAGCCCTTAATTGATCACTTTTGTATCCGTTACTACTTAATTTCGTTCCTTTTCACTTTTTAGGTCTCTTGAAGGCAAATTGCTGGAATGACTCTTATTCGGACGAAAAGGCACGAATACACGAATAAAATGGCCCCAAGTCAATAATCGAGACACTCAAGCTGATGGAAAATGAAAGGGACGGCGTCACCGCTTATTTGCGACGCCGTCGCGACACATCTTGAGACGACTCAGAGAGCAAATTGCAAATTTATAAGTGACAAATCGAGTTTAAAAGAGTAGGCGTCACAACTCGTGACGACCTAGATTTGGATCGAGACGGCGTCGAGAGGTTGAAGCCGAAGCGGCACACGAGCATAAGGTGACGCCGTCACGAGTTGACGTGGCCTAGACGAAACCCTAATGGCGGCGACCGACGGCGTCACAATTAAAGAGTGACGCCATCGCATATTGTAACACTATATATAGAATCCAAATTTTCGCTTTTAAGGAGGTAGTTTTGTGGAGTAAAACCTAAACCGAACCAAGGTCGTCTTGGCGTTATCTTAGGGTTCCATACCCTATTTTACAACAAGATAAGTGTTTTACTTCATTAATACAACCATGTCTTCAATTGTTTGTGTGTATGCTTGCATGTTTTCCATGTCCGGCTAATTTACTTGTGTGTTTGCTTAGATCTATGAAACCTAGGTATTGAATATTCATTGGTTGTCTCTTATCTTAATTGTGATTGACCTAGTATTGCGATAGGTCATTCGTTGTGTTATAAATGCTTGATTAATCTTTGTTGAACCTTAGCTTATAGTTACTAGTGGAATTGTAGGCTAAATATCCAAAGATAACATTAGTGTTAAGTTTATGAATCCTAGAGATTTCGTAGTCATTAACCTTAGGTAGCTTCAAAGACTTAGGGATAAACGCATACCCTACGACCTTAGAAAACACAACACGTTAAGAATAAGGACGTGACAATTCAACCATCAATAGGAGATAACTAGGGAGTAATAAAATCTAAGTAAACGCATTTTTAATCATCATAAGAGCACAAAACAATAGACATAGACTACCCCTCACCTTAGTTTAGATAGTTAGATAAGTAGAGTAATCGATAGAAATACCAACCCCCCAAATCCAATACCCCGAGATTCGTACCTTTCAATATTCTAAAAAAATATAAAAAAGATAAAAAAAATAATCTTCCTCAACCCCAACCTTAGCGTAGTAATTAAAAATTTAAAGGTCATATGTAAACCTCTTTAAATTAATAAATTATTAATTTATCGATATAATAATATATTACTAAATTAATAAAATATCTCAATCTCAACGTTATTAATTTATAGAGGTTTTACTGTAGTGGTTTCATGGTCATTAGATACATAAACAAAGGCGCTCTTATCAATTAGTAATTCACCATGTTGTGACTAACACGTGTACTTATGCATAAAACAACGCTTAATCAAATTCCCCTCGATTACACTAGTATTGTTAAATTTAAACATATTTTTACAATCTTTACAAGGACACCAAATATATCGAGCTCCACTACTCGCCTGATTAGTTCCGGCAAATGCAATAAAAGTTTGCACACCCTCTACATATTCAGGGGTAGAACGTAAAATATCGTACATCCATTTTTGACACTCCATCTATAACTAAAAATAAAAATCATGAAATATGTATAAATAAAGAAAATTCCTTCACTTGTTTCTAACCTATTTTCATGTATGCTAACATTAATATGTTCGTAGCAGTCATTAGTTTTGTAAGTCATATGCCAAAGGATGCAATAATTTGAAACATTTTTGGCGAGAACCGTTCCAAGCAAAGATACATGCCCACGGTTGGTTTAATGGTTTATCATGGGTTTTTTGTGTGGCACAATCAAAAGTCACGTTTGTTTTAGAAAAAGAGGCCCACGGTTTGGCATGAAGGATGAATATGTTGCTATACTCAATTCCTATCATAAGTGGCTTGGATAGGAAAAGTTTTTCTAAATTTTTTTGTCTTCTTCTAAAAGTGATGGGAGCATGTTTAATATCAACCTCTAACTTTAATTTAAAATTTAATTTTTAATAAAAAATTTATTGATTTTCTTTTATATATATTTAAAATAATAGTATTATATCATTTAGAGTAAACTGCAGAAATCATCCCTGTGGTTTGTGTAAATTTGCAGATATCATCCCTATCTCAAACGTTCAGCAATAAACACCACCAAGTCCACAAACGTTTAGCAAAAATCATCCCTAAGCACTAACGAGGTTAGTTTTCCCCGTTTTCTAACCCACGTGCAATAACACGTGAGGGTATTATTGTCAATTAGTATCAGGGATGATTTTTGCAACATATCTCACACCCATTTCCCGCCCATTTCCCCACCTATATAATCTCTCTTATCTTGACCCCACACCATTTTTCCCCAAACCTGCTTTTCCCCTCAAACCCTAATTCGCCATAACCCTAATTATGAATAACCCAAAACTTTGTCATCTTTGTGCGGCACCAACAAGAATTACCACATCATGGACATCAATAAATCTAGGGCGGCGTTTCTTTATGTGCCCTAACTGTGGCTTTGATGATTGGATGGATCCTCCAATATGTCCAAGATCTGTGGCTATCATACCTGGGTTATTGAGGAGGATCAACAATGCTGAAGAAACAACTAGGTTGAATGCCTGTCAAGCTAGTAGGATGAAGATGCTATTGTGTTTAAGTTGGGTTTATTTTGTTTTGTATGTTGTCATTATGGGTTGAATGTAGGTCATGACTGGAAAAGTCAACTGGTTTCATGTGACTTTGTAGGTCTTATTATAGCTTTTTGTAATGTTATCTTATGTATGTCAACTGGTTTCATGTCATTATGCAATGTTTGTTGTGTATATTTATTGTTGTGTGTCATGTGTGTAGAATACAAGTGAATCATGACTGAAAACACAAATCAAAGAGTAAACTGCATAAAACACAAACCATAGTGACCCATAAAGTAAACCATGTCTACCATAAACTGCAAATACAAACTGCATAAAAAAGTTACCCATAAACTAAACCAAAACTGCAAATACCAAATAACCATCAAGTGACCCAAACTGCAAATACCAATTACCCATAAATTGATCCTAGTTACCATGGGCAAGTTAATTTCTTTTTAGACAGTTGGACAGGAAGCTATTAGTAAGCATACTTACTTTCCTGTTTTGAAGACAGTTGTGGTGGTCATCAAAGGTTTTTACTGTCCATGTTTCATCTTCACTGTTTTTGGATTTGGATATGTGACAGACCCATGGGCAAGTTAATTCTTCATATTGATATGCCCCTTTCTTCCCACCTACCTTTATTACTTGTAACTCTACCTTATTACTTGCACTTGTTTCCTTTACCCACTTTCCTCCAACATTCTTAAGCTTACTTGGACTTGAAACTGGTGGCCCTTTAGCCATTGGGCTAGACACAGTTGGCCCATCAAGTGTTGGATAAGTGCAGACTAGTGTTTTTCCTCTACACACAACCCTTATTCTAAACTTGTCATTTTTCCATGTATAAAGTTGTCTTCTAGTGGCCACAGACAGTGCATACACAGAATCTTTAATGGTTTTTTTATCACCAAATTCTTTACCAATATAAAATGGAAATGCACTCAATGGCATCAATACTTTTACTTTTCTCATGCTCTCTTCTAAGTTGTCTCATTGCTTTCTTTCTTTTCCTCCTTTTTCGAATCATCATTACTTTCAAAATCATCTAGATTCATTTGAACCGCATAATCATGCTCACCTTCTTTATCCGATACATTCTCGTGATCACATCCTACCCATTCAACCCCTTTATCAGTGTTTGCAAGAAACTCCTTCATATCAACTTCAACCTCATTCATCACATGATCCTCATCAACAATGTAGTCACTGTCTTCCTCTTCACTATCAACCTCTTCATCACTTTTAAGCTCTTCACTTTCAACCTCTTCTTGGCCACCATAACCATCCAATTCAGTATCACTTTCAACCTGTTCTTGCCCATCACCTTCTTGATCAATATCACTTATTGGTATACTAGGGGGTTCTGTGCTTATATTGGTTTCACTAAAAAAAAGGACCAAAATCATCATTCATAAGACTACCCTGACCAATATCAGTACCTTGCCTATCAGTACCCATAACACTTCCTTCTCCACTAGGCCATTCAATTGCTAATCTTTACCTTTTTTTGGTCACTCTCTTCTTAAGACTGTTTGGGTCCACTTCATCTGGTAGTTGTTCTATCATTACCTTTTGAGGTATCTTAAAGTAAGTTTCAAGACTTGTAAACCCATGTTCAACATAAACCTCAACTCTTTTACACTTATCTATATATTTTGTCATACCCAAAACATCTAAATCACTTCCTAATGCTTGCAGACCATAATCTAAATTGCTGTTGGGTATTTTGTAATGATAATACATGATTTCTTTTCTATCATAACCTAACATCACAATCATATCATTTAGCTCACTAATTGAAAACAAATCAGCATCTACCATATCAAAGTAGTTGAAACTCCCTGACTTGTATTTCCTATTCGGTGGGTCAGTGAAATATCCACCATGGTAAATCTTTATTGAGAACATGCTTGGATCATTCCCTGTAAAAAACAAACCACAATTCAAAACTAGGGTTAGATCATTACACAAACCACAATAAAAAAAACACAATATTGGGATTTGGGTATAACTTACTATATGCATGTACTTCATCAATCTCTTGATCTCTCGTACGAATATGCCACTCAGAAACAACCATTGCTTGAACTTATTTAGAGATTAGGGATTTAGGGTCTATGTTTGATCAGCATTAATGGTTTTGAGATTAACAGAGACGTGGTGGTGGTTTTTAAGATTGGTGGTTTTGAGTTTATCCCAATTCAGAAAGAAATAAAAGGGGAAAGATAATCAAGAATGACAATAATACCCTCACGTGTTATTGCACGTGGGGTAGAAAACGGGGAAAACTAACCTCGTTAGTGCTTAGGGATGATTTTTGCTAAACGTTTGTGGACTTGGTGGTGTTTATTGCTGAACGTTTGAGATAGGGATGATATCTGCAAATTTACACAAACCACAGGGATGATTTTTGCAGTTTACTCTATCATTTAAATATTTTCTCTCTCATATTTAAAAAATAAAAAAACTAACCCCAAATCTAAATCCTAATCCTAATCCAAATCTTAATCTAATTCCAAACCTCTTAACAAACCAAACAGGCCCTAAATATATGTTTTTTTGCGCGAATCTTTTAGTTTCACATGGATCAAGAAAGATAAGACTTTATTGATTGTTACAGTCAGATGTACTGTCGTACATATACATGTACAATATGTTTGTATTTGTAAGTTTGTACAAAGATAAAAATTGATTGTCTAACAAGTGCCCTAAGGGCATAGGATAAATGCATTAATTCAACACAAAATTTCCTTTTAAAGTGAAAAATGCATTTAATATACACTAATTAAAGTTATAAATTACCTTAATTAAATGTGATTTTGTATTTAACAAATGCAAACTTTCTTTGTTTAACACTTTAAACCAATGCCCTTACGGCATTGTTTAGACAATCCCAAAAAAAAACTACTAATATAATTACAAGTAAAGAGCTTGGAGGTCGATTTGTTAGACTTGACGCAAAAATGATTTATAGACCTAAAAATGTGACTACTTTTGTGCATAAATTGAAATGTTAGTGTCTTATTGGTTTGAGGAAACGCGAGTCTCTTTACTGTCCGGATGATGCCATAGATTAGGCATACTAGTATATTAGTGGCGTGCCAATCAATTCTTTTTCAAATTTGCACAAAACTGAATGTTCAATAATATTTAATGTTATTTGGTAGTATCTTGATTACTATACATAGAAAAGAGTTAAAAAAAAAATAAATAAATAAATAAATAAATAAATAGAGTAAAAAGAAACTTGCAAAATCTGTCCTTGTGATATGTTCAAATTGCAGCACAGTGTTTATTTTCTCGAAAGTGTCAACGTCGTCCTTGTTGGAAACCTTTTGTGCATATATTATCCATGTTTGAAAGTGAAATGACTTGAAATGACTTTTCGTTTAGTAAAACTTTGTCATTTCACTTTGAAACATGGACGACATCCGCACAATTGTTTCCCACACTACAGACGGACCGCGCCTTGCAATTTGGACATATTGCATAGACGATTTTTGTAATTTACCCAAGAGTTAATTAGTCGTTTGTATCTTGAGTAGTTAAACTAGACACGTCTTTTTGTGAGAGAAAACACATATATACAACTTTTAGCATGATGTAACGTCTAGCTTAATGCAAAACTTGGTAAAAGATATTTGCATCGCATAAGTATATATAGAGTCACTAAATAACTCTAGATTACAGCTTCATCATATCTTATATAAAAACGACATTGTAATGCTCTTATTATTATTGGCATGAACTTATCACTGGCCTATTGATAAACTTTATTAATTATACCCCCTTCATCGATCACATACATTCAAAACATCGTAGACTTGATCGAGCACTCCTTAACGCGCAGATGGCATTTGCTTGGGATATTCTGCGCCTTCTTCAAAATCTGTTGTTGTTGATGCTCACCACCAGCACGGTGTCCACTTTGTTGCTCCCTTTGAGCTAGTTGAAAAGCCAAACGAACCGCCTTGCACTGACACTCCTCGTCCACTCCTCTTAGCTCTTCGCAACACTCGAACAATTGCTCCTCTTCTTGTTCTTGCCTAGGGTCCATGACAGGCATCTTCAGGAGGTCGCCCGCGTAAGGAGAGCTTTTTGTTAGGTACTTCTTACAGTCCCTTACCTGCATAGACAAGCCACAAATTATAACCTACTCAGTAGTTGTAAAAAATAACACCATTTGTATTTAACGAGTTTGTAACTATATCTTTATGCTTAAACAACAAGGACAAAATGTTTGGTGTCATCACGTACCCATTCTTTCTGGACCTGCCTGTGGCAAGTCTGTTGCTCTTCGTCGGCAAAGATAAAGTCACCGACTCCGATTGTCGTGGTGGTAATGGTGGTCCTTAACGCGGTCACCGAAGTAAACGCGACAAGGGTGGCCAAAGCAATTGCTAGTATAGCAAGTTTCGCCATTGTGAGGTGGTGTGATTATCTAGGGTTAGTTGAAGTTGCTATTTATGGTGGAATAATTGGGTTCATATTAAGAGTTGGGGTTGCCACATGGAGGATTTTGGTGACATGTCACTGACACGTTTAAGGTTTTCTACGTCAAATAGTCTGATGTGGAAACGGTGGTTTTGTTTGGGTTTGATATTTGTGCATGGGATGCCACGTGTTTGTTTGGAAAGTGCACAAGTGGAAATGAAGTGTTTTTCATGATGATTTGAACATGTAATTTATAGTAACTTCTAAGTATAGATTTTTCATTTTGGTTTTGGTGTAGATTTTTCACTATTTTTGATTTTTGATTTTGTTCCGTTCAACTTAAAACCGACAAAACACACATAAACACACCTAAACAAAACCGAATTGACCATATTTGGTTCGGTTTTGGTTTAGGTTTTTCACAATTTTTTATTTTCGATTTTGTTAGTTCGGGTCGGGTCGGGTCGGATAAGACCGATGCTCAGCCCTAATAGAATCATGCTTTACAAGAATAAGTAGAACATGGTACGCACATATTACCGACGACACAATGTCGTCGGCAATATACACTAAACGACAAAAATATGCTTGACCAAGCCTCAGGTGCGTTGAATTTTTATGCCCAAATTCTACCGACGACATTTCGTCGACAACATATTGGTCAAATTGGATTTTTCCCCCGCCTTTAAATAATTGTGAATAGTTGGGCGGGATTAACCCCGCCAACTTTGTACCGACGACATGTCGTCTGGAATATATATAATAAACAAATTATCCCACTTAGAGTTTGATTAGCGTTAATCCTTGTAATTAGTGTTTAGATCCCAACGACATATCGTCGGGATGTATTTATGTCAAATTTGGCCTTCCCCTGCTTGTAAATAATAGAGAATAATTGGGCAGGATTTTTTCCCGCTAGTTTTTTACCGACGACATCTCGTCGGTATTTTTTCCCACCTTATTGCAACTTTATCCCGCCAATTTTTTACTTATATATAACAAATCATCCTCAATAAAACAAAACACACACATAACCCAATCGTCAATTCTCACAAAACACATATAACAATGGTTGGTTATACGTCGGAAGAGGAGTGGTCAAAGGTTTTATCAAACATACCACTCTTTGATAAAGCTCTTAATAGATATGGCGATGAAATTATTGAGGAATATGGTTCTTATAAGAACATTAGCCCGTGTATGAGAGATGTCATTCTGAAATGGTTAAGGAAAAAGCCATACTACAGACAAATGTTGGCCGATGCTGATAGTGAAAGAATGGAGGCAAAAGTCGATGAACTGAGAATGAGGATAACAAATCTTGAAGATTTGTTTGAACATTTCATCAAGCAAAGCAGGTTCTAGCAAAGTGGGAAAAGGTGGTGCAGGTTCAAGCAAAGGGAAAAGTCGATGAACTGCGATGTTTGTTATGGTCTATGTCGTGTGTTTCGTTTGCTTGTCAAGTTGTTTTGTTTGAGTTGTTTCGTTTGCTTGTCGAGTTGTTTCGTTTGCTTGTCTAGTAGTTTCATTTGAGTCTGTATGAAATGTATGTGGTTGAGAACTCTTGCATGTTGAATAAAAGGTTTGCCTTCGTGTTTGTTAATTGTGATATTGTTCTTTCAATTTCAGCATTTATGCATATGTAATTTAGGTGTTGGAAAATTGCATATTTGAAATACCCTACTGTTTAAAGGAGTGTTTGGATATGGATTTAACAAGCAGATGATTAATGTCAAATACCAAGTGTAAAATATATATACGAATTATATTACAAAGCGGATTACATTACAAATCAAATTACATTACAAGCATATGATTGAGTCTGTTTAAAAGGGTGTTTGGATATGTAAAATACATACGAATTACATTACAAATCAATAAACATTCAAACATTAATTAAAGCATACGGAATTACATGACAAATCAAAAATCGTCCAACATTAAAGCATACAAATTACTCCAAACTAAGATTTTCCATGTCATTATAAAGGTCATGAAATAGGGCAGCTAAATCAACTGTGTGCTTGTTGGGATGCATATACACTTCTAGCATTTTATCGAGTACCTTTATCTTGTGATTCAGTTTGATGCTGTTTGAGCACTCTACATTTCCAGGACTCGATGTTGAAGGTCATGCATAGTATGTTGGAGTTCGTGAAGGTCCTGCGGAATGATTTTGAGGCATTGAAGGAGCAGGAGAACCGGTCACTAAATAGAGTCGTTCCTCCTTCCATTAAAAAAACCACATCCAAAATCCGTTGTCCCGAGCTGTTAAATAGTAAAAAAATATATTTTTAACATGTAACCAAATTATTTATATATTACACAAAAAAAATGTAATTGTTCACCTTTGATCGGGGACATGCATAGTATAAATTACCACATGTGTCACTTTTATGCGATTTTTGCAGAATTATATCTCCATGTCTACGACGACAAGCAAAAGCTTGAAATTGCGCCATCCTAGGCATGATAAGCGTGTTTATGTTAGTGGTTGTGAGAATAAGATATTAATGAGTTTGTGTGGATAAGAGCAGATCTGCTGTCATATATATAGCAAAAAATAGAGCTTTTAATGGGAAGTGTTGGAGCCAAAAATTTGGCGGGAAATTTTGGTGGGAAATAGATATCATCGCCACCACTTGTAACAGCTTCTGCCACCACCCTTGGGACTTTCCCTAGACATATGGCCACTCTCACCACACTTGTAACAACTTCTGCCATCACTACCACCACCCTTGGAACATTCCCTAGACATATGGCCACTCTTGCCACACTTGTAACAACTTCTGCCACCACCACCACCACCCTTAGGACAATCCATAGACATATGGCTTCTCTCTCCACACTTATACCAGCTTCTACCACTACCACAACCCTTGCGACATTCCCTATATACATATAGCCACTCTCGCCACACTTGTAACAGCTTCTGCCACCACCGCCACCACCCTTGGGGCATTCCCTAGATATATGGCCACTCTCGCCACACTTGTAACAGCTTAAGCCTTTGGACTTTCCCTAGACATATGGCCACTCTCGCCACACTTGTAACAGCTTCTGCCACCACCGCCATCACCCTTGGGACATTCCCTAGACATATGGTCACTCTCGCCACACTAATAACAGCTTCTGCCACCACCGCCACCAACCGGAAGAAGAACAAGATCTACAGCCGGCATGAATTTCGGTCATTGACCGCATCTCGAGATCGATACGTAAGACACATTATGATTATTTTACATATTGTTCTTTATATATATGGTGTTTGATTTGTTGTTTTTAATTTGTTTCATCTTATATGCATGTGTATATACAGTTTTAGACGCACGAGCCTCATGAGCACCCGTCCCTCATACAGAGCTATCACGAAACGCATTGCATTGACGGGGTATGGTTGCAGGATGAGGCACGATGTTTGATACGTAAGTACCAGTCTTTTTATTCATATATATTTTTTAATTTTCTATTTTATTTTTTATTTTTTTGTAAGCGGATGTGATAGCAAAAGGTTATAGACGTGATTACAAAATACATTAGAGTTTAATAGATTATGCCTACATGTAGTAATTAGTAACTTTCTTGTTTATTTAAGTCATTTAACCCGTTTTGACCCATTTTAGCCCAAACAAGTACACGTTATGCTAAAATGGGTCCAAATGGGTGAAACGAGTGTAATATAAACGGCAAAGTTACTTATTAGCACACATTTGTGCTAATAAGTAACTTTGTCGTTTATATTACACCCGTTTCACCCAATTTAGCCGATACATGTACTAATACGTAACTTTCTCGTTTATTTAAGTCATTTAACCTGTTTTGACCCATTTTAGCCCAAACATGTACACGTTATGCTATAATGGTCAAAATAGGTGAAATTGGTGTAATATAAATGACAAGGTTACTTATTGGCACACTTTTGGGCTAATAAGTAACTTTGTCGTTTATATTACACCCGTTTCACCTATTTTAGCCGATACATGTACTAATAAGTAAATTTATTGTTTATTTAAATCATTTAACCTATTAATTGATTTATTGATGTACATAATGTACTAACCCGACGAATATATTAATTAAATCTTTTTTTTCAACTTTTGCAGGAAGAGATGTGTCGCCTACGGGATCTGGGAGTGATGTGACACACGGTAATTTTCCAACTATTATTTAATAATAAACGATAAATTTATTATTACTAAACCTATTAAATTAAGCATAGACGAGCTTACATAACTAAAATGGGTAGCTAACCCGCACACTGTACCCTACAATAGATCATTAACATTTCATAATTTCATTAGGAATTGCAAAGATATTATTTCCTTACATTTACTGATGAGTAGAAATTTAAAACGAGAGGTTATCTCGTTTCTATTAAAAACTCGACACCACACGCGTACCGACACTACAGTAGAGGCAGACCAAACTTTTAATAAATTCCCGGAGTAGAAAATTTTGTGTTTATAATATCTTCATGATAAAGCGTTCAGAAAACGTCATGTCATAATTTTACTGAACCGTAACACCACAACTGCGGTTTAACTCGGCAGGACGCAGAGTACACAATACAATTAAATGTGACTAATAAAACTTATGCTAACCACTACCCCCTTTATATTAATTATTTTTTCCTGTGCTCTGTCTTCTCGTTTCCCTCACCCACGCCCCATATCAAATAATATCATCTTCTATCCCTATCCTAGGGTTAGCCACCATTAATAGATCCATAAAAAATGGAACTTTTACAAACCCCTTTCTCCCATGGCTTCCCAAGACTAAGAGCAAAATGGGTACTTCCTTGTTTTTTCCTCCTCTACGCGCCCCAACCGCCGGTCAAGCCCCCCCAAGCATAGGGTTAGATGCAATAAAACATCACCATCTCCCTTTCTCTCATTCCCATGATGAGTCACGGGCACACCTTGGAGAAGAGGATTGACAAAGAGTTTTGGCAAGTTCATCCCTCCACAGATTCGAGGCCAAGAAAGCAATGGCCAACCGTTCTTCTTCTTTCCTTTATATGTAAGCCACCAAATCCTCAAGGAACCCACACACACTCCTCAAATTGGGTACAAACATATTGTAAGATTTATGTTATAAGGGTTTCGTTGGGAGATAGTTGTGGGTTTTTGCTAGGAATTTAGAAAACTATTTTAAACTCTAATGATGATACACAAGCAATATTAACCTAAACATTTCAAAACATTTGAACGCAATTACACTTCGCCGAGTCTTAAACTAGAACTATGAACTAAACTTGCCCTACTTATATAGGTCGCGTATCGGGGGTGGTTACACAATACTCTTTGACTTTCACCATCAGACTGATGTTTGCTGAGATGAGTTTATAGCCCCGCTTTTACTTTCATAAATTGTTTACTAAATTAAGGGCTGAGAAAATACGCAAAACTTTTAAGGACCAAAACTGTTGCATGATTACTATTACGTGGTTTAGCCTAAGCCCCTAAATCCCAAAATGCCCAAACTCATGAACCGTCAATTCCTGCTGGGAAGCACGAATGTTATAAATAGATCTATTAGGGGTGACTCCCCCATTCAGTTGGCCATACATAGGTCAAGGCGAAACGTATAGCATGTCGGAATTGAGTGTAACAAGATAAACACTCGCAATGGGCCCCATTAGTATGACTACATTTTGCATACATAACTATCGTAGCTTCGGTTGCAGGAACTTATTGCTAGCGTAATAGACACTCATTCATATGGCATTATATTCATTGTAATGTACATATGTTTTACTTATGGTCCTTCTATACTGTTAAAACTACAAACCTATGAACTCACCAGCTTTTTGCTGACTTTTTAGCCTATTTTTCTCAGGTGTTTAATCTGTTAGGTTGATGTAAGGTTTAGCAAGGAAAAGGTCGTAGACTACCTACTGAAGTGTTTTCACACATAACTATGACTTGTTGTATGGGACAACTAAACTTATGGGCCTTATTTTTCATATTGAACTTGATTGTAAACTTTGGTAAAACAAATTTAATGTATTAAAAGGGAATATGTATTGACATATCGTGGAAAACTGGAAGAAGGGGGTTGAATAGTTTTACCAATTAAAACTTCCTTTTAAACTATTTAGATCGACTTATGTCAATCTATTTGGTTGTGTGTGTTGGATGTTGATAAACAAGCATATAAAGATATGTAATGAAAAGATAAGAGTAAGAAGCACAAAACCACAACGCAGTATTTATAGTGGTTCGGCTACAAGGACACCTTCCTTGCCTACTCCACTCCCGAGTCACCTACTCGAGAGTTCGTAAACACTACACCAATCTCCTTATGGCGGAGAAGCCTTCTGGCGTCGCCTACCCTTTTTCGGTGCTAGGCTAACCACGGGTTCTTTCACTCCAAGGTGAACCAAACCTACACAACGTCGCCTACCCTTTATAAGGTACTAGGCTAAGTACCTAGTTCTTTCACACCAAGGTGAACTACACCTTCACAACGTCGCCTACCCTTTATTAGGTACTAGGCTAAGCACCTAGTTCCATTGCAATGGAGGAACTACTACCACACTACACCAACGACTAATCCCAAAGGAGATCTACTCCTTTACAACATCATCAAGGACATCAATATCCTTGAATCTAATGCTAGTCTATCTTGTACATCGAAACACACCATATCGAATGTACATCTAAGGCACCTTTCACTAATGCCTTTGACTAGATCTACAAGACACCTTTCACTAATGTCTTGTGTCTTCACTTCTAAGCACTTTTCACTAATGCTTCAAGTCTTGACTTCTAAGCACCTTTTACTAATGCTTCTTGTCTTGACTTCTAAGCACCTACCACAAGTGCTTATGCTATAGGCGATAGATACCCTTCACTAATATCTTCGTCTTGACACTTGAGACATCTTTCACTAATGTCTTCAACACTACACTTCTTTGAAGAAAGAAAGGAATCATCAACAAGAAGACTTCAGTAGCCTTGATGATGAGGAAGCATGGCAACTCATGGACTTGAGCTTGCTCGACTTCAAAGGTGGTGATCTTGCCTTTAAGAGGAACCTAAAAGATCACACAAAAACAAAACTACAAACATAGATCTCTTGGATCTAAGGTTAGTGAGATTTAACTCAGGGGAGAAAGTGTGTTAGAAAGGGGTAAGAAATAATGAAGAAATGGCTCACTATTTATAGAGGAAAAATCCTATTGTTCCCCGGATCCCACGGATCCCTTCCACAAGGGATCCGGCTAGCACAAAGCTAGGGATCCGTGGGCAGCTCCCTTTGCCCATGGGTATTTTGGTTATGGGTCATGGGTCATGGGTTGAACCATGGATCTTTGGCTAGATACAATGTATCTTTGAGTGCAATGCACTTAGTCACTTGGGTATGGGTTGATCCATGGGTTATGGATATTATCCATGTATGATATAAGCATGATGTCATGCAATGGGTTATGGGTCAAGATCCATGGGTTATGGGCTTTGGGTTGTACTGACTACATTCAATGTATTTGCCCAATGGGTTGTGATACTTAAGTTTCTACCCATTTATATTACCCAATATACTACATACTAGTTATGTGTATATTTTATCCAAATATGTAAACACTAGTTGTTGTACATATGTATTACTTAAATCATAAAATCACTTATACTTGTTTTAGTGTTTTATGTGAAAATGTGAATATGTTAGAAACTATTAGTTCAAACCATTTACGTATTTTATTTGTTTCGTTAATATGATTTTCGTTTGTTATCGACAAAACATTAGAAGATCGTAAAATATAAATAAGCGTTTTACGGCTTATTTGTATTAACAATCTCCCCTTTTGTTGATGACAAAACATAAAATTATTTTAAGGAAAAGCTAAAATTGTAAAAGTTTGAATTGTAGTTTTACTTTCTTCTCCCCTTTTGTCGAAACAAAAGTGTTTGAAGAAAGCAACACATTGTTTTAAGAAAAACATGTGAAAAAGAAAGAAAAAAATAGAGAGCAAGTAGCAGGAACGGATCTCGTCTTTACTCCCCTTGACGAGTCCATCCCTATGTAAGGCGTCAAGAAAGTGATACTAATCTAGTTTGTTTGCAAGTAAGTTTGCAAAGATTTCGTCTAAGTGGCGAATGTGCTCCCCTTGATGATTGCAATTATGCACGGGATGTCACGAAATGTAAACCTAGTATTGCAAGTAATTTGCAATGTATTGCTTTGACATAAAGCTCCCCAGCTTTAGGATGTCAAAGTCTTCATGTGTAAATTGAATAACTACAAAACAAAGATTAGAAAGCAAGTATAATTCACAATTTCACGCAAATGTGGTTCAAGTTAGTAGAAAGAAAACTTTACGTCTCACGGATCCACGGTTCCCTCTAGTAGGGATCCGTCTAGGCAATCGAGGGATCCGTAGTAGTGATTAATTTTGAGCAATGGTGATATAACAAGTAATGTTATCACAAAAATGAGATATGAATACAAGGTAATCATATGCTCAGAAAAATAGCAAGTAGCATGTAATTCCATTTAATAAAACTAGAGTTATGATATACATGACTCTAAAAACTAAGAAAATAGACAATACATGACTAGGAATTTCTAGACCAACTAACGCTTGATGCTAGGACACCACTAAAATCTTCTAGCTCAAGTTTTGTTTAGGTTTAATCTTGTCGAAACGTTCGAGGAGATGATAGAACATGAAACGTTGGTCTTCTCGTACTTCATGTATCAAACTTTCAACATGTTGACAATGATAGCAATCTTTGTCATGGCTAGGTAGTGGTGGTGGAAGAAATGAAATAGCTTGATGCGAAGGATCAAGTGAAGCGGCAATGGAGCTTCAAGCGATGGAGGATTGGTGGAGGTACATTTGAGAATGACTCGACCAAGAATGATGGTGGTGGTAGAGAAGTGTCAACTTCCATATGATCGGGTGGTTGACTTTGATGATTTCTCATAATCCAAATGGGATTATATGATGGAAGCGGCGAAAAGGAAGCGGAGCAAGTGTTGACTCAACACCTTGATTTTGAACCATTATTCCTCTAATGAGGAGAATGTTGTCGTGAGCGGATGAGGCGGCCTAGGAGGCAAGTCCTCTAAATTGTAGAGATGTGGTGATGATAGTGGGGATGTAAATGAAATAGCTCTAGGAACCAATGGTGATGGTTTAGTGGAGATAATATTGTTTGGCCTAGGAGGTATGGTGGTGTTTGGTATTGGTAGTTTTGTGGGTACTATCCTTTTAGGAATTGGTTTGATTGGATGAGGAAGAATCCTATCATTTGTTGGCTTGACCGGAGATGATTCGGTTGAAGAGATTTCGTGTATAACACGAGCCTTTTTCATGGGTGGTTCTTTGGTGGATAAGTTACTACTTGGGGTTTTCCTCATGATGAGATGATTTCAAGAGGTTGCAAGAGCTGAAAGTTAGGATGAGAGTGATGACTATGGAGGTTCTAACAAAGTGGTTTATAAACCAAGAGATTTGGCAAGTGCATTTAAGCCTTAAGCCACTAGGATTCATTGGAATGTGATGATTAACATGCACAAGAGTCAACTTGAGAGGTTGTCTTGATCTAGGAATTCATTTAAGATGAGATGGAGTGTTTGAGTTAGGAAGATGAGTTGAAATGATTGTTTTAGCAAGATTTGACATAAAGCGTCATCCGGATCCCACGGTTCCTTCCTTAGAGGGATCCGTCTAGGCTAATCCTAGGGATCCGGCTTTCGTGATTATGAAAGAGTGGAAATGATGTTTCTAAGATCTAAGACCTATATCATCTTGAGTGTTTGATCCTCTAAGTGTTTTAAATGAAGGGTGCTTGAGTACTTGAAGGTAATGAATGATGTAGCTAATGATTGTTATTTATGGAAGGATTTGGAACTTTCAAGAGTACCAATGGATGAGCAAGGATGACACTAAAGATTTAGAGTGTCAATTGAAGCTAAATGATCCTAGAGATCGGGTTGTGTCTTAGGATAGTGTTTTGGAAAATATCCTAGAAGCTTTGAGATGGGAAAACTAGATTTTGATCAACTTTGATCAATTTTGAGGTGAGGATGATTTATGATCAATTTTGTCATAATCGAAAGATTTCTAAGACTAGATGTGAGGGATCAAGTAAAAAATGAAGTGTGAGTTTAAGAGCGGAAGAGTAATGGATTAAAAACGAAACGGTAGATCTACAAGCTTCTTAGAGTGTGATCTAGGTGAGTTATGTAAAAGATCAACCTATCTTGATAAGGACTTAATTTACCTTAAGACACTATGTTTAGCTTAGTGTGAGGTATTCTAAGGATATGGTTGAAATATAATGCTTGCAATTGCATTTTACATTTTGCGGATCCACGGTTCCCTAAGTGTAGGGATCCGTCTAGCACAATCTTTGGGATCCGCCTATCTCGCTCGTGAGGACCTTTACTAAAGGTATGCAATGATCTTGACAATGCATTATATCTCAAGGATAGTCTAAAGGAGTTCTAATACTAAGATATCAAATGTAAGATGTTTTATTTCATGAAAGAAATTGGATTACATTGATAGAGCATGAGTACAAGAGAATTGATCCTATTTTGGAATACTACTAGGTTTCTTGAGTGTTTTCGCTAGGAGGATCATTATGTGATTGATGAGTGTTGGTGGAATCAAGAATGAAGAAAGTCTTCATGAGAGATATGTTTAGCGGTTCCATCATCTTGTTCACAAATGCGTACAACGGACTTTGAAATTGAGGATGGAAGTGCATAACATTATGATAGGCGTGTCAAGAACATTCCATAAGGGATGAGTTTATTCTTGGAGCCTTGAAGATTTGCAATTCGCCTTGCGAAGAAGTAGGCGAGATTGTATGGTTGTTGTGTTAGCAAGCGATTACAACATGTGAGCACAACAAGCGGGAAGAATTTCTCGATTTCCCTAAGACTCAAACATTTTCACGTGGGATGAGTGCAAGAGGCTTGTACTCTTCTCGGATATCCTTGTAAAGATAATGTTTGGATCGGAGTAATATGGTCGAGGTTTGCATATTATGCGATTTAAATCTTCGGAGAGGGTATGTGTGAACAATATGGACTATTTTCTTCACGAAAGTTGAAGAGAGAATCAAGAGACCAATCTTGGTGAAGGCACATTGTCCATGATTTGGAATCCGGAGGATGTGAGCAAAATGCCCAAGGGTTAGAGTGAACTTTTGGTTTTGATATAAAACCAAAGAGATGAAAGCGATCCTCGTTACGAGCGAGTTCGACTTGACGGAAGAATTCCATTATGAACCTTGGACATATCTTCTCGTTGATTTCAAGAAGACATTCTAGTCCTATGGCTCGGAAGGAGGTATTGATACCTTCTTGAATTGTAGAGAGGTGTCTACAATCGTCCTTCGTGGAAGTGCGGTTTCGAGATTATTGAACGGACATGATTGCGGTGTGTTGGGTTCGAGAGAGATGTTCGGAGTGTAGACGCTAGTGAGTGAAAAATCAAACTCATATTCATGCGTCATAGTTGAACCTATAGAAATGATGGGTTAATAAGAGGTGATGTTTATGGTCGACCTATAATTATCTAACGTTTTTATTAGATTTTTATTAACAATGATTTTTAAACAAGAAAGATACTTGACTCACTTACGGTTTTGACGTTCAAGTGGAGTATTACTTCTAGAAGAAAAATGGTTTTTAATTTGCATGAAAAACTGTTCTCCAGTAGGACGGATCCCATGGTTCCTTTTCAAAAGGGATCCGGCTAGTATAACTTCCGGGATCCGTGGATCTGTAGTAAAAGAAACAAATTTGATAAAAACATAGGTTTTACATTTTTATACCACGAGAAGTGTTCTATCCTACATTTTCTTTTAGCATGCACACATGACTTCTAATGTATCACGAAGGAATATGAAACATATAAATCACAAGAAAATAAATAATAACAAAGATAACAAGATTATTAGTAATATTGCATTTCAATGCTAAGGATGATACAAAGGATTGGGTATATGATCCCAATGTAGATTAACAACACAAAGTAAATGTCTCCATATGTGAACTTCATCATAGGGAACACAAGTGCGATGAGTGTTAAGGCGATGAGCACGAGTGCGATGTAAACCATGTTGATGACGGATCTTCTTGGTTTCGGTTGAGATGGAATGAGGAGGAAGATGAAGTTTTTGAGTGAGAGGAAATTTTTGAAATTGGAAGATTTGAAAAAGTGAGGGTTTGATAGAGTGGTCGACGATGGGAGTATTTATGGGGAAGGAGGAATTTTGAAATTAGTGTTTTGTTTTATTATTGGATTAAAAGAAAACAAAACATAAGTTTTATATACCACGACTTTAGGCGAGAAATAAGACACGTATGTAAGAAAAAGGCTTCTAATGAAGCTTCATGTAAAACATGTAATTTGCACAAAAGATAATCATATAAATACCTAAATAGGTATACTTAATTATCAAGCAAAGTAAAAGAAAATCATACCTCTAGCGCACTTAGGAATGTCTTTACAAATGACACAACAAATGTCACTTAGACTATTCCCGCTCCTTTGCGTTTAAGATACCTTCTTAAGGAAGGTATTCTTGTTACCAAGCGACTCCTAAAGCTTGGTGGGTATGAGCTTTGACTAATCAACATGACAAAGAAGATTAGTGCAATTAAATGAAAAAATAAATAGGAAAAATGTTGTTATCAAATCAACATCCAAACATATAGTTTTAAAAGACATGGTGTTTGTTTTTATGAAAAACCTTCTTTGTAGTTTTCAATTAACCATGGATCGTATCAAGTTTTAAAGTACAATATACTTCAAGAAACTTGGTAACGAAGCTCGATGCCAATTGTGGAAAACTAGAAGGGGTTGAATAGTTTTACCAATTAAAACTTCCTTTTAAACTATTTAGATCGACTTATGTCAATCTATTTGGTTGTGTGTGTTGGATGTTGATAAACAAGCATATAAAGATATGTAATGAAAAGATAAGAGTAAAAGCACAAAACCACAGCAGTATTTATAGTGGTTCGGCTACAAGGACACCTTCCTTGCCTACTCCACTCCCGAGTCACCTACTCGAGAGTTCGTAAACACTACACCAATCTCCTTATGGCGGAGAAGCCTTCACTGGCGTCGCCTACCCTTTTTCGGTGCTAGGCTAACCACGGGTTCTTTCACTCCAAGGTGAACCAAACCTACACAACGTCGCCTACCCTTTATAAGGTACTAGGCTAAGTACCTAGTTCTTTCACACCAAGGTGAACTACACCTTCTGGCGTCGCCTACCCTTTATTAGGTACTAGGCTAAGCACCTAGTTCCATTGCAATGGAGGAACTACTACCACACTACACCAACGACTAATCCCAAAGGAGATCTACTCCTTTACAACATCATCAAGGACATCAATATCCTTGGATCTAATGCTAGTCTATCTAGTACATGAAACACACCATATCGAATGTACATCTAAGGCACCTTTCACTAATGCCTTTGACTAGATCTACAAGACACCTTTCACTAATGTCTTGTGTCTTCACTTCTAAGCACCTTTCACTAATGCTTCAAGTCTTGACTTCTAAGCACCTTTCACTAATGCTTCCTTGTCTTGACTTCTAAGCACCTACCACAAGTGCTTATGCTATAGGCGATAGATACCCTTCACTAATATCTTCGTCTTGACACTTGAGACATCTTTCACTAATGTCTTCAACACTACACTTCTTTGAAGAAAGAAAGGAATCATCAACAAGAAGACTTGATAGCCTTGATGATGAGGAAGCTTGGCAACTCATGGACTTGAGCTTGCTTCGACTTCAAAGGTGGTGATCTTGCCTTTAAGAGGAACCTAAAAGATCACACAAAAACAAAACTACAAACATAGATCTCTTGGATCTAAGGTTAGTGAGATTTAACTCGGGGAGAAAGTGTGTTAGAAAGGGTGAGAAATAATGAAGAAATGGCTCACTATTTATAGAGGAAAAATCCTCTTGTTCCCGGATCCCGGATCCCTACCACAAGGATCCGGCTAGCGTTAAGCTAGGGATCCGTGGGCGCTCCCTTTGCCCATGGGTATTTTGGTTATGGGTCATGGGTCATGGGTTGAACCATGGATCTTTGGCTAGATACAATGTATCTTTGAGTGCAATGCACTTAGTCACTTGGGTATGGGTTGATCCATGGGTTATGGATATTATCCATGTATGATATAAGCATGATGTCATGCAATGGGTTATGGGTCAAGATCCATGGGTTATGGGCTTTGGGTTGTACCCAACTACATTCAATGTATTTGCCCAATGGGTTGTGATACTTAAGTTTCTACCCATTTATATTACCCAATATACTACATACTAGTTATGTGTATATTTTATCCAAATATGTAAACACTAGTTGTTGTACATATGTATTACTTAAATCATAAAATCACTTATACTTGTTTTAGTGTTTTATGTGAAAATGTGAATATGTTAGAAACTATTAGTTCAAACCATTTACGTATTTTATTTGTTTCGTTAATATGATTTTAACGTTTGTTATCGACAAAACATTAGAAGATCGTAAAATATAAATAAGTTGACTTTGTGACTCACTATAATTTACTCCTGCTACGCACAACAATTCTCTAGTCATTCATTAACACAACTAAACATTCTTCCTACCCCTTGTATGGCAGGCTATGTGTTTCAACAGACACCTCAATATCTTGTCACCGTCATCGCTTAGTTTCTACAGGTTCCTTTATTACTCATAGCTGTTCTGTTATCTTTACTATCTCAAATAACAATGATGGCATTATCATGTTGCCTTTCTTTAATTGTGATTTGAAGTTGGTTGATTCCCGACTTCCCCACACGATGTGCTCCTTCGGCGAGGGGAGGATCTAGCATAAGACCAGGGTATGCACGTGCATACCATGTGTAAAATCTTAAAAGTGTAATTTTTTTTTCCAATAGTTAATTAGTACAAAATACATTATTTACAAGTGCACACCTTTTAAAATACTGAAAAATTATCAATGCATACACATAAATTTTAAAAAAGAGAAAAAAAAGGAAGAAAAAGAAGAAAAAGTAAGTATGACTGGTAAACTTCAACGGATTGGAGCAGTATGTTGAAGAAGAAGAAGAAGAAAGGTTAAAATGTCAAATGGTATTTATGTGTCTTTGGATACGTGGATATTTATTTTATTTATTTTTTATTATTTTTATAAGTTAATTATGTGAAGTTAGCTGTTTCAAAATACCCATCAAACATTGTAAAATATTTCAAAATACCCATCAAACTTTGTTAGATGTTCACTTGTCAGACATGAACTCAATCTGATGTGAATCATAACGGTACAAATTTATGACATGGCACATACATTTGTCGTTGACGTGGATTTTGAAGGTAAAAAAACGGGTTTTTGTTGATATCAACACAAAATAAACAAAGTTTGATGGGTATTGTGGTATTTTATTGGTTCATAATTGATATGCGAACATTTGAGAAAGTTCGTTTCTATTAGATGCCATTAACCCCAAAAAAAATGGGTGATTGAGTTCTCGATGGTGATTCTGTTTGAATGGGCTTGAAATTAATTGGATATACTAAATTAAGGGTATATCAGTCGTTTTACATTAAATCTTAATGTACAAATAAAAAATCTCCGTGTACATATCATCACCCATTTTAGAATCATATGCGATAAACATTTTGTTGTTAATAGGGGTGTTCATCGGTTCAATTATCAAGTTCATCAGCGTATTTGGTTCGGTTAGTTCGTTTAAAAATTTTTCTAGGTAAAACGAAGACCGAGTCGAACAAAATTCAAATTAGATTAAACCGAACTGAATAACCGAAAACCTTACCGAATAACCCGAATTACATAATTTTTAATTATTTATTTATTTAATGATATAGTTTTTTAGTGTACCAAAACAAATTTCAAGCTTAATAAATGTTATATTTATACTATCAAGGTATATATATATATATATATATATATATATATATATATATATATATATATATATATATATATATATATATATATATACATGTGAATTCGGCTTTCGGTTCGGTTTTAATTTTGCCAATCATAATCGAACTATATATATATATATATATATATATATATATATATATATATATATATATATATATATATACATGTGAATTCAACGGGTTGGAGCAGTATGTTGAAGAAGAAGAAGAAAGGTTAAAATGTCAAATGGTATTTATGTGTCTTTGGATACGTGGATATTATTTTATTTATTTTTTATTATTTTTATAAGTTAATTATGTGAAGTTAGCTGTTTCAAAATACCCATCAAACATTGTAAAATATTTCAAAATACCCATCAAACTTTGTTAGATGTTCACTTATCAGACATGAACTCAATCTGATGTGAATCATAACGGTACAAATTTATGACATGGCATATACATTTGTCGTTGACGTGGATTTTGAAGGTAAAAAATCGGGTTTTTGTTGATATCAACACAAAATAAACAAAGTTTGATGGGTATTGTGGTATTTTATTGGTTCATAATTGATATGCGAACATTTGAGAAAGTTCGTTTCTATTAGATGCCATTAACCCCAAAAAAATGGGTGATTGAGTTCTCGATGGTGATTCTGTTTGAATGGGCTTGAAATTAATTGGATATAATAAATTAAGGGTATATCAGTCATTTTACATTAAATCTTAGTGTACAAATAAAAAATCTCCGTGTACATATCATCACCCATTTTAGAATCATATGCGATAAACATTTTGTTGTTAATAGGGGTGTTCATCGGTTCAATTATTAGGTTATTCTGCGTATTTGGTTCGGTTAGTTCGTATAAAAAATTTTCTAGGTAAAACGAAGACCGAGTCGAACAAAATTCAAATTAGATTAAACCGAACTGAATAACCGAAAACCTTACCGAATAACCCGAATTACATAATTTTTAATTATTTATTTATTTAATGATATAGTTTTTTAGTGTACCAAAACAAATTTCAAGCTTAATAAATGTTATATTTATACTATCAAGGTTATCTCTATATTATATATAACAGGAGGCGTTACACGTAGATAATGCCACGTAAACGTCACCTCATTTCCCAGTAATTCATTATTAGCCATGTCATCACATTGTTGCCATGTAAGCATTTTTAAATTTTATTTTATTTGAAGACATTTAATTAATTTTGAATTTTAGGCTATTTTTTTATTTTTTCCAAAATTATTAAATGTAGTTAGTATGACATTAATGTCACCTCAATGCCCAGTAATTGTTTTTAGTGCCATGTCATCATAAATTGTCCACCTAAGCTATAATTTTCGAAATTTAATTGTAAAAAATAAGGCTTGCAAGAATTGAACCTTGGTTTGTTAGTCCACAAACAAACATGATAACCACTAGGGCAACACATGTTTTGGATTATATCTTGGAACTTAAAATCTATAAAGCTATGCAACCAATTATTGACCTCCCTACAAGTTAGGTAACCCTAATAAAACATAAAACCTACGTAAAAAAACGCAGCTCATCAGGACAATACTATTTTGACATGGAAATCTACTTCCAAAACCAGTTTCTGTGAAGAACCAATATCTTTGAAGGGCCACATAGGATCTGTGCTTTCAAAACGCCATCCTATTTATGGTTTCTGGTAAACAACTGAACTATAGTTTGCAGAGCTCATCAGGACGATACTATTTTGACATGGAAATCTACTTCCAAAACCAGTTTCTGTGAAGAACCAATATCTTTGAAGGGCCACATAGGATCTGTGCTTTCAAAACGCCATCCTATTTATGGTTTTTGGTAAACAACTTAACTATAGTTTGCAAATTACTATTTAATTCACAGTTACAAAATTTCTTTGAGTTGTTTATGGTGTTGGACCTGTAGTTTTAATCCGTGAGTTCATTCTAATGAAATTCTACCTGTAGTTTTATGATATGTTTGTTTTTATAGAATAAAATGATGAAACAAAAACCAATTTTATTTGTTCTAATGACATGGTCTTTCTGGCTGTTTATATATTATATTAGTATACTCACCTGCTTAATGAAATAATTTCTTCTCTTTATATATGGTCTTTTTGCTATTCAATTCATAGGTATATCTCTTCTCTTTAGTTGAGTTTCAGTTAGCTAATAGGTAGAATTTGAAACCATATCATGTCGAGTTGATTTGTTTAATTTAAAGGGAAGAACATTACAAGAACTGGAATTTCAGATTACTAGAAATTACTTGTGTGTTGCACAATAGTTTCGCATCGAATTTTTAATCATTATCTTTTACATGCAAAGAAATTGGGTTCTGACCCCATATCCAAAGACAATTCTACCAAGAATCGCATCATTGGGAGGACTTGATTTGTTCTTAGTTGCTTCGGTCTATCAACCAATTAGACTTTACGTTTTAGTGTATGCTATAATGTGGATTAAGCAACCAAAATCGAGTTATCATAGGAAGCGGGTGAATGATATGGAAGCAAGCGAAGGATGCTTGATTTTTTAAGTATGTATGTATCAACAAGACGCTTGATTTAGATCTCAAAATATCGTTGATTTGGATACCAAAAAACTTCGATCTAGGCAACAACCTTTCTTTTCCGGTCATTTCTCGATTAATATTTTAATGTGTTCAAAACTCTTAGTTGCCCCTGTTGTTATATTTGCTTAGATTTTACCCAATTAATTCATGTGTTCTATATAATATAAGCATTGTTTCTCTCGCATGTTTTTCGATCCTTGAAGGAAACAAATATTTATGTCAATAAAAAGATCGTCCAAACTTTACTGGAGTATGATTCAATTGGTTTAAGGTCAAACATTATTATTAGTAGACGTGTCTCTCCACCATATTTGACTATATGTACTTATGTTAGTATGATCCAATCTAACTGGTTGGAGGTCATTTGATGTTATACCTGATCATAAATCCCCATGGATCCTTCATCTCACTAGCTGTTGCCCTGTAATGTCTCAGTCAATTGTCTTTTACAGAATGACCATCGTGGCTAAACTAATACTGCAAGTGAAGTCTCACAGTTAACGTCGCGTGGTGAGTAGTATTGTATGCGTATTTTATGTGCATAAATTAGTTCGTGTTTTTTATGTAAACTTTTTTTTCTCCTCGATTTATAATGTTCCTTTCTGTAACTGACTTTGGACAGCGTAATGTTATGCAGATGCACCTTTGTGAAAGAACACAGGAAAGTATAAAAGAAAGTCTACATATGAGACGACACATGATCGGCATGGTGTCATAGGATGCCTCACCTGATGATATGACTTTTCTAGGTAACCACATTGGATACATATTTTGTGCAGCCAATTTTCTTCACATTTCTTTGTTAATTCGCTTCGTTCTTTGACCAACATAATCATTCTCATGCATCTTTTGAATTATGAATCATGAATTTGACAAGAGGTCACTGAAGAAGAAGGACTAAGCTCACATATCGGAGACGACCCACGAGATTCGTGATTTGGGGAATCGGATGACGAATAACCAAAGAATATGATGTTGCTCAGACTAATCTCGAGGATGAATCAAATGTATTCACTAATTTCTCAAAACATTGGTTCTTATTATCACAAAAATTATTGATCTCTAGACAAATTAACATGTTCTTCTTTCAATAGAGATCTCCAATTGAGGATGAAGACTACGAGAAGGATCTCACACCAGAGGACATGCTAGCCGATGAAGAGGGTCGATATGATTCTGAAGAGGATAATATTATTAAAGCTAAGGAGAAGCCCATGATACCCCCTTTGGAGCGACCCATACCAATAGAAGGTCAACCTGTTGACCTAGAGCTTCGTAAGTCATGGGGATGGTGGAAGGTTAAAAGGTGGACAGTTCATATACTCAATCGTCTATACACTCGGTGAGCCATGGCCTAATATATCTTTCAAGCATTCTTTTTTTAAAACTGCTTAACATTTAAAAGTCTTTTTGTTTGATGAGTGTCTAAATACTCATCATTTTTGTACCAATTAAACTGCAAAAACATCTGAAAACACTTTAAATGCATCAAAATGATAAAAATATCACAAATAAGTGTTTTATGTGTTTTAAATGCAAAATATCAAAATCGGTGAAAACGTATCAAGTTTGCATAATTGGCGCTTTAGTCCCCAAGTTTCAAAAGTTGTCAAAACAGGTCCTCGGTAAATCTAAATAAAGAAAAATGTTATTCAAGGTCCCTGAAATATTCTAAATTGTCAAAAATGGTCCTTGAATAAATCTTTTGTTAAATGGCAGAAAAGGTCCCTAAACTTTTGAAATTGTCAAGTTTGGTCCCTGGAAAATTTGAAAATGTCAAAAATAGTCCTTGTACTATTAAAGTTTGTCAAATTCAGTCCTTATGTTAACTTTGAGAAATTGGCAGTTTGGCCCCTCAAGTTTGGAAGATTTGCAGCCTTGGTCCTTGTCAAATTAGCCTAACTAAGCCTTGTCAAAACTCATTTTGGACCCCTGCCTTAACCCATTTGACCCCCAAGTCATTAGCCTATTTTGGACTGCCAAAGTCAAACCTTCAGTCAAACAAACAGTGCCCTCTCCTTTGCCCGCCACCACCTGCTTCCTCCCCATCATGTTGCCTGCAACACCTCAAGCCACTTCCCATCACCTTTTCACCAAATCCTCCACCCCCATCATCACTCAACCCACTACAATAAATGCCACCCCCCCTAGCTGTTATTTCAGAGGCCTACAAGTCAAATATTGCTTTCCCGCCAAAATGATAAAAACGGCCAACTTGCTCAAAACTCAACCATTGGTCGAATTGAAGGTGGGATCGCTTTAAGGCCACGTGGAAGGATTCTAGAGCATAAAAGAGGAAGAGGAACAAGAGAGAAAAGCCAGTCTTTAGTTTTTATTTTCATGTATTTCGTATTTTATCTCTATGTCTTTAATTAAGCTTTAAATTGTAGTCCTTTGTTCCAATATATCAAATTAAGTTGTGCAAGTGTATTAAGACTGTTTTCAAGTGCTAATTCAAGTTTCTATATCAGTTTCATATTTTCATAATTACTGTTGCATCATTTAGTGTCAAACTCTTGTGTTCAAAGCTTCAATGAGCTTTATTTAAGCTCAAACAAACTTATTAAAGCTTAAAATAGCTTTTTGTAAGCTTATTATTCAGTTTCAATCAAAATTGGAAAAAAGTCAACGAAAGTCAAATGTGAAGTAATTTTGGTTCAATTAAGTTTGGAAATGGATGCAGGGTGTTGCAGAGATGTATTTGGGTTGGATTTGACTTAGAATGATAGTGTATGGCCTGGTTTAAGCTGCAAACATAACTGGACACTTGTGAGCTTGTCTTATCATTTTCATTTTTTATGCAATTTCCATATTGTGCTCATGTTTGAAACTGTGGTCATTAATAGTTTAACCCTGCTTAAATAGTAGTAATTAGTGTAATTATAGTTATATTAGTCATTGGTTTGTGCTAGTTCATAGGTTTACTCAGTTTAGCATCTAATCAGTTTCAAAAGGTATGTTTGGATCTGCTGCACATTCTGTCTTAGAAGTGTAGTCAGTGATTGTTACTTGTTATATTATGTTTGTTTAGCTCAAACTAACTCACATCTGTCCTAATTTTGAGCCTGCAAACAACAAAAGTCAACATCCTCTATTAACTGTCTTTAAATCTCAACTGTTGAGTTTTTGAAAAAACAAAAAGCTTGTTTTGTATTTAAAATTCATAGACATAGGTGGTAGTAGCTTAATTTCATCAATAAACATCATAGTCAGTCAACAAATTAGGATTAAAGTTCATATAAGTCAACAAAGCAAAACTGTTAAAGAAAGTCAAAACTTGCAAATACCTGTTTTCACCCAACTAGAGGGATTTTTCACAGATTCATTCTTGGGTGATATCAAGTGAAACTTAGGGGGCGTTTGGTTGGGGTAATTTGAAATTCCGGAATTTTAAATTCCAGAAAATTTAAATTCTTGAGAATTTAAAATTCCGGAATTTAAAATACTTTCGCATGTTTGGTTGATGAATTTATAAATATTTTTAATTTTTTAATATAAATTTCATAAATATTCTATTTAAAAGTTTATAAAAATTATAAAAAGTTTATAAAACATTTATACAAAAGTTTATAAAAATTTTATAAAAAAGTTTATAAATAATTTATGAAAAAGTTTATAAAAATTTATTAAAAATTTATAAGAAATTTATAAAAAAATTATAAAAAAGTTTATAAAAATTTATAAAAGATTATAAAAACAATTTAAAAAAGTTTGTAAAAATTATAAGAAATTTATAAAAAAATTATAAAAAAGTTTATAAAAATTTATAAAAGTTTATAAAAAGTTTATAAAAAGTTTATAAAAATTTATAAAAAGTTTATAAAAAATTCATAAATATTCTATTTAAAAGTTTATAAAAACAATAAGAAAAAATAGGGATGAGCATTTGAACCGAATCCGGAACCGAATCGAACCGCATCGGCATCGTGATCAAACAGTACCGATTCTTGAAATACTGATGCAGCACCGGACTACGAAATCAAGTGAAAAAATCGGTACCGCTAATTCGATGCGGGACCGGTACCAAATCGGAAATTCCGAAAAAGCGGGAAAACCCGATACCGTATGCGTAATCCGGTATGAATCCGTTCGATGCATCGGTACCACTAATTTATGCTCGGAAAAAATCGGTACCATTAATTGATGCGGGATCGATGCGACGGGACCGATCGTGCTCATCCCTAGAAAAAAGTTTATAAATTTTTTTTCAAGTAAATTAAAATTTCTCAGTTTTTGGATGCATTCTGATTCTCTCCATTTTGGCAATTCGGGGAATTGTAAATTACTTCAAATGCCCCCATTTGAGTTACCAAACAGGACATTTGAAGAGAATTAAAATGCAAATGACTCCAATATCCTCCAAATTGCTCCAACCAAACGCCCCATTAGGGATTTTAAAGTTCATCAGGTCTATTTTCTTATGGTCATTTTTGCAGATTTTTATTAATTTTCTAAAAGCCTCAAAAAGGCTCATCAAGCAGGGCTTATCTCGCCTGCCCAACACTCGATCGGTGAGCTTTTCTCAAGCTTTTGCATAGCTTGTCCGAGCTCCTGAGCTTCTCTAGGGCTGATTTTTGGTTTAAGGGTTCTTAGCCGTGTCTAGAACAAGTTCCAACTTTTGTTTTCTTTTCCGACTTATTGTGTTGCTTATGCTTGAGCTCAAAAGTAGCACCTCACCAATGCTTTTTAGTACTAATCTCAAAAAGCCAAATCTTGGTAATCAGCTTAAAAGAGGTTAAGGGTAGTTGAAATAAGTTGCATTTGGCTATTTTAGCATAACAAAGCTTCGTGTTCATTGGTTTCTATTGGGTACACTTTGGCTTATTCAGTGCTTATTTCATAAGCACTAGCATAGCGCTTCATATTCCTCCACACAACACCATGTTTTTCTATTTTCCTAGATTCATAATATCATTTTAGAGTTTTCCGAAATTTTCATAATTTTCCAACACTGTTTGCTATTTTTCTTAATTAAAAGCAGCTTTTAGGATTATTAAAATAGCTTTTAATACAATTAATTCGTAAAAGTTCAAAAAATAATTTTTCATTTTTCTTAGGTTAAGATAAATATAAAAAGTAAAAAAGTAATTTTCCAGATTTTTCATAGTTTATTTTGTAATTTTTAGTAATTTAATTAGTTTCAAATAGTTTAAAATTCATAAAAATAGAAAATAACCGAAAAATATAAAAATAGTTTTGAAAATTCTTTTTGTTATTTAGATTTTTCCAAGTCATAATTTTATTTTTCTAGCTTTATTTCCTATTTTCTTGTAATTTAGGTTATTATTAATTAGTTAAAATAGTTTTAATTAATAATAATTAATTAAATAGTTATAAAAATAATTTTCTTTTTCTAAAAGTTTCTCATATCATTAGGTTTGTAAAATATCATTTTCATATTTTTAGGATTAATATTGTGTAAGTTTCACGCTTTTATTTGTACATCACGTAGTTTTAAATTAAGTTTTATAAAACATAAAAACAAAAACATCGGTTTAAAAATAGTGATATCGTTTATTTAATATTTTTATCTTTTAATTTCCTTTAATTTGCATTTAAGCCCCTGTAATTTATAAAACTTTTCTTTAGGTATAAATATTCCAAAAACCTTACTGATCACTATCCTTAGTGATTATTCGACATCTGATAGTGTTTATACACCAATTCATCCTCCGTGGGACTTAACGACCCAGGAATCCCCTATATTCCTTTGATCTTGATTGTATTAGTGTTTGAGCTATTTTAAGTTTATTACGGTTAGCCATTCACAAGTGGTTAACTTGTGTAATTAAACTTGACGGTTTTGCACCAATCAAATTTTGGCGCCGCTGCCGAGGAGGCTGTAAGCGTGTTCTAAGCATTTTTCAGACCCGTACTTGCACATATACCACAGTTTGTAAAAAGTTTTCTGTAAAGTTAAATATAAATCAAAAAGTTCATTAACACTTTTCCTAAAGTGTTAAAAACACCAAACAAAATATAAAACAACAAAACAATCGTAACGTTTTCTAGCTTGTGTTTCTTTTAAGGTGATTCTTAAAGAAATACGATTTGGTTAAACGAGACGACACCAAAAACATTGTCCAAAAGTTTTAAACCCATCAAGACAAATCTATACCTACGTCTTTTCAAGAGTACTTAAATATATACATAAAAATCAACCACCGCAAATCAAGGCATTGCACTACCTAACTGGGGTGCGACCATAATAAGTTCCCGAACATCGATTTAAAACTTGCCTTTGTGTCCTTGTGATTTGGTGTACCTTTTTCAAAGAAGCCATTTCATTTGTGATTATTGGTTAAGTTCACTTGTCGCTTTGCCTCGCATTTGTTTTGGCGATTTTTATACTTAGTGCATGCGCACTCGTTCTTCCAGTTCTACAAGTCCATTGTCGAACTTGGAAAGATTCCTCGAGAGCGTGAGGACGTTCGGCTCCTTCACCGTGATCGAGGAACGTCTACCACCACCACCACCGCCATAATGGCGGAAGACAAGCCGATGAATGAGCTTCTCCAAGCACCCATCGAGGGTTACGGAGATGCTATTGTTGTCCCACCATCGTGGTCGACACTTTCGAGCTCAAACCGGGTTGCTTAACTGTAACCCAAAGCCAATTCTATGGTTTTGAGCGGATGATCCTCATGCACACATTCGATGGTTTAACAAGATTGCATCTACCATCAAGTACAAGAATGTCCCACATGAAGCTATCAAGCTTCTTACGTTCCCATTTTCTCAGAGGACAAGCCGAATTGGCTTCGAGAAACAACCCCTCGTTCCATTGAGACATGGGAAGATCTTGTCACAAAGTTTGTGAACAATTCTATCCTCCATCCCGAACTACAAGTCTTAAGAATGAGATAATGAAATTCTCTCAAAGATTTGATGAATCATTCGGGAGGCATGGGATCGTTATAAAGACTTGCTCGCAAGTGTCCGCATCATGGTTTTACCGAGTTAATGCAAATGGATACTTTCTACATCGGTCCGAACCGGACTAATCAAGACTCTTTGAATGCCTCCATGGAGGTAATTTCTTGAGCAAGACCACAAAAGAAGCCTTGCAAATCATTGAAAACAAGTCCCGTGTCCGTCCTTTCCGCACAAAGACATATCGACTCGATCTAATCTGGACCTTCTATTTTCATCTCCGTGAGTACATCTAGCACCGATGCTAAGATTGACAAACTCACGGATATTGTTCGAGCTTTGGTTCTTGCTAACCAAAGAAAGTCACTTTCACACAAGCACCATCATATGGTGAAGTGAAGAAAGTTGAAGTTTGTGTTACTTGTGGTGGTCCTCATGCATACTACAACCTGATCGCCACCGATGGTAGTCCGTTTGAAGCTAATGCTATAGCCGGTACTTCAAATCAAGGAGGTAATCAATACCGTCCTCATAATGAACCAAACTACCGAGCTAACACTTATCGTGCACCACCCGGTTTTAACCGTAATCCTAACCGAATCATAACCAACCAAGAATGAACCAAGGTTATCAAAACCAAGGTAATTTCTATTCGGACCCAATCAAGGTTTCCAACATCAAGGAAATCTTAATCAAAACACTTACAATCGAGGGAATCAATTTCGGGAATATGAACCCTAATCAAGGGAATTCGCTATAACCGTAACATACGGCCTCAATTGTCCCTCCACCTCCTCCCGTATCAACATCCGATGAGCTTTTAAAGCAATTCATGAAGACTCAAGAGGAGACAAACAGTTGTTGGTCGGTCGGATCATTGAATTAAAGAAGTCTTTAAATGATCGACCCTCGGCTCGGTACTTTACCTAGCAACACGATCGCTAATCCGAGGGGCGATGCAAAGGCGATCACAACCGAAGTGGTGTTTCATATAATGGACCCGCTATTCCTACTACCTCTTCTTCTCTCCCAAAGGTAGTAGAAAGTAAATCTAAGACGACAATGGACCTTCGACTCCAATGCCTCCTCCACTAGGAGCAATGAGTCAAGTTACCAAGGATACAACGGACAAGGTGCATTTTCAAGCCCACGGTATCAAGACACGTCCCACCTTCGGTAGTCCAAGCTTTAAGTCCGAACCCAAGTTCGAAGATAAATTCGAGCCGAAATGACTTCCGTCCGGCTCAAAAGTCTAGTCGACTTCCTTACCCATCAAGAATGAATGATGAGAAGCTCAAAGACAAAAACAAAGAGCAAATGGAAAATTTTTCCAAATCTTCAATGAGCTACACTTTGATATAAGCTTCGTTGATGCTCTTGTTCTAATGCCTAAATTTGCATCTACACTTAAAGGCCTCTTGAGTAACAAAGATAAGTTATCCGAAATGGCTAAAACCCTCTCAATGAGCAATGCTCGGTGGTCCTTCTCAAGCTTCCTAAAAGCTTGAAGACCACAGCAAGTTTTAATCCGTGTGATTTCTTAGGGATGGTTCAATGCTCCGCCTTGGCCGATCTTGGCGCTAGCATTAACCTTATGCCACTCTCAAGATGGAAGAAACCATCTCTTCCCGAACTTACTCCTACTTGTATGACTCTCGAGCTAGCGGATCTGTACCATAACTCGTCCACTTGGAATAGCCGAGGATGTCGTGGTAAAAGTAGGAAAGTTTCACTTTCCCACCGACTTTGTTGTAGTAGACTTCGATGCGGATCCTAGAGTTCCCTCATCTTGGGAGAGCTTTCTTGAGCAGTCGTGCTCGATTGATGTGTTTGTCAAGAGTTGACCATACGGGTTGACAAAGAAGAGCTCACGTTAAATATCAACGAACTCCAAACCTCTGTCCAAGCAGTGTTGCCACAATTGATCAAAAATCGAAAGGTTCAATGCAACACTCTCAAATTTCACGGTTAAGAGGAGTTTTCAAAACGTGATGAGCTAAAAGCCTTGAAAATCAACCCCGGTTCAAACAAATGGTTTGAAAGTTGTACCGTGGAAGTCAAGAGTATTCTTGATGATGATGATGATCTAGATTCGGAGACTTCATCGGAAGTGGTGGAAACCGCTAGCTCTAAGAGCACACCACTTGTCCCACCTCCGAATCGGTTTGTCGCATCGAGTTTGTTAACTCTGTGGATGAAACCAAACTCTCTTCAGTTTCATCTGAATTGGATGATGATGTTTGTGATCCAATGGGAGACATCCTTCCCATTGATGAATTGCTCAGAAATGATCCATCATCCTCTATTCTTATTCCCGACTCTTCCATCCCTTCTCTCACTCCTGATGAGGAAGATGACAACTTTTGGAATGAAGTCGAAGCCTTTCTTAGTGATGAGTCAATTCCAACGGGAATTGATAATACTTACTTTGATCCGGAGGGAGACATCCTTTTTCTGGAAAATCTGTTGATTGAAGAACCGTTTCCCACCCTCCCTACCGGACATCTTATTGACAATCACCATCTAAGCTTCAAGTTTAAGCTTAAAAATGTCAAAACTGGTGATTTGCTTCTCTCTGATGAGGAATGGACTTGCATTCTCATGTACGTCTTTATTCCATTCTTCACGAGATGGTGTGGTTGCTCTTTCCCTTTTCTTTCGGAATGAGGACACCATTTTGACCCGGTATCATCCCTTATAGTTTCTACTATTAACAATACCGCGGTTGTATCTCGTCGGTGTGGAACTTTCGATGTTCATATGTTTATTAACATTGTGAACGAAAGTCCGATTGATATTGGTTTTCCACGTTACTTTCCCATGGACCAATTAATTGGGGTCGAGTCAAGCTAGCGACTCGGTAATCAAAAACAAGAGCATGCCATATGGGTTTTCACCCATATTTCGAAATTGTCGAAGTTTGTTACGGTTAGCCATTCACAAGTGGCTAGCTTGTGTGACAAAACTTGACGGTTTAGCCTCTTCTTTCTACTTTCTACCACCCTAGTGTGGGGAGTTGCCCACATGTTGTGTATATATATAAGAGTTTCATCAATAAAAAAAAAAAAAAAAAAATTCCTTGCTAAATAATGGCCTTAGTATTTCCCTTTACGTTCTATGTTTCGGCATAACACGCGGTACTTTGAATATTGAGGGCAATATTCATTTCTAAGTGTGGGGAATTCTCACGAATTTTATCATGTAATTATACCGCATAATTCCCCATTTTTGGCCAAAATTTTTTGGAGTAAGTGTTTGCACTTACTCAATTGGTTATCGATCCACCATGTCTAACCCACATAAGGATTGGCTAATCCAGAGCAAACGGCTCTTGGTAAAGATATCTCAAATCCGTTGACGACTTGCAATTTGCCCAAAATTGTATGGTATTCATTTCACCATATCCTTAAAAGTGAAGAGTTGGCTAGCCCGCAAGTTTATGGCTTGTGGTAAAGGCGATGGAAAAACCATAATTGGTAATCACTCACCAAAGATAATATTGATAATTTATCTAAGAGTTGGCTAGTCCGAAGCAAACGGCTTCGTAAAGACAAATCAAAACCGTTGAAAGTCGGTGATTTGCTCAAAATCATTTGGTTATCGGTGTACCAAGGTTCTTACTTGAATCGAAACATTTGGCTACTCCGAGTAATGGCTTTTGGTAAAGAGATGAAATCCATTAAATTTTTCTCAAAACATTGCTAGGGACTAGCAATATCTTAGTGTGGGGATTGATGAGTGTCTAAATACTCATCATTTTGTACCAATTAAACCGCAAAACATCCGAAAACACTCGTAAATGCATCAAAATGATAAAATATTACAAATAAGTGTTTTATGTGTTTTAAATGCAAAAATATCAAAATCGGTGAAAACGATATCAAGTTTGCATAATTGGCGCTTTAGTCCCCAAGTTTCAAAAGTTGTCAAAAGCAGGTCCTGGTAAATCTAAATAAAGAAAATGTTATTCAAGGTCCCGAAATATTCTAAATTGTCAAAATGGTCCTTGAATAAATCTTTTGTTAAATGGCGAAAAGGTCCCTAAACTTTTGAAATTGTCAAGTTTGGTCCTGGAAAATTTGAAAATGTCAAAATAGTCCTTGTACTATTAAAGTTTGTCAAATTCAGTCCTTATGTTAACTTTGAGAAATTGGCGGTTTGGCCCTCAAGTTTGGAAGATTTGCGACCTTGGTCCTTGTCAAATTAGCCTAACTAAGCCTTGTCAAAACTCATTTGGACCCCGCTTAACCCATTTGACCCCAGGTCATTAGCCTATTTTGACCGCCTAAGTCAAACCTTCATCAAACAAATAGTGCCTCTCCTTGCCCGCCACCACCGCTTCCTCCCATCATGTTGCTGCAACACCTCAAGCCACTTCCCATCACCTTTTCACCAAATCCTCCACCCCCATCATCACTCAACCCACTACAATAAATGCCACCCCCCCTAGCTGTTATTTCAGAGGCCTACAAGTCAAATATTGCTTTCCCGCCAAAATGATAAAAACGGCCAACTTGCTCAAAACTCAACCATTGGTCGAATTGAAAGGTGGGATCTGCTCAGAAGGCCGCGTGAAAGGATTCTAGAGCATAAAAGAGGAAGAGGAACAAGAGAGAAAAGCCTGTCTTTACTTTTTATTTTCATGTATTTCGTATTTTATCTCTATGTCTTTAATTAAGCTTTAAATTGTAGTCCTTTGTTCCAATATATCAAATTAAGTTGTGCAAGTGTATTAAGACTGTTTTCAAGTGCTAATTCAAGTTTCTATATCAGTTTCATATTTTCATAATTACTGTTGCATCATTTAGTGTCAAACTCTTGTGTTCAAAGCTTCAATGAGCTTTATTTAAGCTTAAACAAACTTATTAAAGCTTAAAATAGCTTTTTGTAAGCTTATTATTCAGTTTCAATGAAAATTGGACAAAAGTCAACGAAAGTCAACTGTGAAGTAATTTTGGTTCAATTAAGTTTGGAAATGGATGCAGGGTGTTGCAGAGATGTATTTGGGTTGGATTTGACTTAGAATGATAGTGTATGGCCTGGTTTAAGCTGCAAACATAACTGGACACTTGTGAGCTTGTCTTATCATTTTCATTTTTTATGCAATTTCCATATTGTGCTCATGTTTGAAACTGTGGTCATTAATAGTTTAACCCTGCTTAAATAGTAGTAATTAGTGTAATTATAGTTATATTAGTCATTGGTTTGTGCTAGTTCATAGGTTTACTCAGTTTAGCATCTAATCAGTTTCAAAAGGTATGTTTGGATCTGCTGCACATTCTGTCTTAGAAGTGTAGTCAGTGATTGTTACTTGTTATATTATGTTTGTTTAGCTCAAACTAACTCACATCTGTCCTAATTTTGAGCCTGCAAACAACAAAAGTCAACATCCTCTATTAACGTCTTTAAATCTCAACTGTTGAGTTTTTGAAAACAAAAGCTTGTTTTGTATTTAAAATTCATAGACATAGGTGGTAGTAGCTTAATTTCATCAATAAACATCATAGTCAGTCAACAAATTAGGATTAAAGTTCATATAAGTCAACAAAGCAAAACTGTTAAAGAAAGTCAAAACTTGCAAATACCTGTTTTCACCCAACTAGAGGGATTTTTCACAGATTCATTCTTGGGTGATATCAAGTGAAACTTAGGGGTTTTAAAGTTCATCAGGTCTATTTTCTTATGGTCATTTTTGCAGATTTTTATTAATTTTCTAAAAGCCTCAAAAAGGCTCATCAAGCAGGGCTTATCTGCCCTGCTCCAACACTCAGTCAGAGCTGAGCTTTTCTCAAGCTTTTGCATAGCTTGTCCAGAGCTCCACAGAGCTTCTCTAGGGCTGATTTTTGGTTTAAGGGTTCTTAGCCAGGTCTAGAACAAGTTCCAACTTTTTGTTTTCTTTTCCAGCTTATTGTGTTGCTTATGCTTGAGCTCAAAAGTAGCACCCTCACCACTGTTTTTAGTACTAATCTCAAAAAAGCCAAATCTTGGTAATCAGCTTAAAAGAGGTTAAGGGTAGTTGAAATAAGTTGCATTTGGCTATTTTAGCATAACAAAGCTTCGTGTTCAGTTGGTTTCCATTGGGTACACTTTGGCTTATTCAAGTGCTTATTTCATAAGCACTAGCATAGCGCTTCATATTCCTCCACACAACACCATGTTTTTCTATTTTCCTAGATTCATAATATCATTTTAGAGTTTTCCTGAAATTTTCATAATTTTCCAACACTGTTTGCTATTTTTCTTAATTAAAAGCAGTTTTATGATTATTAAAATAGCTTTTAATACAATTAATTCGGAAAAAGTTCAAAAAATAATTTTTCATTTTTCTTAGGTTAAGATAAATATAAAAAGTAAAAAAGTAATTTTCAGATTTTCATAGTTTATTTTGTAATTTTAGTAATTTAATTAGTTTTAAATAGTTTAAAATTCATAAAAATAGAAAAATAACCGTAAAAATATAAAAATAGTTTTGAAAATTCTTTTTGTTATTTTAGATTTTTCCAAGTCATAATTTTATTTTTCTAGCTTTATTTCCTATTTTCTTGTAATTTAGGTTATTATTAATTAGTTAAAATAGTTTTAATTAATAATAATTAATTAAATAGTTATAAAATAATTTTTTTTCTAAAAGTTTCTCATATCATTAGGTTTGTAAAATATCATTTTCATATTTTTAGGATTAATATTGTGTAAGTTTCACGTTTTTATTTAGACGTCACGTAGTTTTAAATTAAGTTTTATAAAACATAAAAACAAAAACATCGGTTTAAAAATAGTGATAGCGTTTATTTAATATTTTTTATCTTTTAATTTCCTTTAATTTTCATTTAAGCCCCTGTAATTTATAAAACTTTTCTTTAGGTATAAATATTCCAAAAACCTTACTGATCACTATCCTTAGTGATTATTCGACATCTGATAGTGTTTATACACCAATTCATCCTCCATGGGACTTAACGACCCAGGAATCCCCTATATTCCTTTGATCTTCATTGTATTAGTGTTTGAGCTGTTTTAAGTTTATTACGGTTAGCCATTCACAAGTGGTTAACTTGTGTAATTAAACTTGACGGTTTTGCACCAATCATTGTTCCTTAGGTTTGGCGATACAAAATTGCGAAACCCCGAGAATCGAGCTTTTGCACAAAATTTTATAACAAATTATGCTGGAAAGATTTTAGAATGTCATATAAATTTGTTGGACGTGATTCGGGTTGGTGGTTATTTACCTGACAGAGTTACTAACCTTATTTTGCAATATTTGAGCACTAGGTACTTTTAGATTGCATCAAGTTCATCTTTCTTTCTTTTTTCAATATTTTAAATCTTGCGTTCTATGTCAAATTTTCTTTATTACACTTCTGCAGTATTTCAAAGACTGCTATGTACAATCTACTTCAACCAAGACTAGATGCTGTTCTTTTTGAAATAATCTTTCCCTTAATGTGCTTCAATGAAAATGATCAAAAGCTTTGGGAGGAAGATCCACATGAATACATCAGAAAGGGTTATGGTTAGTCTTTCAATAGGGGTGGAAAAATGAGGGGGTCGGATAACGGGTGAAAATGAGTATTTTTTTAACGGTCAGGTGGGGTTGATCTAAAACACTTTTTTTTGTCTAAACTGTTAGTTTTTGGTATGAATAGTTTGTGTGTCAAATATGATCAAAAGGATATACCATTTAAAAATGATTTACCTTTTTTGAATAAAGTATGCATTAGAAATACTTTTTGGACTTTAAAGTGCTTTTTTTCCCCAAACATTCTTATTTTGTTACAGATATCATTGAAGACCTCTACAGTCCTAGAACTGCAGCAATGGACTTTGTTAGTGAGTTAGTAAGACGACGTGGAAAAGAAAGCCTTCAAAAGTTTATATTATATATAGTCGAGATATTTAAGAGGTAATTCATCTTCAATGACGTCCAAAAATCGTCAAAAAGTCTGAAAAGTGTCTTATTGGTTTATATCTCCATTGATCAGATATTAAGAGGCATCATCTGAGTTAAAGCCTTCTCGACAAAAAGATGGGGCCCTACTTGCTATTGGGGCCCTATGTGATAAACTGAGACAAACTGAACCATATAAATCTGACCTAGAGCGTATGTTGGTGCAACATGTGTTTCTAGAGTTTAGTAGTCCTTCAGGTCATCTTAGAGCAAAGGTAGCACTCTTTTTTTTGTTTTTTTTCTTTTCTCTCTAACGTTACACTTATTCTAAATAGGGTAGTCTTTTCCAATGTTAGGCTGTATGGGTTGCCGGACAGTGTGCCCAAATAAATTTTTTGACACGAATAATTTCCAAAGCACTACAAAGTGTTATCATTGGGATACGTGACCCGAGCTTTCGTTCGTGTTGATTCGGTTTTTCATTGCGTGCTTTTGTAGAAGCTTGCAAAGATCTAAGTGAAATCTGACAAATACTTCCACAACTACTTGATGGTATGCATCTCGAGGAAGGGCATGTTGGTATTATATCAATTAATGTCACATCACCTTGATAATATTTCTTTAAAAAATGCAGAATATTTCAAGCTTATGAATGAAGTTGAAAATGAGGATCTGGTATTCACTTTCGAGACTATTGTCGAAAGATTTGGAGAGGAGATGGCACCTTATGCTATTGTCTAAAGATATAGAAAGTTATTCATTTTGTAGGCAACATGGAAGTAGCTGATAAATGACTTGGCATCTTAATCTCTCTTACATCAATGTTTTAAATCAACTTATTCCATGTAGCGACTTATGAAAGCTTGTGGTGTATAATTTTAGTGATCAATAGTTATTGATTCATTCAGTCAACCATTTATCTAGGGTAAGCTATGGAGGGATCAGGGCTTGGTAGGAACAGTATGGAAATGTTTCCAAGCAACTATAAGCTCGGGAAAACACTTGATATTGGCTCATTTGGGAAGGTGAAAATTGCAGAACATACATTGACAGGGCACAAAGTTGCCATGAAAATCCTTAACCGTCGCAAAATAAAAAGGTATGGATTGTTTTACAATGATATCAATGCCACAACTTTCTTAATGTATGCTGCTTTTGTGCTTTGCAGTTAGAAGAGAGATTCAGATCTTGAGGAGGTTGTTTATGCATCCACACATTATCCGTCTCTTTGAGGTTTTAGAGACACCATCAGATATCTATGTTGTTATAGAGTATGTCAAGTTTGGTAAGTTGTCTGATTACATTGTGGAGAATGGAAGGTTGCACGAGGATGAGGCTCGCAACTTTTTTCAGCAGGTGATGTGTCCAATCAACAACATATTACTTATTTTAATTCGTTATCCTATCTGACATATAAAACATGTGACTGAACACTCAGGTTGATATGCAACAAAATATTTACCATTTGTAACTTGCTTTGACCCGTTATCTATTCCGGTCCAGTGGAAAATTAATCATTAAATAAAAAGTATCAAATGATATTGAGTTATCGATCGCATGTTTATGACATTTTCTCGGGTGGTTTGACTTGCAGGAGGTATACATCCAACTTGAGGCCGAGCGTCCGGGAAGCTAGGATCTTGTCTTGATACTATTGGTAGTTTGTTAACCTCATACATAACCACATTATCTACATTTGATGTGTGTAAACATTATCTACATTTGATGTGTGTAAAGATTCTATATACTATTGGTGTTTATTCCGTAGCACTTAGAAAAACTAACATGGCACGAAGAATCAATTATTTCATTCTTTTACGTAAAACTAATTGCAAGAAATTGGCACGTAGGGTTTCGATGATCGTTATATCTTGATAGAGATGTCATAATGGACTTTGAAGTAGCATTTTGGCGGTCTTATACTCCAAGATGGCGGTGGGGTTGTATTGTTAAATGGAGCACCTTGTGCACCGCCATAAGCCCGCTCAAACAATGTAGTATCTAGTCTTGGTCGGTCACCTTGATGAGTACATCAGTTGTTTGACCTGGTCCAAGCGTGAGGACTTTGGTTGTAAATGGTTTTACGTATGAAGCATCAGCTCCGACCACAATAAGTTTATGGTTGGCAATGGTGACAAAAAGTTGTTGATTTAAGGTTGAATTGATAACTCGAAGGAGGTTTGTCTCTCCTGATTCAACTAATATGATGACCGTATCTACATTTTTAAAGTAGCAAATTACTAACGGGTAGAGATTCTCACCCAACACCTGAATAATGCAAAAAAGCATCACCATTATTTTGAAAAGAGACAAAACGGTAAATATCAAGACATGCATTGTTAAGGACTTGAGGATAACATACCGTCCTTTGTTGTTGATCAGGTGGGGCATTAGCAAGAGCAGAAGCCAATGCTGTAATGGGCATTGGTTGTTGCATAGCAGCAGCAGCATCTCTTGGAAGCATGACACCCATGTCGTATAGGACTGGAAGCTTTCCCGTTCCCATATTTCCATCTCCCACATTCCTACCGGGATAACCTCGGTACATCCTTCCTCTCGGAACCATCTGAAGTAATAAAGAATCACCAAAGGTTAAACATTTATATTTGATTGACCCATCAAGGTTCAAATTGCCCACACATGGCATCAAGAAGATAATAAGTGATTCATAATACCACACTGTTTATGATGCACCCAACCACACCTATTTAAACCTGTGATGAGGGTCTACATTTCTATTTTAGTTTGTCCAAAAGAATTATACAGTTCCAAGATAATATTTCAAGTTTCTAACTCTGTCCATAATTACACTCATCAGATAGCAAGATAATATTTCAAGTTATTGTTACATATTATTTATAATTGTATTATATTTGTTACCTCAAAAGTATTGTATATTTTGTATATTAAAGGTTTTCACCTGTCACTGAGTTATTTATTAGTGTTTACAAATTTAATCGCATTTTTTTTAAATAAAGCTTTGTTATATGAAGCATTAGCTATTGTGGATAATTGTGCAAAAGCTATGATATAATAAATCTGCTAATTGTCGATTGTTCAGTTTTAATTATAATTAACCTTCGTAGATGTTTTATTTTATTTGGTGATAGCCGAAGAGACAAATGACTTGGTTTGTGTTTTTGCTAAAAGTAATCAAGTTTTTTTAAATTACTGTCTCGTGATGTCTTCAGATCGATTGAAGCTTTCTAGCTTCAGGAACTTCACTAGCAGTTGAGAAAAAACAGGCTCTCTTTTTCTAGAAGTGCAGTGTGTAAATATGACTCAGCTGGCCTCTCCACTAACTATAATGGTCTATGGTTGGTGGTTGGATTTAGCATACCACAATACCCTTTTTGGTTACATACACACCTTTGACCTATGCTCATTTGTCGAAGGTGGGAGCCTGAGTTTTGTTCTTCTTTTGGTGGCCACTAAATTAGAGAAATATAATCTTTTAATGCTCTTGTCCTATGTGATTCTTTTATATTAGCTTGTGCATATAGTTATCCCTTTTTCCTAATTTGATCATGTGCAAATCTGAATTATGTTAAAGTTTTAACGAATCTGTATTATTTATACTTTAGGCACTTCGAATACAACATTAAGATTTTGCCTATTTGATATAGATTGCTAAGATTAGCGCGAATGTTATACAATGGCGGGCGGGTTTGTATTTCTGTATTTAGTGAATAGCAAACTTGACGTTGATTAGGACAACAAAGAATAAACCCAGAAAGCGTAGTACCGGCACCTTATTGAGTTCTCACAACTATGACTACTACTATGATTTCTCATATTGGGTTGACCTTGTATAAAAAAGGAGCTATACATCTACATATGAGCAGTAAATACCATTCTAATATGGGCTACAAATCCCCAATATTAAGATTTACAAACATAGTTGAGACCGTTCGCTTCATCGCCGTAGCACATGGTCAGTAAAACTTCAGTGATTTAGAAACCTGGTTAACATTTGTATATGAACCATGTAGTTTTATGAAAGCGGGGGTGATTCTTTCCTTCATATTTCAATCGATAGTGTCCCCTTCATCCTAGAAGTTGGTAACATATACTCCCTTTTTGCTTCCTACCAATATCTGGATAATTTAATCCAGTGAAATATGATCTTGCTCAAATGATACTAGAGGCGGCAAAATGGGTGGGCTGGGTAATAAGCTAATGGGTTAAACATAATTTTTTTAATGGGAAGTCAAAACTGGTCAGGCTGGCCTGCAAACACTTTTTTGCTCTTCACTTTTGAATTTCTAAAAGTCATTTATATGTTAATTAGGATCACAAAATTTATCATTTGCTCTATTTTATTTTATAGAACATGTCAAAAAAGTTATGTGCATCTAAAATACACATCGGGTGAGTTTTGAACTATTTCTCCATTTGACCCTACACTTTGTTATTATATTTTTAAACCTGTTTGAGAGAATTTACAACCCAGATCGATTCATTGACCTAGAAAGTTGTATTGTTTTCAAATTTTTGACAGCTTTCATTTTCAATTTCAGTTTCCTCTTATTTATAAATTGATTCTGATACAGCTATATTGTTTCTTAATTGCAGGCATATATAGTTTCTGGGAATCGAGAGCCTATTGTGTAAATCATGGCGAAGCATCATCCTGATTTGATCATGTGCCAGAAGCAGCCAGGAATTGCCATTGGGCGACTCTGTGAAAAATGTGATGGTAAATGTGTACTTTGCGACTCATATGTGCGGCCATGTACACTTGTGCGTGTTTGTAATGAGTGCAACTATGGGTCCTTTCAGGGGCGTTGTGTCATATGTGGAGGTGTGGGTATATCCGATGCCTATTACTGCAAAGAGTGCACACAACAGGAGAAAGATAGGGATGGCTGCCCGAAGATTGTCAATTTGGGAAGTGCTAAAACTGACATGTTCTATGAAGGAGGAAGATCCAGATTCACCTCTGATGCTACTATCTGATGCTAAATCTGCAACTAGGTATCAGGTAAATGAACTAAATTTGAAAACTAAGTTTTTTTTAGAATTTGCCATGGATGTCGAGCAGTTTGAAGGCATGGTATGTAGCAGCTTTTCTTTCAGAAGTTGTATATACTTTCATTACCGATAACCCAAATGTTGACTTCAGTATCGCTTGAATCAATCTTCTTACTCTTGTACTAGCATCTCAGAAGCCAAGGTACATGTTTATTCTTTGTCTTTCTGCAACAATGATATTTCACGTTGAACTTTGAGAAACCCAAAGTTGTTCCAGCAAACCTATCAATGCCACTTATGTCAGCTCATTTACTCTTTTGATGGTATTAAGCACGCGTTGAGTCGAGATGGTAAAATATTAGAAACTTTATTTTTATCACTATTTTTTAAACCTTAAGAATAATTAATAAAGTTATAAGAACTTCACCATTTTATATAAAATGCATAAATATCATGACTGCAGTATTTCTCTCAACTATTTAAAGTTTTAACTGCTACAGGTGACCTTATCATGGTGAAGTTATGATTGTAGAGTGCTCTTAATTCAATTGGGTAGGATATGGGTCTTAAAAACCCAATGTCGTAGAGCGCTCTTTATTTTTTTGGAAATATTACCTGCTGTTATACCACCATTTTGAACAAGCAAGAAGAGCACTGACGTATTTTTTGCATCAAGAAAGAGCATAAGTACACTTAAACGTGAAGGTATCTCTTTCTGTTAGAAGATCATTCTTTTCTTAATTAACTTGATGATGTACTTATTTATGAGTATACATTACAAAGGATTAATGGTCGAGCAGGCACGCTAGAAACGTGAAGGTGAGGCTGACTCGGTATCTACTTCTCAGCCAAGTGTGGATGTTGGGCCTAAACCCGTGTCAACTTTGGAGAGGAATTTGAATGACAATCAAGATCTCGAGAAGACTTACGCTCCACGCACCGTGATCGTCACTCTGGTTAGTATCCTATCTCTTTAAAATCAAACATACCATTTATTTGACTTCAAAATCGAACATGCTTATAAGAAAAATATATAATCGTTCTGTATTTGGTCATATCATAATGCCAAATATTGTTCTATTATTAGTGTCACTCCTTTTATATGTAGTTTTTCATGGAGTACGTGTATTTGTGACAGTTTTGAACCCAAAATCTTACATTCTAACTATGGCAGATAGAAAAGACAGGGAGTAGGTTGTTATTTCCCATTAGGTGTTTCTTAGCACAAACATATTTTATAATTTTGATAAATGCAACAGTCCGATGCTTGAAATCCCTAAGGCATCGGGTTGTGCCTCGAATGTTAGTGTGCCACGCACCATCTCAATCAAGGTGTCATCTACATTGCGGGAGAGACTCAGATGTGAAGATCTACACTTATCTATCACCTCATATTTTATAATCGTGTTACCCTCTTTTGACTACCACCGCCACAAACCATGATTATTCTGAAATAGGTAAGCAGGTAGGATACACACTCAATGTGTCATGGTACACAATTTTAGCTCTCAAGTGGAGGCAAGATGGTACTTGGAACAACATGGAGACAATGTGTTAATTATAACAATTTACAATGATGTTTAGTTTCATACTCTTTAATCATTTGAATATGTTAAAATATTGATAGTTTTTTTATATTGGTATTTATACTATGCAACGTGTACCAGAGGTGTTTGTATTATGCCAAGAAGTGACACAAGCCATTACATGGTTCAATAATACATATTTCTACATTAAAAAGCTTTCAATAATTGATTTATGAGGGTGTTTGTATATCGACTATATTCCTTTGAAAGTTATTACGGGCACTAAACATGTAGGCCGTAACATGATTCTCTAATTTTCTTAAGATTATAATAGAAGCCAAGATAATATTTATATATGGGTGTCAATATAATAGAAGCCAAGATTATATCAGGCGGAAGTGTAGGTAGAATTTGTGCAATACCAAGGATGGTCTTAAGCCCTTCTGATAATAAGATGCCGTTTCAATTTAATCGTAGACAATTCCCAGTTGCATTGTGTTTTGCAATGACTATTAACAAAAGTCAAGTACAAACCTTAACACAAGTAGGATTGTTTCTACAACGGCCGGTTTTTTCTCATGGGCAACTATACGAAGCCATATCAAGGGTGAAAAGCATAAAATGATTAAAAATTTTATGTTGTGATGAAGACACGAAATACGCAAAATCAACAACAAATGTTGTCTACAAAGAAGTTTTGTTTAGAATTTAAGTTAATTGTTATATCACTTTAATACATTTTCATTATCTACAACTTTACAAACATACATAAATTCCATAATGTTGTAAAAATTATATATGTTGTGTTATTAACCATCCACGCAAACCATACAATTATTTATAATTCCAAAAAAAAAAAATTAAAAAAAAAATAAAAAAAAATTGCTTTATATATATACACATGTGAATTCGGCTTCGAAAAAATATATTTCAGTTAACAAAAAACAACAAACAAATAATTATAAGTCATGCCTGCCCATTGGGCGGGCTTCGAAAACTAGTATATATATATACACATGTGAATTCGGCTTTCGTTTCGGTTTTAATTTTGCCAATCATAATCGAACCGATAGCTGAATATTTAATTCAGTTTGGTTCCGTTTTAGCGAATTCGATTCTGTTCGGTTTGGTTTCAATTTTTTTGTATTTTTATTTTTTATTTTTTGATGAAACCCGAGTTCTGTGTACCCCTAGTTGTTATGGTCTTTTGGACATATACGGTTTTGGGCTATCACGATTGGGCTTGTGAGACCTCTATCATGTTATTACTAGATTTGAGTTATAAACTCATAATAACTAGATTAGTACTCTTAAATTAGGTTTGTTAATAATGGTCGCCTTTAAAGGTGTGCGAAATAGGTGATCGCTCTGACTCATCAGCCTTTTATGGCTCAAAATTTATATCTGACATAAATTATAGGGATAATTACATATTAAGATGCTTTAAATATGAATAAGAACAAAATGATTTATCGTAAAAAAGTTAAATGAACTCACATTTTTATAAAATATTAAGGTATAACATTTTATGTGGACACTTTCCATTTAGGGAGGCGGTTTGCACACTCCATTAAATGATTTGCACTTTCAAAATTATTATATCTTAAAAATTATAGAAATGAGTAAAAGTGATGTAAAAGTATTAATGCCAAGACACGATAATTTTAAGTTTGCAAATCAATTAGTATAGTGAAATCACCTCCCTTCCATTTAGCCTATACATAGAGTGCCCAGTTTATGTTTTCTCCCGGGGCTTTTAGAAAACTCGAGAACAGCCCTGCCGTTGATGTTACATTATTCATAACACAAGTATGTCTTAACTATTACCTTATCTAGCACTGACACTTGCTGAATAATATATAACACCAATAACATTTGATCTAGTACATTCTCTATAGTTTTGATGGCTAGCGAGTCGTAGTTGGCGTCATCGGTCGTCTTGAGCACATACCGGTCGCACAACTGGTTATTTGTACTTTGAAACACTAAGGCTGAAAGGCAGGCGGTCGGGAACACAAAAGGCGCTTCCTCCCAGGGGCCGTTGCTAACGCAAGCGAGACAATTTAGTGCTACTCCTGATTCATTTTGTTACTAAAAAAAAGGAAACTTACGTAGCGTTTGGTATGTCGTAATGAAAGGGTGAATGAAATAGATCATTACGATGTAATGAAGAAAACATGTTTGTTTACTATTATGTAATGCAATAACTCATTACATAGAATGACTCATTACATCAATTTGATTCATTAGGGCCCCCCTTCTTTTTTTTCATTACATTTTCTAATGGAATCAAATTACATAAAAACCAATCTTTAAATACTCATTATATAAAAAAAGATCTATCATAAATAGGGTATTTAAGTCATTTTCTATTGATTACATTACATTTTATTGTACTAATCAAACATGATTAATAATTGTAATGAGTCATTTCATTACATCATTTATTCCATTACGTTATTCATTCAATTCAGTTGTTATTCCATTTCGTTCTACCAAACGAATAAATGCTTGGCAACTGAATTGATTGACGAAAAGGAAACCCCAACGATCAAACACTCACACCCCTGAACATAATAAAACTGTTCAAAAGTATGTAAAAAAATTATAAAAAATAGGGCAAATGATTAAAAAAAGTATCATACTTGCCACCATTTTTTTTTTGTGGGTAGCGAACAAAATTCTTTGCTTTTGTGAGTACTTTTCTTTCAAATTTATCCTTTTTAGGGTATTTTGCGAATTTTTTGGACATTTTTGCCCCTTTTAGCTAATAGAATTTTTTTTTCCCGAAGGGCAATAATGTCACATAGTACCCTAAAAATAATGAATTTGAAAAAATAGTACCCACAAAAGCAAAAAAATTTGTTCACTACCCACAAAAAAAAATAGTGGCAAGTATGATACTTTTTTCAATCATTTGCTCTAAAAAATAATCAAAAGATCAACATAAATTATGAAAGGATATAAACTTAAAACATGCAAGAGTTTTTTTACTCAAAAACATAAAACAAGGTACGATGATTATATATGTAACACCCTTGGAGGACATCACCTCAAATCACTCATACAACTCTTCATCACTCTATTTTAGCAATTGTTTTTCTGACTGGAAACATAGTACAATATCATTTTCTGGTTTAACCATATCCATATCTACCATTCAAAAGATAAAACATTCAAGTAATATGCAACTATTGTCATTCATTAACATCATATTTTGCTTGTCTTTTACGTCCTCACCCACAATTTCCTAAGTCTAAAAGTTTATATGGCATAAGCTTCTCTCTTTTCACTTATTTGACCAATTTCAAAGGCCTCATCATCACATTTTCTTCATGGCAACGGTAGACATAGCCCGGCTCTGCAGTTGCATAAAAGGGAAACAATGCATTTGTATGTATGTAAGCAAACTTCACAATGATCTTTGTGGGATCTCCGGTTGCATCTTATACACATTCTTCCACCTGTTTTCAAAAAGTTCCACACTTAACTTTTTTCCAGTTGCACATTTTTCAATATTACATTTTTCAGCATTTTTAAGTTTATTCATACAATCTCTAAACTCGTCCATATTTTTTATATTTGTCTGATCCAATACTTTGAACAGTCCAAGATGGATATTCAACGGGTGATTATCCTCTGTTTGATTGATCATGTTCCAACCCCACTACAGAAATTTGGAACGTGATCAATCTAACAGAGGATAATAATCACCCGTTGCATATCCATCTTGGATTGTTCGAAGTATTGGATCAGACAAATACAACAAATATCGATGAGTTTAGAGATTGTATGAATAAACTTAACAATGCTGAAAAATATGCAACTGGAAAAAAGTTAAGTGTGGAACCTTATGAAATGGGTGGACGAATGTGTTAGCACATACGGTATGTGCTAACACCGTGCATGGCCTCGATCGTAGGACCAGGAACTGTTGCGGTGTGGTTTGTTTCGCCGTATGCAAACACCTTAGTTGGTGGGAGGTCCTTGTGAAATTTCTGTACAATGAAACAGAAGAGTTAAAAAAAACATAGTACATTATTAACACTCTAAAAGTATCCTCATAATTTTAAAGTCTATCATCTCAATTTGGAAACTAAACTTCATTAACTTAGTCTTGGTCAACATGTCATTTTACATATGATTGTTAGAGCACTAGCTCATATTTTGGGTCTTTTTGTGGTTGTTTATGGTGATGTTGGGTTAGTAAGTCCATCTAAGATGGAAATGTTTGTTGATGAAATTCCAGATATGCCACGAATCAAAGGCTATGCTACCCATCTTTGTTTTTGCATGAACATGAACACACACAATTCTAGAGTATTGTGTGTGCAATAAAGATGTGGAGAGAGAGTAGATGAATGTGTCTTGTGTGTACTAATGGAATTAGTTTCATATTTATAATCAATGTGAATGTGATAATTATTGGGTGGTTGGGTGGTGTATGAAGTGTGAAGAGGGTGGTTGGGTGGTGTATGAAGTGTGAAGAGGGGGTTTTGGAGGATGAACAAGAATAAACTTAAACCAGAATTTGTGTTCTCGGATCGATTAGACGAGAACGGTGGTCCTTTCAGAAGATTTATATGGATAGAAATAAACGGGTTATTACCAATTGGCTTGGACAAGAGCAACATTCAAAAATTTTGCTAAACTTTGGGGTAAGTTATTATGCATCCTTGGCATAACTAGTAAGATGAAGGAATTCGATTCTGCATTTCTGATGATCGAAACTACTTCATCAACAACTATTGATGAGGTGGTGTCCGTTGAGATTAAAAACAAAGTGTATCAAGTTATTAATTGCTCAAGAGTTAAACTTAATTGCCAGCGTCTTCAATTCTGACCTAGATGACGACGACAAGTTTCGTCATGGGATTAATCTAGATGCTAGTGTTGAGGATGAAGATGAATCAAAAAGTCAAAGTTAGAACAATGACAACATAGTTCATGTGTCGCCAAAGAAGACTGACCTTGATTCCCCATCCATGGAGTCCAATTCAAATTTGAATCTAGATTCAAATTCAAATCAACGTGGTGTCAACGGTTCTGTTCAGATGGAAAGTTCATGCAATTCAAAACATGAAAAGGCTGAGGCATGGGACGTGTATTACAAAGCTTTGGTGAAATACTTCCTTCTAAGTAGGGGTGAGCATCTGGTCAAACCCGGACCGGACCAGCCATACCCGACCTGTCCCGAAGACCGATCAGAACACTAATTCATAAGGACCGATACCGGACCGATGGCTCCTCAGGTCAATCGGTTCAGTCCTCGGTTTTGGACATGATGCACCGAAAACTTGACAAGGGGGATATTGTAAGCTACATTTCAGAATCTCAAAATCAGTTTAGATGAGATGTTGCACTGAAGTTCTTAAAGGTCAATCTGCGAACGTCCCAAGTCAAGCCAAACGCTGTAGTCTCTTTGAGATATGGCAGCGTTCAAATTTTACGTTATGGACACTAGCTAGAGAACTTCTTTATGATGAAAAGTTATTGTGCATTGATGATAACTTACAATCTGGTTCCGTATATTTTATTTTATATTTTAAGAATGACTTCAAGTTCAAACAGCATATGCAACATTTACTAAGACCAAAAATGAATTGCTTTTATGTCATAGACTCGTGTTCTGTTTCAACTTTCAAGTTAAAAACAAAATACTACATTTCATATTAGAGTTACCAGTAGCTTTAAATAACAAATTTCAATTGCTTATAGAGCCCCTAAATAAACATTGATCATGTAAAACCACTTGAGTCACAGTTGCTTCAATAACAAGTTCCAACTTCAAAAACTAATAGTCTAGCATTGTTCACTAAATCAAAATTTGTCAATAACAAGTTCACAGTAGCTCGCGAAATCTTGGACTATTTAATTTCCACCATAAAAGCATGTCAAAGTCCTCCTCATCATCTAACTCAAGTGTTCTTAATTTTAAATATTTTTCAACTAGTCGTCAACTCCACTCGATCTATTTGAATTTTGACTTATAAGCGAATTCAAGAAAGTATTACCACGTCGACGAGTTGTGTTTGAGTAATTTCTAGTTGATTGTTAAAATAGAGAATAAGTCTATATTTTCTTTCTGTTTTGTACCTTTGATAATTCTATGTTTTCATTTGGCCGGTGATGAGTAGGAAACGGTCCCGGGATTAACCCGCTAAAGTCGCGTACATCTGAGTAAAAAAGACTCGCCCTCCCCGGGTAACCTGAATAGGGAAAAGGTCATCCATTTAATTTACCCTCATAAGTCTAATCGTCGAAATTCATCGTCGGCTATAGACATATAAATATACTCCTTGATACAAACGAATTAATATAATGTGCAGACTGAACAAATTCTGGATTTTGGGAGGTTAACCAGAGAGAACAAATTCTGAACACTTAGTAAGATTGGTTCAAGCGGATATTCCTAATGCACACTTATCTGCGCTTTGCATATTCATATTTACATCATATTTGTTTTGGATTTTGAAATGCTTCTTATGTACTAATTAAATTGAACTAAACGCCTCGTCTTTATTTTATTATCACATGTGTGATCACGTACTAGATACTTACGACTGATTGAATCTTAATGTAAGTTATAACGGGTTGATGCTATCATTTATCTTGAAATTTCAATGGTTTTTATATATGGTAGATGAACAAATTAAAATGGAAATGGGATGAAACTGTTGGCCCGTTTTTTGGGATCTATGATCAAGATATACCAAAAATACAAGAACCAATTGAATCGTAAAAGCTTTTCTATATATCAGTCATCATTCTACAAAATATATGTTCCTATCTATTTATACTTTCTGAATTGGTACAAGAAGAGTTGTGTTGGTTCGTTTGAACCAACAGTTGTGTCGTTTGGCATGTAACTGCCACATAACCAACAGTTGTGTTGGTTCCTAAAGGACTGAGATGAGGGAAGTCGCCCTCATACTATAATACAACAAGATTTCCTAGCATAATACTTATATGTAACCCATGCTTATGTATATAATTATGGTTCAATATATACCTCTAGCAATAAAGAGCACAAACACCAATTCGAACACAAACACTAAGATTCAACGAGATATGATTGAGGCCCAAACCCTAAACACGTACCAGTCACGAACCAAAACCCTCCCACGCACAACAGAAACCGAATCTAATTAAGCACGAACCGTAACCTGAACGAAACTCGTACTTGAAGCTTTATAGCCGTAAACCCAAAACTCACACTCTCAAATACTCACTATTGTCATGCTAAAGGAATTTTGTGTTGAAGTTTAGTTTTAAGACTTCTGTGGGCTTTGTGGAAAGAGGTGTGTTAAACGAATCTTTCAAAAATAAAGACTAGGGATGAGATGAAGGAGTTGGAGGACCGAGTATTACTCTAGTTTGAATATTTTGAGGTTATCTTGAATTTGTTTATTAGTTCTTTTCATATTATTACATACTAGGTTATGTTAATTAAGTAATTAAGTACCTTTAGACATAAGCTAATATTTTTTTTTTCTGTTGTAAGCTACAATTCAGAATCTCAAAATCAGTTTGAGATGAGATGTTGCACTGAAGTTCTTAAAGGTCAATCTGCGGACGTCCCAAGTCAGGCCAAACACTGCTCTTTGAGATATGGCAGCGTTCAGAATTTATGTTATGGACACTAGCTAGAGAACTTCTTTACGATGAAAGTTATTGTGCATTGCTGATAACTTACAATCTGTATATATTTTATTTTATTTTATATTTATTTCTTTCCTGGGAAATTCAAAATGTTGTATAAACCATAAAGAATGACTTCAAAGTTCAAACAGTATATGCAACGTTTACTAAGACCAAAAATGAACGTGTTCTGTTTCAACTTTCAAGTAAAAAACAAAATAGTACATTTCATATTAGAGTTACAGACTTACAGTAGCTCTAAATAACAAGTTCCAACTTGAGTCACATTAGCAACAATTGCTTACAGAGCCCCTAAATAAACATTGATCAACTAAAACTACTTTATATTACTCAGGAGCATATCACGGAGGTGTTGAGGCGAGAGGAGCAAGAGAAAGAATTGCTGAGGAAGCAAGCTCAGGAGGCGCAACAACTGGCTATCGTGGCTAAGCAATAGGCTAACACGGCTTATTCTAGAGTTGAGACCTTCGAATCATATCTTGGGCAGTTTTTTAGCCACTACAACCAACAAAGTAATCCATTTCCCGTTCCCTTTCCCCCCACCAAATCTTGCTCCCTTTCCCGGCCCTTCTGCTCTCCAAGCTCCCTTTCCCGGCCCTATGCCTCCCTTTCCCGACCCTAATAATCCCTTTAACAACTGTTATTGTCCCTTAATTCCCAACTCTACTACGTGCCCGGGCTCTAGTTCTAATTATGCAATGCCGCCAACCAACCTTAACAAATACATCTTACCAAATAGTCCCTATCTGAGCCACATTCCAGATAATAATGATGATAGTGATGATGAGGAGGAGGAGGCGGAGGAGGATGAGGAGTCAGACGAGGAGTAGGCGTAAGGATGTGGTATCTTATTATTTGTGTTAAATTTATGACTTGTTAGAAACTTTGAGACATGTTAATTAGTAAGTTTGTGACTTGCTAGCTTAATTTGTATCGTATTTGTCGAATGGTATCGTGAATTTGTGGAATGGTATTGTATCGTTTAGTAATTTGGTATTATATCATATTGTCGAATTGATATTGTGGATTGTGATAATTTACATGTTAGATTTGTTTTGGTAGATATTTTCCAAAAAAATCTGGAAAAAATATAGGTTAGCTGCAGTTTTTTTTTCTCCCAGGAAAACCTAGGGAAGACAATGTCGTTTTTTTTTTTTTTTTTTTTGGGTAAAGGGTTTCCCCGGTAAATATATTACTCCAAAAAACATTTAAGTACAAATGATATGAGTGAAGTCTCATATCTCAGCCCGTTACATAGGCGGTAAAGCTAACATGACAAGACACTTCCTATCCTTAAAACAGTAAAACAACCACTACTCACTAGATTACATTTGACACAAAACCAAGCATAACCTAACATTTAGATTGCTTACTACCACGACCTTAGAGCTTGATATCATACATGTCAGAAAAAACATCCAATTGCCCTGGTAAATCATAGACATGATCCGCATAATCATCATAATAATCTTCAAGCTCATGACCGCCGCCATTTGATGCGAGAAATTTAGCCATAGGATTATCCGGCTCAAGCACCTCCTCATCATCACTGTCAGAAACAATCACATCCCCCACTTTAGAGAATGGGTTACCCACCATAGAATACGAAGAGGAAGAAGAACTATGCTTAGTAGCCGTATAATGCGCCTTTTCTTTCAAATCAACCTTTTTAAGAGGTTTACCATCATCATCCAAAAGAGTAACTTTCCCCTCAACAATTAGCTTTTCAAGCTCCTCAATTTTTCCAACAATAGGAGTAGTACTAGTGCTACCATTCCCACCCTAAGCAGAGCTACCATCTTTGGTCAAGTCAACAGTAACACTAGGAATATCAGCCTCATCAGTATCAATCATATTAAGAGCATCAAACGGATTTGATGTAGCAATATTTGTCCCACTTGTACTAGCCACTTCAGCAATCTTCTTCTTTGTAGCATCCGACTTCTTCGACACAGGCTGATACACCTGCTTCTTATTTTTAGAAGCGCTAAATTTAGCCACTTTTCCCACCTCAATACCACGAAACGCCTTCCTTTGAGGCATTTGGAACCCATCATTCTTTTGTGCTTGATGTTTAAGGTCAACAGGCACACGTTTGGGACATTGGGTCTCATCATGGCCAAAAACCATACAAACACCACAACGAGGTGGTTTCCACTCATATTCCACTCTGACAGTATGCAATACCTCCCCTTCACCATCCCAACTTGGCACAACAATAACCATTGTCCCCTTAAGCTCCCGATCCGCTTTGATGTCAATCAAAGCTCGAGCATAATCAAAACGCCCCCATGACTGCAAACACATAGAGCTCGTGTATGCATCAAGCATAATAGGGGTACCGAGTTTGGTAGCCATGGCACTCAATCCATCTTCAGTAAAAGTGGCAATAGGAATATCATGTAGTTTCACCTAGACAGGGATCAAACCCAAATCCTCTTTAATAAAACTCGTCCTGGGGGGCTTCTTCAAAATAACAGGAACGGATCGAATAAACCAAGGTCCATTCTCTAACACTCCATTTAATCCCTCAATAGTGGCAAATTTGAAGAAAAATAAACCCTTAGAATTTATCATAGAACGTACCACACCAAACTTCTTCCATGCGTTCTTCACGTAGTTATCAACTGCGGGAAATGCAACCCTCTTGCCAATAAAATACCCGAAAAGAGTATTATCAAACTTAGAATTAGCTTCCAAGACAAATGACAAAGGAATGTTTACCTCGGCCTTCTCATTAAGAGACTTGCCCGTATCAAGAGCGCGGAAATTAACTTTGCGGGTAGCAGAAGTAGATCCCACCATACTTGCAAATGTAGGAGCTTTCAATCCATCGTTGACCTGCTCATCCCCTTCCTTAGTCACATTCGGATTACCAAACAAAGCCACCTTAGGCATAGAATTTTTAAAGGATTTACTTCCAGCCATATCATCAAGATTACTAGCCAAAGTAGTACGATCGTAGGTGCGATTAAGAGAATTAACACTAGTGCTGTTAGTGTCCATGCTAAGACTCTCAACCCGTGAGTAACGACACCGGAGCCTTTTTCGGAGTAGTCTTATTCAATGATGCGTAGTTATCAGCACCACAAAAATCATGTTCCAACGTTCCCCCACCTTTATCCCTCTCTCTCGTAACCCCCATCATGAATAAATCACAGCAATAAGACCCTCAAAACTGCATACAGACCAACGCCAAGATCACAAACAAGAAAAAACCCTAATCGCTTAGGGTTACCAGCGTTTTAATAATCCCCACCAGAATCGATCGACAACTAAATAGAAGGGTGGATTACACCCTAATAAACAGCATGTAGCAATCGAATATGCATGCAATTAGTACGAAGGAATCAAAGAAATCAAGCACCGATCTCGATAACAATAATAAACAAAATAGTAGCACCCACAATTGGTTATATAATAAGATATTATAGACAACCAATTAAGTGGATCTTACCAGGTCAGAATACAAAAAACGAATCAATGATGGTCACCGACCTACGATAAAAAAGAATCGTAAGAAAGTGATTTAGAAAGTTAGGGATTCGTTTTTTCGCCAGAGAGAGAATTCTATACGACAATGTCGTCCTTAAATTGCAATAAACGTGTCGTCCCTAACTGTTTGACTGCCACCTAATATCGTCCCTTTTTTGACATTAAAATAATTGAAATATAGAATACTTAGGGACGATAATCTCGTCCCTATTGTTTTTCATGTCGTCCCTATCTGTTTTTTAAAAATAGTTTCTTATTTACTTCAAAATATTAAAGAAAGTAAAAATAAAATATAAATAAACTAGGGACGATAATCTCGTCTCTATTAGAAAAGAGTTGTCGTCCCTTTTTGTTTCTTGCAGCGTTGATTGTTGTTGGGCCCAGTTTTTTGTCGTCCATAATCTACCAATACTATGTCGTCCCAAATGTTTTTGTGACAAGAAAAATGAGATTACAACTTTGGGACGAGATGTCGTACCCACTTTGCTTTGGGACGACGGCCTGTGTAAAATAGGGGAGAGATTCTCGTCCCTAAACCCACATTTTTTGTAGTGATTGTTCACTAAATCAAAATATGTTAATAACAAGTTCACATGTAGTCGCTCACAAAACTTGGACTATATTTAGTTGGCTTTTTGTTTTTGAGGTTGTTCAAATTCTAGTGTTTTCGTTTTTCTCCTTTATAAGAGTGGCTCATCACCATTCTTGCTTGTACGAAACTCATGTTATTTTTTAATATATTTCACCAAGTATAATCTCTTTACCTAAAAAAAAAAAAAAAAACCCTTGACTATTTAATTTTCACCATAAAAATATGTCAAAGTCCTCCTCATCATCTAACTCAAGTGTCGGTTCTTTTAAATATTTTTTTTCAACTCATCGTCAACTCCACTTGATCTATTTGAATTTTGACTTTTATACAAATTAAAGAAAGTATTACCACGCCGACGAGTTGTGTTGCTACTTTGCTACCGAGTAATTTCAAGTTGATTGTTGAAATACATAATAAGTCTATATTTTCTTTCTGTTTTGTACCTTTGATAAGTCTATATTTTCATTTGGCTGATGATGAGTTGGAAAAGGTTATGGGATTAACCCGTTATAGCCCTGTACATCTGAGTAAAAAAGACTCGCCCTCCACAGATAACATGATTGATGGGAAACCTTTTGAACCAGAAATTGGAATATCATACGGTTATTCATGAAGGTATGTCATACGGCCATCCATACGGACGTGCATCTGTAATAAAACCTGATTAAAATTGCATAAATGAAAATAGTTGTTGCCTAACGTATAAAAAATGATTACTTAATTAACATAATGTAAAATGAACTACTAAACAAATTCAAGATAACCTCAAAATATTCAAACTAGAGTAATACTCGGTCCTCCAACTCCTTGATCATCTCATCCCGTTATTTTTGAAAGATTCGTTTAACACACTTTTATATCACCTTCGCATCCACTCTTTCCACAAAGCTAATGATTTGCACACTCTAACTACTGGTTGGCACACTCCATGCTTTAAGCAGTTGTACATATATGACAGGATGCTCACTGTACTTGTAATCTTGAGTGTGCCAATCAATAGTTGGATTGTGCAAATCATCACTCTTCCACAAAACCCACAGAAGTTTTTAGGTATTATAGCTTCAAGTACGTACAAGTTTTGTTCGGGTTGTGGTTCGTGCTTAGATACAGTTTATGTTCGTGCTTGGGAGGGTTTTAATTTGGTTCTTGACTGGTACGTGTTTAGCTGTGCGTGTGGGTTTGGGTCTCGATCATATCTCGTTGAATCTCAGTGTTCGTGTTCAAATCGGTGTTTGTGTTCTTGTTTCAGTTGGATCTATCACTAGAGGTATATATTGAACCATAATTTTATACATAATCATGCGTTACATATAAGTATTATGCTAAGAAATCTTGTTGTATTATAGTATGATATACTTATCATTATAATTAATCAGTTTAGAACATGTTTATTATAATTATGCGTTAACGTCAAGAGCTAGTGTGCCTTTAACTAGCTCTCGTATAATTCGTTTTGAGGAAGAAGAAAACTATGCATGCATCTGTGAACGTACTTGGCCTTCATATATCAGGTAAAAAAAAATAGATTACCAGTTAGTTATCCTCCCTCACTGGTTTTGTTACACACCAGTCCTTTTCAAAGTTAAGTTTTACTTTAATCATTGATATTCTAAATCAAGTTATTTATAAGGTCATATGTATATGTTTTGTTCGAATAATTTAACTACAGATTGTCAACATGATTACATACAAGTTAGAACCATCAAAAGCAATAGAGTCGAGTTGGTTGGTGATGATTTTTCTGTATTAATTTTTGTTATAATTGGGGTTTCTGTTTATATGCTTTGTTATGAATTGCAGTTTATTGTTCTGCAGTGATGACGTTTTAACAATGGGAACATGTTAAGGGGTGTTTGGGATTCGTTTTTACCAGCTTAGCTGTTTATTGTGTTCTGCGAAAACTAGAAATCTGTTTTAAGTGTACGCGTGTTTAGTTGAAAGGCAAACATTAAAAGGATAGTTTAGTTTGTTTGCCTATGAAGCTCGTTCATGTGAACTATATTGTCTAATGGTTCAAAAAGTCAATAACTTGTTTACATATTGTCGAACCTTATAAACTATAAATTTGATTTGTATCATGTTGCCCGCATTTGTTTTTATGCTCATTTTAACATATAATTTATGGGCTGATAGTGAACTTAAAAAACTAACATCCAAATCTTAAAATAAGATCAGTTTAGGAGGTGAATACTCGAAAAGTGGACTTTGGGTGACTGTCAACCCCGTTTGACCCATAAGTAACCCGTTCTCCTTTCCGCTAATTTTTGTGATTTGATCCATTTGAGGCCTTCAACTTTAGCTCCATCAACTGTTGCTTCTGCGAACCATTTTATAATTGCTTCTAGATTTTCTTTTTTTAAATTACTTGTAAATATCTCCTTGACTTTTAGCAATTTGTTTGGACCTTTCCTAAATAGGTTTTAGCTAATCGATTAACATGTGTTTGAGTTATAACTTGAGACTTAAAACACTTAAATAATCTTGTATTCTTCAAAGATTTTTGTTGGTGTCACGCAGCCAAAAAATTTCCTTATCTTTTCGTGTTTGTAACTAACAAAATTTAATATGTCAAAGTAATAATCATCATTTAGCCAAATTTAAAACGTTGATAAATTTTTTTTTTTTTTAAAAGGTTGGAGCAATTTGAAACAAAATACAAGCCTAGTTAGTTGTCCGAATAACCAAGGCCTATGGTCTAGATCTAGTGACATATGAGTTGCCCAACAACCTAAAAGTTGTGAGTTCAAGCCTCTGTGGAGGCATTTGTGAGATATATTGTGAGATATGTAGCATAAATGAACGCGTTTACCTCTTCTTTGGGCTCCACAGAGCTACTAAGGGTCTTGGGCCCAATAACCTTATTATCTTAATTTTAACCAGCTGGTTTATTCTTGTTAGGTTACACGCAGCTCCTAACGTGCATGGTTTTGTCACCTCGTGGTAAACACGGTCAAAATAGATAACTATCGCTTTTTCTCTATTGCTCCTTTCCTTTGATAACCTGTTCATCTTCTTCATCAAAATATAAATCTGATGCTTTAATGGTATGGACTTAATTTAGGACCAACTCATTTATAAAGAATTGTGTTTACTATATACCTATCCAATGCTAATAATCTTTTTAATTTGAAGGTTCGGGTCAGTAAGGGTAATGTCTATGATTACAAGAACCTTCGATTCCCTTTGAGTGTCTGACGGTTATAGTTTCTTTGCACGCTTGTTTTGGTGTCTTGATTCTTTGCTATTCATGTGCAATTAATCTTAAGGTTTAGTTTCTGTTATCTGCAGCTTATGTTTTGATGTGGGATCCCCCCTAAAACCACATGTAGTTACAGGTCTATATGCCTTAGTACTTACACATTTTGAAACTGACAATGTATTCACTAATATTGATGTGGATGTGTTCTTGAATGAATATAAAGTTTAAAACATTCAGGTGCCAGAGTGTTGGAAAGAAAGAAAGAATATATTTAACAATCTGCATGTGTTAACATTTATCAGTTTGACAAAATTCCCCAAAAAAATGGTTTGGTTGAGTTCTTTGGTTAATAATTACACTATTATTTATAAAATGAAACATGTGTTTAGTTACCATCATAAAATTAACAAGAAAACAATCTCAACTTCTAAGAATGTGTACACATGATTCATAAACTCTTTACATGTTTCAGCTATGTGGTACAATTATTTATTTTGTTATCATATGTTATAGTTAAGGATGTTAACTTTTACTCTACAGGAATGACCATTCTAAAATATGAACATGTGATCTTGATGGGCCGTGCTAAGCACGGCTAAAATCATACCTAGTATTTATATAACTTATTAAATAATCGTTTTTTATTTAATATACCTCACACCGACAAGCTTTGAAGTTGAACTCATGTGGGTCCCACATTTCGTCACTTAAGGCTTTGACTTTTCGTCACCAAAGGTTATAGCGACGGAGATATGGCGACGACGCTTTGGCTCGTCGCTAAAGCTTTAGCAACGAATAAGTGGACTTTTAGCGACGAATACGTCCGTCGCTAAAAGTTGAAATCCCTGTAGTGAAGGCCCGTATGTGTTCGTAATAATGTTTAATATAAAGGAATACATCTGTGCATAAAGATATACGCTATCTATATTGATGAATCGATGTAGTTGATTATAGTTACAAACAATATATAACTAGGGAAAAAAACATTGTGCTTACAGGAAAAATAATGTGTTAGTCTAAAATATAATGTTTCACAATTTGTCTAAGATTATATTATTCTTGTAAATAAAATATAGAGTATGTTTGCCTAAAGCAAACCTCAGTTTCTGACTATATCTCACTTCTATAAGTTGCAAGCTCCATCTTTATTCCTAAAGCAAACCAACTAAGAGAGAGAATATCTGGAAAGACCGAAAGAGCAAGAAGATGATGAAAATGATCAAAGGGATTGCACTATTGGTGTTTATAGGGTACCTTTTCCTATGGGTGATCACACCTACTAAGGTTTTTAAGACAGAGTGGCTAGTTACGGTTAAAGCCCAGACCACTTCTACTTACTTTGGAGATCAAGGTTTGATTCTACCTAGTTTTGCAACTACTATATATACCACTTTTTTCATTCGATTTGTAAATTAACATAGCTCGTTTGTAACTTTGCACAAGCTTAACTTAAAAAAGTTTGATTTTTGAGCTAAAAGATTTAATTTGTTTTCACGTATTTTTGCTTACTTGTTCTTAGATTAAAATCATTACGTATATCAACTGATATACATAATGATTTTAATCTAAGAACAATATGATAATACATTTAAACATTCCCTGCAAGACTTCAAGGTATTTGAAAAATAACACACATTTTAGGTACTTCAAGTAAGATACATTGTTCTACATAACAGGTATTCATATCGAGTCTCATTTTACGAGCTAGCGTTTTTGGTTATCATGATATTAAAATGAATAAAAAAGTACATATTACTTACATCTTTATAATTTTTTTTTCTTCTAGTTGTTCTTATTTTTCCATTGAATATATATTTTGTTTAGGTACAACGATATTGCTATACACATTCCCGGTTTTGTTCATGGCCGTTTTGGCAAGTGTTTATATACATGTAAAGAATAAATCAAACCAAAACCGCAACAAAGGGTATAATAGTCATTTCAGTTGAATATTTATGTTCAATTTCATTATTCCAAGATACTAAGCCTTATTTTGTATTCAAAATTTTAGGAAAAAAGAAGCTACCAACGATAAGCTGAGTATATGGAAAAGGCCAATGATCATCAAAGGTCTGGGGATAGTCTCAAAAACCGAGCTTGCTTTCCTTTTAATGTTCATCGCTCTTCTTGTCTGGTCCTTTGTGACATATCTACATGTTAGTTTCGCAAGAATCACCCCTAAATCAGCAGCAAAAAAGGGAGAGGAAGTGTACGTGAATTGATTTCTCTCTTTAGCTCTTTATTATTTGACTTTACATCGCATTTTATATCACTTTATTTATTCGAGATTGTTTTGTTACACAGGTGGGAATCAAAGTTGAATTCAGTGGCTGTACGGTTTGGGCTAATTGGTAATTTGTGTCTAGCATTTCTGTTTTTCCCAGTGACTCGAGGCTCTTCTATATTGTCGTTATTTGGGCTCACATCCGAGGCTAGCATCAAGTATCATGTATGGCTCGGGCATATCGTTATGATTCTCTTCTCTTCACATGGCGTTTGTTACATTATTTACTGGATCGCAACTAGCCAAACATCAGAGGTATTTTTCTTTCCCTTTATATCTCATTTTATATGTTTTCTAAGATCCAAATATGTAGGTTTACAAAATATCAAAACGTAAACGCCTAGATTACGTTAGCTCACAAAATATATTTGGACAATGATAAGTTAAAGTGCATGATGAGTAGAATATATTCCACTTAAAAAAGTAAACTTTTATGATGGTCTAAAATTATAGACCAATCGGTCAAATATCTCCCACAAACAAAATCCCTTTATGGTGGAAATTTATTCATATCATGGCATAATGACAACTTTGATATCTAGACGCATTAGTTACAGTAAAATAAAAATGTCAATTGTATCATGAAACTATCATATCATGATACTGTTATATACTTAATCGAATTATGTTTGATGGTGACTTTAGATGTTGAAATGGGCAAACACCGGCATATCAAATGTAGCCGGAGAGTTGGCTTTAGTAGCAGGATTGATTATGTGGGTGACAACGTTTCCTACAATTAGGCGAAGGACAAAGTCAATATAACCAAAATTTACCATGATCCAATCAACCAATAATAGCATTCATTTTTATTATGATAAACTTTCACCCTTTTTTAAAATTTAAATATCTCGCAAACCGTTAATCGTTACGCGATAAAAATTATACCATGACGAATTAAATTATCTTCTATGATATGCACTACTATATATTTTAACAATTTTTTTTTCAAAATTTGTCAACAAAATCATATATGATTTGTGAAAATCATATATGATTCGATTTTACGAATCACATATGATTTTGAGAATCATATATGATTGTAAAATCATATATGATTCGAAAATCGAATCATACATGATTTTTAAAATCATATATGATTTTTCGGAATTTTGAAAAAATGTTTGTCAAAATATGTAAAGTGCATATCTATGAAAGATAATTTAATTCTCGCCACGATGGTGTATTTTTATATTTTGAAGATTTACCGTTTGTAAGATATGTTGTTTTAAAAAGGTGAAAATGATTTTGTATTAATTTAGATAAAAATGGAGCATGACGGCTCATTTGTTTCTAAGAATATGAGTTATATCGATCTCAAAGATGTTTGAGGTTTTCTTCTATGCTCACCACTTGTACATCCTCCTTATGGTGTTCTTTGTGCTCCATGTTGGCATATCTTATGCCTCCATAATGCTTCCTGGATTCTACCTCTTCATGATTGATCGATTTTTAAGATTCTTACAATCAAAGGGAAATGTTCGTTTGATTTCTTCTCGTGTTCTTCCTTGTGAAACTCTCGAGCTCAACTTCTCCAAAAGCCAAGGTACTATTGAGCACACAAATATTTAACATAAAAAAATTAAGTGATAATTAATGTTTAACAAGATTTTCTTTTATAGGTTTGAGTTTTACACCAACTAGCATCATATTCATTAATGTTCCCATCATTTCAAAGGCTCAATGGCATCCGTATACAATTAGTTCAAGTAGTAATTTGGAGCCTGAAAAGCTAAGTGTTATGATCAAAGGTGAAGGAAGTTGGTCTAAGAAGCTCTACGAAATGTTATCATCCCCAAATCCTGTTGACCAACTTGACATGTTCATTGAAGGACCTTATGGACCTGCCTCGACCAACTTTCTAAGGTAAAATGTTCATAAGAACGATAACTGCTAGGTGTCTTGGTTAGGTTTATTTGTGTATGCTAAATCTACTTATTGTTTCAGGCACGATATGCTAGTGATGGTGAGCGGAGGAAGTGGGATCACACCCTTTATTTCGATATTTAGGAACTAGTTTTACTACAGAGACCCTAAATGCAAAGCTCCTAAAATTCTCTTGATAAGTGCATTTAAAGACTCTTCTGATATTACCATGCTTGAATTGCTCTTGCCATCATCTGGTGCACCAATAGAATTTACAAAACTTGATCTCCACATCGAGGCGTATGTGACAAGAGAGAACCAACCTGTGGCCAATGTTAAAAAATCAATAAGAACCATTTGGCTCAAAGCAAACCCCTCTGACGCTCCCATAACCCCTATTTTAGGACAGAATGGTTGGTTATGGCTTGCTGCAATTATTTCATGTTCTTTTGTGATTTTCCTTTTGTCTATGGGACTTTTAACGCAGTTCTACATCTACCATGTTGATAAAAACACGAACAAAGTGTACTCATTTGCGTCAAGAGCCGTCCTAAATATGTTGCTCATTTGCATCTCAATAATGGTAACATGTAGTATTGGTTTTTGGTGGAATAAAAAGAAAAATGCAATGGATTCAAAGCAAATTCAAAACATGGCGGGTGTGACATCGGTTAACTCACTTAATTCGTGGTTTTATAATGCGGATAGAGAGCTCGAAAGTGTTCCCCAACAGTCACTCCTCCAATCCACAAACGTGCATTATGGTGAAAGACCGGATCTAAAGAGTAAGCACATCTCCAACTTTCTTTAAATGACATAGTGATCTTATATTTTAAACCAAATACAAGGAAACTAATAAATTTAAATTCTTTTTCTTCTTGTAGGAATGTTGTCTGAGCAAAAAGAATCGAGTGTTGGAGTTCTTGTTTGTGGGCCAAAGAAGATGAGGCATGAGGTTGCAAACATATGTTCATCTAGATTGGCTTCAAACTTGCATTTTGAGTCCATCAGTTTTAGCTGGTGATTTGATTTATCAACTTACCAAAAATGGCGTGAAACAGAATTCTTTTTTCGTGTCATTGACAACCACAATCGTTTTTAACATTTTTAATTGATAAATTTAGATGGTCTCATGTGTATTTATTTTTAGATTTTCTACTTTATTAGGACCTAGAGATGAACTTCGAGCATCTGAAAGTTGCTTGAAAAAATTGCTCGCCAAGGCAGGTCTAGAAAAAGAGTATATTAGATGATAAATATATCCAAGCCCGTTTGTGGGTTTAGGGTTTCTAAAGTTACCTCTATATATTGTGCCTCAAATAAAATCATAACATTAGATCTAATCGGTGCAGCTACATTTAGCCCTGAAAACCCGTCAAATATTTTCTTATCATTTTCTTTCTAAACCCTAATAACACTTATCACATACATCCACCTAATCCTTATTCCTCCACAAGCAGTCACACATACAAGACTTCCTTATAACTCCGGAAAAAAATAAATAAATAAATAAATAATAAAAAAAATTTTGAGTCTTTCATCCAGAAACACAAATGGGCTTGGGCTTATTTACGATCTAATAGAGTCTTCCTTGAACTTACAAGAGAAGAAATCAAATACCTCATCTTTAAGAAGAGGATGTGTGACCCACAAACCACCAATGTGGAGACCATGTAGACGATTTCGCCTCATTCTATAATTAAAGTAACCATGAAATAAGCTAGAGTTTTCATCCCCTTTCTTAACCCATCTCACTTTAGCTTTTTTATTTAAATCTCAAATTCTTTCTTTGTCACTTTTTAAAGGTTCATATTCCAAATCTCTCGGCTTGATTAAGGGGTCAAGTTTCCGCTTTGAGATCATAAGTATCAACTTTTTGTTGCAAGTCAAGTGTTTTTATTTATTTATTTATTTATTTATTTATTTTTTTTTAACCTTCCTCCACTCTTTTATTGCAAATTTCACATCTTTCAATTTCTTCAACAAACTCACATAAGGCCTATTATCCAAATGGCCCTTACTCCAAGTAGAAAAGACAATGGTTTGGAGCTCTACATGATTAAGCTTAGAGTTGAAGAATTTAAAAGGGCATGGACCAAAATCCGAAGATGAAGTAGAAAGGATCAATGGGCAATGATCGGAAAATTCGCTTGGAAGAGCGATGACATGAGCATTTGGCCAAATCTCAAAAAACGAAGAAGACGCCAAAATCTATTTTGCTACGCTTCGACGCACCACTGTTGATGTATGTGAACTTTCTCCCACCAATTTGAAAGTCCATGAGATTAGAGTTATGAATAAAATTATTAAAATTTGCAGCCATGGATGGATAAAATGTACAGCCCATTCTTTCCTCTGAAAATCGAACTTCATAGAAATCACCAAAGAAAATCCAAATCGTGTCAATCGACCATCTAAGCTTCCATAAATTCTCCCATAGAGATAACTTAGACTTTCTATCTTGAGGAGCATAGATATTAACTAGAAGAGCAATGATATTTAGGCCTAACAATGAGACCTAATATTATCCCTCTCTCGTAGTTAAGTGTAATATTAGACCTACACTATAAATCATTTTTCAATTATAGCAAAAAAAAACCATCTCCTTGAATGATGTTTATTTTGACAAAAATATCAAGATTCCAAACACTAATCAATCCACCTAATTTTCCATTAGCATTTAGAGAAGCAAAATCACAACGGTTCGAAGGCCATACTGAGGGAATAGAAAATTTGTTGATATCATCAAGCATAGATTCTTGAATTCCCAAAAATTGAATATGATTTTCCAGCTCAACCTACTAACCCATTGAGTTTTAGAGGAACACCTAACACCTCGACAATTAATTGATAAAACATTCATTGGCAAACAATAGGAAAACCATTACCAGAAATTATTTTTTCAAGTTTCTCTACCATACCTTCCATTTGAAACCCGCTGTCACAACCAACTTCCAATGTTTTGAGAATTTCAACTGAAGTTGCATTAAAAGAACTTATAGAATCAGTAGATAGGCCAAGCGCATTCATACTCGCCAAATTTCGTTTGTTGAGTCTAGCAATTTTAGATTATGATAGATTCAATGCCATTCTCGATTCCTTGAAATCATCAACCTCCAATTCAATGTTAACTGAATCGTTGGACTCCTTTGAGGTTGTCTTTTTTCCTTCTTCTGCCTTCGCGAAGCAAATTGAACATCTTCGTTGTTTTCAGGATGCGTTTTTTATTTATTTTGGTCTTATTCTTCTTCAGTCGTCGAACATAAACAATAGGGGAATCAGGTGAGCCTTGAACTTGCTTAGGACGTTGGTTATTATTAGAAGATTTTTTAAAACAAAATGTAGAAAACTAGATGGGAGAGTTGAATAGTTTTACCAATTAAAACTTCGTTTAAAAACTTTTAGATCGACTTATGCCAATCTAGTTTTGACTTGTTGGATATTGATAGTAGAAAAGCATATAAAACTTAACTACGAGAGAGGGATAGAAAGACACAACCATAACACAAGTATTTATAGTGGTAAGGACTCCTTCCTTGCCCTACTCCACTCTCCGAGTACCCAACTTGAGAGTTCCGTAAGCACTACAAAACACAAACTCCTTTCATCGGTGGAGAAGCCTTCACAACGTCGCTTACACTTTATTCAGTACAAAGCTAAATACCGGGTTCTTCACACAAGGTATAACCAAACTTTCGTCACCTACACTTTATCCGGTATAAGGCTAGACATCGGGTTCCATTAACAATGGAGGAACCACAACCCAATCAACACCTACTTAGCACAATACATCAAAGCACCAACGTCCTTAGTTACACGACTACTACAACACTTCTACAACACACTTGAGAATGAAGAATAACAAATACACTTCAGTGATCTTTTGGAGATGAAGAATCCTAGCAACTCTTGTCTTGAGCACCCAAGTCTTTTAGAGGTCGTGATCTCGCCTTTAAGAGGAACCTAGAGAATCATTTAAGAAAGAAAGCTACATAGAAGATCATTAGATCTGAGATAAAGAACTTAGAACATAGAGAGAAGATGTATCTAAGTGAGGGTGAGTGAAAAGGGAGAAATGGTCATCTATTTATAGGCAGTCTGGCCACTGTTCACCCAGATCCGACGGATCCCTTCCCAAAGGGATCCGGCAAGTGTTTAGCAAGGGATCCGGCGAACTGGTAATACCAGTTCGGATTTTGGGTCACAAACCGAGTTTTGGGTTATGGTTTATGGTCTATGGATAGGTGATGTCATGTCTGATGTCAAACTCATCTTGGGTTATGGGTCATGGACTTTGGGTTATGGGTTATGGACTTCGGGTCATGGGTTTTACCCATTTTGATGTCATGCAATGGGTCATGGGTTATGGATCAAGCTCCATGGGTTATGGGATATGGACTTGGTTTTGGGTCATGGATAGTCCAAGTCTTTACTAGTTTAAAAGTTACATGTATTTTATAAAATGTAAGTAACTAATGGTACTTAAGTGTTTTTATAAAATGGTTTTGGTTTTATGTAAACTTATTAACTAAACTTGTTTAAGGTTTATTTGTTTAGTGAAATGATTTAGTGAACTTTTGGCTCAAAGCTTTACGTATTTTATTTATTTCGTTAAAATGATTTTATGTTTGTTATCGACAAAATATTAGAAGATCGTAAAATATAAATAAACATTTTTACAGATTATTTGTATTAGCAATCTCTCCTTTTTTGTTGATGACAAAATATAAAATTATTTTAATTAAAAAATAAAATTTGTAAGTTTTGAATTTGAGTTTTTACTCTTTTCTCTCTTCTTTTGTCGAAACAAAAAGAGTGTCGAGAAGAAACTAACCCGAATATAAGTTTTTAGAAAAATAAATGAAAGAATGATGTAAGGTGAACTAAAGAAGGTAAAGAAGTGCCTAGTTGCTCCTCCTTGACGATTCCTCCTCCTTGTTGAGGGCGTCAAGTAATTAGGAAGACTAAGTCGTGATCATTGCAAGTTTTTGCAATGGTTTTTCTTAGACGAAAGCTCCCCTTATTTAGGTCGTCAAGTACTCCTAGTGTGTTTTGAAAATCTACAAAATAAAGTTTAGTATGCCATTTTATAGTGTATTATTTCTGTAACACCCCAAAATTCACGCAGCGGAAATGTAATCTGAAGGCGTTACATCATAGTATAAGAACACAAGAATCAAGAGAAAGACCTCTATATGAGACTCCGAGAATGCTGAGCCAAGCCAAAATCAAGCACCTGAGAAATACATGCTAAAAATTGTCAACAAATATGTTGGTGAGATCATAGGTTTAAAGTAAATGAATTTATTGAACCACAAAATTTTGTAGGGTGTGACCATTGTAACCCAATGGCATGAAATAGTGTATTCTACTGGCTAAGCTTATGACACCGAAGCGTTAACGATGAAATAAATGCCCAATACAAGTGTCTAACCCGCACACTTTTGAAATACTCAAATAATATATGTCCGTCCGACTCGTACTAATGGTCAGTAGAGCTTATCCTACTATGGACGAGGTGTCAGTGACACAACCAGGATTGTTCGGTCGGGTTGGCCAAAACATAAAAACTTGAAAAAAGAAACCGACAAAAACACAGTAATTAATGAAGAAAGTTACAAACCTAATTATAAGATTATTTAAAATCAAATAAATTGTATGGAATCAAAGTCGTGAATGGTGGATGTAGAACTATTGTTCAATATTCATTATTGAATAAGAATCATAAAGTGGTTTTGCCATTGATGTTTGACGATATAACTTCTCCTACTCTTCGAGTTTTCACTTTTCAATAATGCAATGGAACAACTATCACAATTTTCTAATGTATTTGACTATTTGAATGGGCTTTGTATCTTAGTTTGGGTGGGTCTTTTTAAGTTTTACATACAAATTACACTTTAAAATATCAATACTACTAATACTTATCAAAAGTTTGGGGTTGGCCTTGGCCCATCCTAGTTATAGTGTAGCTCCGTCTCTGCGGGGTGTCAACCCCAATAGATCTATTTATAGCATTTGCGCTTACTCACAAAAGAGTAACTAACGGTTCATGATAATGGGCGTAATAATAGTATTTGGGTTATCGGGACTTAGGCCAGTATGTAACAGGAAATTTTATACTTGCGTTCAATTGTAAAAACAAGCATGTATTCTCACCCCAAATAATAAAAGATTTGTAAACTATGGGGCTAACGAATAGTGAATGTCGGTAAACAGGTGATGGCACGCAAATCTTTGTATTCCCCACTACAGAGATTTGCAACGTGATCAATCTAGCAGAGGATAATCACCCGTTGCATATCCATCTTGGGTTTTTCAAAGTATTGGATCAGACAAATATAACAAATATCGACGAGTTTAGAGATTGTATGAATAAACTTAACAATGCTGAAAAATATGCAACTGAAAAAAGTTAAGTGTGGAACCTTATGAAAACGGGTGGAAGAATGTGTTAGCACATACGGTATGTGCTAATACCGTGCATGGCCTCGATCATAGGACCAGGAACTATTGCGATGTGGTTTGTTTTGCCGTATGCAAACACCTTAGTTCGTGGCATATCCGTAATTTCATCAACAAACATTTCCAACTTAGATGGACTTACTAACCCAACATCACCATAATCAACCACAAAAAGACCCAAAATATGAGCTAGAACAATATTATAAGTCATTTTATTCCAATTCTACCCATCTTTGTTTCTGCATGAACATGAACACACACAATTCTAGAGTGTTGTGTGTGCAAGAAAGATGTGGATAGAGAAAGAGTAGATGAATGTGTTTTGTGTGTACTAATGGAATTAGATTCGTATTTATAATCAATGTGAATGTGACAACTATTGGGTGGTTGGGTGATGTATGAAGTGTGAAGAGGGTGGTTGGGTGGTGTATGAAGTGTGAAGAGGGGGTTTTGGAGAATGAACAAGGATAAATTTAAACCTGAATTTGTGTTCTCGGATCGATTACACGAGAACAGTCGTCCTTTCAGAAGATTTATATGGATAGAAATAAATGGGTTATTACCAATTGCTTGGACAAGAGCAACGTTCAAAATTTTTGCTGAACTTTGGAGTAAGTTATTATGCACCCTTGACATAACTAGTAAGATGAAGGAATTAGATTCTGCATTTTTGATGATCGAAACTACTTCATCAACTACTATTGATGAGGTGGTGTCTATTGAGATTAAAAACAAAGTGTATCAAGTTATTGTTCAAGAGTTAAGCTTGCCAGATGACGACAACAAGTTTCGTCATATGATTAATCTAGATGCTAGTGTTGAGGATGAAGAGGAATCAAAAAGTCAAAGTTCGAACAATGACAAAATAGTTCATGTGTCGCCAAAGAAGACCGACCTCGATTCTCCATCCAACGTGGTGTCAACGGTCCTGTTCAGATGGAAAGGTCATGCAATTCAAAACATGAAAAGGCTGAGGCATCGGGACGTGTATTAGAAAGCTTTGGTGAAATACTTCCTTCTAAGTAGGGGTGAGCATTGGGTCAAACCAAGACTGGACCGGCCAAACCCGACCTGTCCCGAAGACCGAGAATACCAACTCATAAGGACTGAGACCAGACCGATGGCTCCATTTCAGAATCTCAAAATCAGTTTGAGATGAGATGTTGCACTGAAGTTCTTAAAGGTCAATTTGCAAACGTCCCAAGTCAAGCCAAACGCTAGTCTCTGACACAGTTGACCTTAACCTATGCAATACTAAGTTCTGGAGTAACATAGCTTTTGGGAATGAATGGGATCAAGTGTAGCTTTTGGACTTTCTGCCTGCTGTCATTTACTTTCAAGAACCTGCTCATTTTCTATTCTTTAATAAAGTTTGGTGTTTCAATAATAAATATAGGATGGGTAGCTGAATAAGTATTTGTAATGAATGCTTTTGTGCCTATATGAAGGGCCTAAAATTTCATTGTTTGATAGACATGAAACAAAGAAAATAAACAATGAGTGTTTGCCATTTGTGAGTTGAATTTTATTCCTCCAAGTGTGTGTGTTAAGTGTTGTGTTTGCTAACTCCTTATGCTCATCTATGTTGATTGGTGTCATTTGGTACCACAGCCCAGGTTGAGAATGGCTGGTCGACGTCGTACCTATAATGTCAACCAGTTGCATGAAGAACCTGGCCCGCGAGACATTGAGGTGAATGAGTTGAGACAGCTTGTACAACAACTCCAATTGCTTCTCGAGCGCGTGGAGGCTCCTAGACAAAACCATAATGAACCAGAAAATGAAGATTCTGAAGATGAAGAATTCAACCCCTTCCATCTTAACCGCAATTCAGAATCTAGTGATGAAGCGACTCAATATCATCACAATGATCGAAGGAACAATCGTCCCCAACGTGGTGCTAACATGAGGGTAGATATTCCGGTGTTTGAAGGTAGAATCCAACCCGATGAGTTCATTGATTGGATTCACACACTAGAGCGAGTTTTTGACTATCAAGAAGTCCGTGATGATTTGAAGGTAAAAATTATAGCCATCAAACTCAAGAAGCATGCCTCTGTTTGGTGGGAACAGTTGAAGTTGAAAAGAGCTCACGAGAACAAACCAAGAATAAGAACATGGGAGAAAATTAAGCGGGAGTTGCGAAAAAAGTTTCTGCCTGATGGGTATTTACAAAAAGCATTTCTACAGTTACATGATTTTGCACAACGTGATCTATCCGTGGCAGATTACACAGAGGAGTTTGATCATTTAATATTAAAGTGTGGTATTGTGGAACCCGAGGAACAAACTATTGCACGATATCTTCGAGGGCTACGAAAAGATATTCATGATGTTGTTAATTTACAGCATTTTATCTCTTACAGTGATGTTTATAAATTAGCCACTAAAGTCGAGAAACAACTCAAGAAGAAAGAGGGTCGGAAATCAGCAACTTATGGTGTTAGTCGAGATCCTAGTCGAGGGTTTACAAGTAGTCGGGCCAGTGGTTCACAAAGCACCAAATCAGCAGTAACAAAAGCACCCCAAACCCCACAGACCCATGATGTAGGGGCTGGTCCTTCTCGTATTAAACCAAAATCAGTGCAATGTTTCAAGTGCAAGGGATTTGGGCATATTTCTTCGAAATGTCCTAACCAACGGGTTTTTACTCTTGTAGAGGAAAATGTAGAAGATTAATATGATACTCCTCCAATATTTGATGAACCACAAGAAGATGAACATGAAGACATTACTTATGGGGATACAGGCGAGTTATTAGTGATTCGGAGAGCATTATCTATGGAGTCAAATGGAGATGAAGCATGGCTTCGCAACAACATTTTCCATACGCGATGCACCTCGAATGCAAAGGTTTGCGATGTTATTATTGATAGTGGGAGCTGTGAAAATGTAGTATCCGAAGCCATGGTCAAAAAGTTACCTCTCAAGACCGAAAAACACCCGCATCCTTATAAACTTTCATAGTTAAGTAAGGGTAAATCAGTTCATGTGGACCAGCGATGTTTAGTTAACTTTTCCATTGGCGAAAAGTATCGAGATGAGGTATGGTGTGATGTTGTGCCAATGGATGCATGTCACTTGCTTTTGGGAAGACCATGGCAATTTGATAGACAAACCGTACATGATGGCCCGTCCAGATTAAAGACGACAGTAAGCTCTAATAAAGGAGAAGGTAATTTATTTATATCAAAATCGGAGTTCATTGAAGCTTTACAAGAATCTGAAGTAGCTTATGCTTTGGTGGTAAAAGAAGTAGGAGATGAAAATCCAAAACCACCTGTTGCATTGCTCCCTTTACTTGACCAGTTTCAATGTAATTTCCCACATGAAATTCCAGCAGGTTTTCCTCCTATGAGGAGTATTCAACATTGCATACATTTGGTTCCTGGAGCAACTTTGCCAAACAAGGCAGCTTATCAAATGAACCCGACGGAAAATGTTGAACTTCAAAAACAGGTTGATGAACTGTTGAAGAAAGGAATGGTGTGCGAAAGTATGAGTCCGTGTGCCGTATTGGTCCTCCTTGTTCCAAAGAAAGATGGGTTTTTTCGTATGTGCGTGGATAGTAGAGCGGTTAACAAGATAACTATTAAGTATCGGTTTCCTATTCCTCGCCTCGATGATATGTTGGACCAACTTCACGGTGCTTGTGTGTTCTCAAAGATCGACCTTCGAAGTGGGTATCACCATATTCGTATACGACCTGGTGATGAGTGGAAAACAGCTTTTAAAACTCGAGATGGGTTGTACGAATGGTTGGTAATGCCATTCGGGCTTTCTAACGCTCCAAGTACTTTTATGAGACTAATGAATCTTGTTTTTAAACCTTTTATTGGCAGGTTTGTAGTAGTATAATTTGATGATATCCTCGTGTTTAGCAAAGGAACCACCGAGCATTTGGGAAACCTTCGTCAAATATTTGAGGTGCTGTCCAATCAGAAGCTGTATGTTAATTTGAAGAAGTGTGAATTCATGACCCACAACTTGGTTTTTCTCGGCTATGTTATTTCGAATGAAGGGATCCATGTTGATACAAACAAAATAGATACAATTACCTCTTGGCCAACTCCAGCCACAATACATGAAGTTCGAAGTTTTCATGGGCTTGCTTCATTTTATCGAAGATTCATTCGGAATTTCAGTTCGATCGTCTCACCAATTACCGAGTGTTTAAAAGGTGGTGTTTTCAAATGGACAAAAGAAGCTCAAGCGAGTTTCGAACAAATAAAGGCAAAAATGACTGAGGCTCTAGTTCTTGCTTTGCCTAACTTTGAGAAAGTTTTTGAGCTAGATTGTGATGCTTCAGGTGTGGGCATAGGTGCAGTCCTAAGCCAAGATGGTCAGCCTATCTCATTCTTTAGTGAGAAGTTATCCGATTCTCGAAGGAAGTACACAATATATGAAAAAGAATTTTATGCTATTGTGCGTGCTCTCGAACATTGGAGGCATTATCTCATCTCAAAAGAGTTCATTTTGTATTCTAACCATGAAGCATTAAAGTACATTAATGGTCAACACAAACTCAGACCTCGACATGCACGGTGGGTGGAGTTTTTGCAAGCTTATACTTTTCACATCAAGCACAAAAGTGGTGTTACAAATCGTGTGGCAGGCGCCTTGAGTCGAAGACGTTCCTTGTTGTCCACAATGCAAGTTACTGTTCTTGGTTTTGAAAAGGTTAAAGAGGTGTACCAAGAAGATGGTTTCTTTAGTAAAGTGATTAATCTATGCACCAGCGACCCTTATAAGGAATTTATTTTGCAAGAAGGTTTTCTTTTCCATGGAAACCGTTTGTGCATTCCAAATTGTTCGCTTCGACTTGAAATAATCAAGGAAACTCATGAGGGTGGACTCGGTGGTCATTTCGGGAGAGATAAAACACTTTCTTTGCTCAAGGATCGATTCTATTGGCCAAAAATGATGAAGGATGTTAGTCATTACATATTGAGGTGTCGAACATGTCACCTTGCAAAGTCAACTTCTAATAACACGGGACTTTATACTCCACTGCCCATACCTAGTGCACCATGGGAAGACGTAAGCATGGACTTTGTAATGGGGCTGCCACAAACTCAACGAAAAAAGGACTCGATAATGGTTGTTGTTGATAGATTTTCAAAAATGGCACACTTTGTGCCATGTTCCAAGAAAATGGATGCTACCAATGTTGCTGATATATACTTCAAGGTGTTGGAAATGTATATATTTATAAATACGTAAATGTCCGGATTCGAACTCGTGACCACGGGATTGCACACATTAGCGAATGAGAATTAAAGTTAATAATTAATGTTTATGTTTACGATTAATTATTGCACATTAAGTCCGGTTAACGATCGTTAAGTATTTAACGGAAAAATGACTAACGACCGTTAAATGAAAAGAGAAGGACTAGTAATGGAAAATCTTGAAAGTGAAAAGTTATGGGTTTTCCCTTGGGCTTTCATCATAACCGGCAAAGGGGGCTTCTCAAGCCCTAATCCATAACTTGTTCCCAAAGTTTTCTATATACTATATAAACAAGGTTAGGTTCTAGGGTTTTTCATAACTTTGTGCATTGAATTAACCCTAGATCTCTCCTCTCCTCTTTCTTGTCCCTATTCGGCCGAACACCCCTAGTTAGGGAGTTTGGTTTCGTTTTTCCTTAAAACGAGGACTTGTGTTAGATCTAGCAATCGCTTGATTCGTTGGTTAATTCGTGTGTACAAGAACGTGGTTGTAAGACACTATTCTTACAACAATTGGTTTGAGTTGTAAAACAGTAAGGGACAACTCTTTAAACCACTTCTTTGGTTTGCTCAAGAGATTTGACATTCGCAAGAGGTACGTTACGCATACTTTCAGTTAATTATTTTATTTGTTATGATCTTTAGTCTTCCGCTGTGTACTCTTGATGTCTACATGTTTTATTGTATATCATCTATTATAAACTCAACAGTGGTTTCAGAGCCAGGTTTAACAAGTAATTAATTACTGAAACACATAATTAAAATAAACATGTTGTGTTATTATTTGTATGCGTAGATCTAGGGTTTGCAAAACCTAAACCCTAATTTTTTAGGGGGGGCGTTTTTTTGTGTGCCCTAATTAGGGTTTTGTAAACTAAAGTTTTAATTGGATTAGAAACCCTAGGATGCATGCAATTTTATATGAATTGCGTAACTCTGTTTTATTGCATTAATTGTTAAGTGTAATTTTATGTCCATGATAATTACATGCATGTTTTATCATGGATATGCTTTTATTGTATGTCTTTCTTGTTTAAGTGATATACATTAAATTATGATAGATCTAAAATTGGGGAAGACCTCAATAATTATTATTTAATCAATTATGTGCTATGTGGTATATGTTTAATTTTGACTTACGCAATCGATGAATCGATGCATGTGGCTCACCTTGTACATAGCTGAAAACGGGTGAAAGTCTTAATTAAATATATACATATTGACAGATCTAGAATTGATTATTAATAGGATTTATCAAAAAGGTTTGCATGTGGCTATTTGATATGCATGACTTTTTATATGTTATGCATTCATTGTTTATTTGTTTATTTTTTAAATACTTGCTTGTTTGTTATGTGTAACAAGGGTATTTTTATAAGAAAAATAAACTGACCTAAACAATGGTGAAACATGTACTTTTAAGCATAGTAATCGTAATCGTTTAATTGATTGATTTTTTGCACAAAATAGTTAGAACGGCTCACCCATTAATGACAAACTGTGTGATGGGTATAAGGAGGGATCGCATTAAATTGTGACGCCCTAAAGATGAGGGTTATGTTTCGCGCTGACCTGATTCTCCGCTCGTTTGTGCGTCTTAATGGAGCTACCAAGTATTCATATATGTGTGCATTAAATCTTAAGGGTGAATTACTTTAATCTCTATGCGCCACTTTTGTGGTAATTATCCGAATAACTTGGGTCTTATGACTCATGCAGTAGTAGGATATAGTAGTTATTAAGGTGATTTTTTAATTGGTTATCCAATACCTCGATTAAAGTTTGATGATGAAAAGTTTAAACCATTAAAACAAGGATATAAATGTTTTAATAAAAACTATGCTACGAAGATGAATGCATGACATCTTTGTACATATTTGATTTGACATCAAAATTATTACCCTTTAATTTGAGTTATATGCCATCCAACGAAACGGAAACACCTAAGATTACCTTTTATTTGCGTGAGAACGTGATTTAAATCGTAATCGAAGGGTAAAATGTCCACGTGTCGTGAGAACGGGCATGGACGATTTTGCAGTTTCTAAAGTTGGACAACTTAATTGAGTTAGGCGGTGAGAACTGGCAACTCAAGGCATAAGATAGGATAAAACATGTTTACATGGCGATTGATATTGGCTATATGTAAATCCCATAAATCTAGGAATTGCAATTGAAATTGGCAATTGAGCAAAAGCTCTACCATTTTGTATAAGGTTCATTACTAGCAGATCAACTGACGTGATGAAATTATGACAATTTGGATCCTAGTTTTCAATAATAATTAATTGGTTATATGAATATGAACCTTGGGTATTTAATTGTTTATTGAAAAGGAAAATTATCAAAATACTAATTATGGTTTTTTGAACTTTTTCTGTAGATGGCTCAACCTGAAAACACTATGAGCTTAATGTCGCTCGCTTTCAAAGATATGATTGGAAGGGACAAGTCGACCGCCCTAATTTCAATGATTGGCATCGCTCACTTAGGATCATCCTTCGTGTTGCCAAAAGGGTTGAAATTTTGACTACACCTCGCTCGATGCTCCTCCCAACATGGCAACTGCTCTTGAACAAGAGGCATATCGTGTTGAATATGAGAAGCACAATGATGTGGCGTGTCTAATGCTTTCGGGGATGCCTGCTCAATTGCAAAAATAATTTGAGCACTATCCGCCTATGAGCATGCTAGATGAACTCAAACGTATGTTTGAGAAGCCACCTGCAGCTGAACTATATGAACTTATTGAAAAGGTTCATAGCTGCAAGTAGGAGGTTGGCAAATCTGTCTCCGACCACGTCCTCGAGATGAAACATCACTTGGACCAATTGGAGAAGCTCGGCTGTGGTTACTCGAATGATGTATGTGTCGGCCTCATTAATCACTCTCTTAATCGTGATCGATTTGGTGATTTTGTCTCGAAATTTTAACATGCATTGCACGGGAAGACAAAGTGAATGAGTTACATGCAATGCTTGTAGACTTGAGAAGAGATTTCAAAGAAGGCTCCTACACCGCTGTGCTTGCAATACAGGTGGTAGGGTAAATAAGCCAAAGCCGCAAGGATAAGAAAGGGAAAGGAAAAGGAAAGGGAAACAAGATGTCATCCCACCGCTCCTAAGAAGAACCCCGAAAGAAAAGGATAATCCTAAGAAGGATTTAACTTGCCACCACTGCAACTTACCCGTCACCGGAAGCGGAACTGCCCGCTTTATCTCGAATGAGTGCCTTCGAATAAAAATAAGATGGTGCCTAGCTCATCGGTATTTTTATGTTTGAATTATTTTCTTTTCCTCATAAGCAAAATTCACGGATATATGATACGTGATGTGGTACTCACATCCGTAATACATCGCAGGACTTAGAGGAGCAAGGAAGTCGACTGTGGAGAAAGATACTTGTACGTTGGCAAAGGAAAGCGTGCAGCTGTCGAAGCCATAGGGACTTTTGATTTAGTGTTGCCTTCGGGCTTAATTTTAGAACTAAATAATTGTCATTATGCACCCTCCATTGTTAGGGGTGTTATTTCAGTTTCTTTGTTAAAAGACATTGGTTTTGTGCACACTTTTACAAGTTATGGAATTTCTGTTTCTTTAAATAATGTTTTTTACTTTAATGCAATTCCTATTCTTGGTGTGTTTGAAATTGATATGGATGGTTGTATATCCAATGAAAATAATTCGTTGTATAACATTAGCAATAAGAAGAGCAAGTTGAAATGTGACTCTTCTTATCTTTGGCATTGTCGCCTTGCCCATATAGGCAACACTAGAACAAAAAGTGGATTTGGCCACACCGAATATGTGTGACGATATACATATAGTCACACATGTTTTTTCGGCCGTGTGTGACTAAAGGTCGCGCGACCATAGGTACCCTATGGTCACGTGTTTGACTTTTTTTTAGTCTCTATTGTAAAAGAGTAACCAAAACCGTAATATGTGTGACTAATTGGGTACAAATTTTGTTGGATTAATCCGTATTAGTGACCATAAACATGTATAGTCACACAAAGCATGTTTGTTTTGGGTATTTAGTCACATACAATTAAGCATAAAGTGGCAAAAGTGTTAATAAGTGTGAGCATATGTTGTTTAAGGTGAAGAAATATGTCTTTTGTGTGACTATTGATCATCTAATGGCCACTTGAATTTTATGTTTGTGTGGCCTTTTCTAACATTTAGTCACACAAAGCATGTTTGTTTTGGGTATTTAGTCACATACAATTAATCATAAAGTGGCTAAAAGTGTTAATAAGTGTGACCATATGGTGTTTCAAGTGAAGAAAGGTGTCTTTTGTGTGACTATTGATCATCCAATGGCCACATGAATTTTATGTTTGTGTGGCCTTTTCTAACATTTAGTCACACAAATCATGTTTGTTTTGGGTATTTAGTCACATACAATTAACCATAAAGTGGCTAAAAGTGTTAATAAGTGTGACCATATGGTGTTTTAAGTGAAGAAATGTGTGTTTTGTGTGACTATTGATCATCCAATGGCCACTTGAATTTTATGTTTGTGTGGCCTTTTCTAACATTTAGTCACACAAAGCACGTTTCTTTGGGTATTTAGTCACATCCAATTAATCATAAAGTGGCCAAAAGTGTTAATAAGTGTGACCATATGGTGTTTTAAGTGAAGAAATGTGTGTTTTGTGTGACTATCGCTCATCCAATGGCCACATGAATTTTATGTTTGTGTGGCCTTTTCTAACATTTAGTCACACAAAGCATGTTTCTTTTGGGTATTTAGTCACATGCAATTAACCATAAAGTGGCTAAAAGTGTTAATAAGTGTGACCATATGGTGTTTTAAGTGAAGAAATGTGTGTTTTGTGTGACTATTGATCATCCAATGGCCACTTGAATTTTATGTTTGTGTGGCCTTTTCTAACATTTAGTCACACAAAGCATGTTTCTTTTGGGTATTTAGTCACATACAATTAATCATAAAGTGGCCAAAAGTGTGACCATATGGTGTTTCAAGTGAAGAAATGTGTGTTTTGTGTGACTATTGATCATCCAATGGCCACATTAATTTTATGTTTGTGTGGCCTTTTCTAACATTTAGTCACACAAAGCACGTTTCTTTTGGGTATTTAGTCACATCCAATTAATCATAAAGTGGCCAAAAGTGTTAATAAGTGTGACCATATGGTGTTTTAAGTGAAGAAATGTGTGTTTTGTGTGACTATTGCTCATCCAATGGCCACATGAATTTTATGTTTGTGTGGCATTTTCTAACATTTAGTCACACAAAGCATGTTTCTTTTGGGTATTTAGTCACATGCAATTAACCATAAAGTGGCTAAAAGTGTTAATAAGTGTGACCATATGGTGTTTTAAGTGAAGAAATGTGTGTTTTGTGTGACTATTGATCATCCAATGGCCACATGAATTTTATGTTTGTGTGGCCTTTTCTAACATTTAGTCACACAAAGCATGTTTCTTTTGGGTATTTAGTCACATACAAATTAAGCATAAAGTGGCCAAAAGTGTTAATAAGTGTGACCACATATGGTGTTTTAAGTGAAGAAATGTGTGTTTTGTGTGACTATTGCTCATCCAATGGCCACATTAATTTTATGTTTGTGTGGCGCTTTCTAACATTTAGTCACGCATCGAATTAAGCAAATTGTGACAAAAAAGTGTTAATAATTGTGACTATATGAATCTTTTAGTCACATATAAGAAATCAATATATATCAAAACAAATTCTAATATATAAAAATATATTCAAAATATATTCAAATACAATAAAATTAGAATGTATATAAAATTGTAATGTCGTACATAATAAAATTCTCAATAATTTAACGACTTCGACTCTTGATCTTCTTAGCTTCCTTTGCATGGTATGACTAGAGACGAGCGCTCAGTATGTAATTTAGGTGCGATTCTGTTCTCACCAATCGCTTTATGGTACTTGGTAGTGTTACCAGAGGAAACAAAAGCCGGGTATCAAACATCGAATTAAATATGAAGAATGATATATGTAGGTTTATAAAACACATGCATCTATGTACCTTTTCATCGAAAACCACTTGATCATTTCGCCATGCATAAAACCACCCATGCATCCTTAACTGCTTTTGAGACCGTTACTTCCTACATCCGTATGCACGCTGCATCCACTAAAGATTTTTCAATAGACACTCAGTAGCAATCCTTTGGGAGTGGTTTGTTATGAAGCATTTGTTTTCCATCGCTTTGTACACTGCACCCTCCGCAATAATAGTTGATTTCTTTTATGCCACACCGCACTTAATTACCTAAAAGATAATTTGTTGCATGTATATATGTATCAAGAATTAATTAAACTAAAGAACATATGAAAATGTTTAAATACATACTTGTGGTAGTCTTGTTAATGGAGACTCTGTTCTTGTGATCCGTAAAGTTGACGTGAAGAATCCTTTCGTTTTGATCTAGTCGATTTCTTAGATGCGATGATTTAACAATTTCCTATATGTATAATACACGGTAAATAATACATGTATGTAGAATTCAAAAATCCTGTGGGGGTGATTTATTACTTACACTTATTTGAATTTCCTTTTCCAAAGTTGCAAGTCCATTAGACTTCTCAATGCTCGCAACTTTCTCATCGTCCAAAGAACACGTGTTCCGGCATCCTCATCAAGACCGCTATTTAAAAGATTAATGTTCACCGGAGACACCGAAATATAAATTGTATAAGAAGACCGCAGCAGATTTAAAAGGGTAAAAAAGATGGAATGTTACTTTCTTATGTCTTACTCCGTTTCATCAATGGAGTTAAAGTTGATCGAATCGCCTTTGTGCACCCATTGTTTCATCAAATCAGACACGCCTCTTTTGCTTGACGTTGGCGCCTCATTATCAAGTTCACTTTGAAGTGACACCACTATTTCATCGGATGCTTGTTCGATTCGAGGCGATCAAAATACCTCCCGTAGGTTACTCCACCTCCCACTCCTATAGCATATCCTCCCTTTCCTTACCTAATACAAATGTCATGGCATCGATTGCCATGATCAAGCTTCAAGGTTCCTTGTTTGATCTTCTCCTCCGCCTCTTTCTCGCACACACAATATGGGAAATAGGTTATTTAATTCTACCAAGATCAAATTATAAATAACAAGATTAACTTATAACTAACGTAATTAATTAATAACTAACAGCTTTAACTAATACACTATCGCTTTAACTAATACACTATCAAGATTAACTTATAACTAACAATAAACATAATCATAAAATGAGTCAAACTTACAATTTTTGTCCAACTGTTCGATATCATCATCGTGAAATTCTCCGTCTTTATTCACCCTTCCTTTCAACCATAGCGTACCACGTGGTGGTTCTTCATCCGTTCAATTTCTTTATTCTCGATCTTATAAACATCAAATACATACACTTGTAAGATAAACCAATATAAACGAAAGTATGATGCTATTAAATGCAAATGTTTAATGTTTAATGTTACCATTTTATCCATCACACGGGCGTATCCACCTCGTCCCATTCTATGCCGATAAATGACTTGGAACGCGCCACTTTAGATGCAAATGATTTCACCTTGAAACACAAAATAAAAAGGTGTTTAGATGTAGTAATGTCGATAGTATACAACTAATATATATGGAAACATCAAATGTGATGATATTTGAACTTGAATAAAATGAATAATTAACACCTTGTATTCCTCGGTGGTCGTGTAGTTTACAAAATTTACCCAATCTTGACTTTTATAATTGCACTATACTTGCAGGGACTTCATTAAGTTTTGAAAGGGTATTTTGGTTGGGCAATATGTAGTTTTCGGTCAATTTCCTTCGAAATTCCTTAGAAGTTGACCAAGACGATTCATTATCGACTTTCGGACGGTCAAGCCAACATCAAAATATCGTTGCAAAGATTAACACAATGTTGTTAATTAGTTGCACATAATGTAAATGCAGAGATAAACTTATTAACACCTTGTACCCACGATGACCAAGCCACTACTAGTTAAAAAGTATATGTGTACCGTGATTTCGTCCCACATTTTATCTCTTGCTTCGAATCAACCTTCCTCCGTGATAGAATCTCGACACCTATATGCTCACGAACCAAATCACCCAAAAACTCGAAAACAATGCCTGTTTTTCCTCGATATCCTATTCATTGCATCAAGGTTACACCGACCTTTATTCCGTCGGTTTTACATAATCCTCGCGAAACTTAGCTAACCTAGTTATGCCCTCTTAACAACATTCGCATTTGAATGGTTGTTTTCAAGATCGCCACCCTCATCTAAATACGCCCGATTCATATCCAAATGGGTTATCATTTTCACGATCGAATAAACCAAATCATCCCGACAATTGGTTTGAGTTGCCATGATTCGTCAAGTAATGTGTTAAAGAAAATTAGTAAACTTAATTGGTAAATAATGGTGTAAAATTGAAGTTCGTTGTTTTGCTTGAATCTCGATTTATTGGAGTAAAATTAGGGCTCATTATGGGCGCTTTTCAAATAAGGAAACCATAATTTCCTAAGTACTTTTAAAATTTTAATGAAATTTGGCTCCAAATTTCATAATTTTAAAATGTGGCTCCAAATTGATAATATAGAATTTAAATATTTCATTTTGGCTGCATTTTGAAACCAACACACCCATGATGAAATGGTTCTTACCACATCCCAAACACCCATATAACTTCAAACCAACCAGATCAAAGCACATATGATGCAGACTACACTAAAATCTCACCACATGGCGCATACAAATGAAGAAACAAAATAAAAAAATGGAATTAAAGCAACTAATTAACAACTATAACTAATAAGCAAGTCCATATAAACAAGTAAGCACAAAATAATCAAATCCAACCAAGGATCACGACACAACAAACGACCACGATACCTTACTTTAAGCCTATAAATAACCTATTTATAAGCACTTAAATAAGCTCTAACATCCTCCAACAGTAAAAAAAAATCAAGAAATCATGTAAATGCAATTAACTTAAAGCAAAAACAACAACAAAAACACCCTAAAAATTGACAACAACCTAAAAAATGAACAACCTAAGCAAAGCACTTATGAACCGCATATCCATGGCTCAACATTGAATGAGTTTGGATCAACCTCAAACCTACAATAATACATTCTACCGATATGAACTTAAACACCACAACCAATTCCTAAATGCAAAACAACATTAAAAAAAGATGAAACAAACTAGAGAGCGCAACCCATTCCATTCCATTGGATAAACCATCAAAAGATCCATACATGTTTCATTGTTAATATATCTACAAACCATAATATTAAACCAAGACATTAGACATTATAAACAGATGACACTATAGCAAAAGAAACCATCCCTTTACATAGCGAGCAACCTTCAACCATTCATCGACTTAATTTGTTCTTCCTTGGTCTCGATATCCTCCTCGACTTGAGTAATAAGATCATTCAACCCCGCGACTTAGTCCTCGTAGCCTCCATGTCATGCCTAAGATCCATCAATGTGTCAAAATATTCATCCCCATCTCCAATAGCTACCATCTCAAGAATTAAAGCATTAAATGCGCAATCTCATTCTTTATGTGGTGGCCTCTTGCGCATCCGGTTTATAAAGCCACGGAGACCGGAAATTTCTCGAGCCTTGAAGAAACTCATGTAACCATCAACAGATGTCTCCCCGCTAAACTCAATTAGGTCATCAATAACACGCTTAGCCAAATGGTTTTGTGGTGATGGTGCTGCCATTGATAATGAAATTGGGTAAAATATGATATTATTGAAAGATTGCAAAGAAAGGTTGAAGAAGAGTTGTGGGGATAGTGTGATAGAGAAGATACTTGTAACTCCTTATGAATTCAAACTATAAAGACCTAAACTTTAAAACCGCAAAACAAGTCCTCCTTTTAAACTATCACTATAAATTAGGGGTGTTTATCCGTTTGGTTATCGGGTTGTTTGGTTTTGTTAAATCGGTAATCTTTTATTCGGTTCAACACGAAAACCGAACCGAACCGAACTAGAATTAAACCAAGCGAGCGAAAACCGAATATGAATTCACTTCGCTTCTTGGGTTGACCCGAAAAGTCTTAAAAACGGATAAAACGGAAAGAAACGGACTAACGCAGACGGAAACGTGTAAGAACGTAAGAAAACGTATGGAACTTAAGAAAATGTACATTAATATGTAAAACATATGAAAGCGTATGAAAACGGATGAAGATGTCTAAAATAGATGAAAACGGGTAGAAACGGACGAAAACGGTCAAAAAACTTATACAAACGGACTAAAACATGAAAACCCAATGAGAAAGTGTAAACACGGACGAAAACGTAAACAAAAACGTAACGATATAAAACCGATTAAAAGGACAAAGTCGATGAAAACAGTTGAAAAAGTATGAAAACAGACGCAAACGTAAAACCGTATGAAAATGTGTATAAAGTAAGAAAGCGATGAAACGGCGAAAAAGTCTTCAAAACATATGAAAATGGCTAAAACGGACAAAAAATGAACTAAAGCGGACGAAAACGTATAAGAACGTAATAAATGTACGTTAATATGTAAAACATATGAAAATGCATTTTAAAACGCCTAAAATAGATGAAAACGGCTAGAAACGGACGAAAACGGTCAAAACTTATACAAACGGACTAAAACATGAAAACCGGCGACAAAGTGTAAACACGACGAAAACGTAAACAAAAACAAAACGTATAAAACTTATTAAAAGGACAAAGTCGATTTAAAACGGTGGAAAAGTATGAAAACGGACGAAACGTAAACAAAAACAAAACGATAAAAACTTATTAAAAGGACAAAGTCGATTAAAACGGTGGAAAAGTATGAAAACAGACGCAAACGTAAAAACGTATGAAAATGTGTAAAAGTGTAAAACGCATACAAAAACGGACGAAAACATGTGAAAAGAGACGAAACGTAAAACGCATAAAATCGGAAGAAAACATGTACAAAACTAAGAAAACGTATGAACACGGACGAAAATGTATAGATGACTAAAACGCACGAAAACGCACAAGGGTTGTGTTACCGTGCCCAACGTATATAACGCAACCCTAAACACAGTTTCACACAATGTTTTGAGTAAGACACATGAGTTAATGATTTTATGTCATCCTGAAATGTCAAAATTAGCGTGCCCACCTTTAATAACTTTAATACAATTCATATAACCTTCACACTATAATATGGGTCAAAAGCATTGGGTTATAGTTGCTTAGAGTTTCATTTTACGACATGATTCAATCAATAGTATATAGAAAATTATATCTAAAACCATGTTACGGTTTTGGAAATTCAAACATGTTACGGTTTTGGAAATTCGCGTTCGGTTTTGGAAACATGTTACGGTTTTGGAAATTCGCGTTCGGTTTAGGAAATTCAAATATTCAATCAATAGCATATATAAAATTATAGTCACACATGTTACGGTTTTGGAAATTCGTGTTCGGTTCGTGATCGGGTGATAAAGAATAATGAAAGATATTTGGATTTTGTGAATAAATTGATGAAACATAAACTAAAAACAAAAAAAGAGCAAGGTTAGATCAAGTGGTTAACACTCTTGCCTCTGGAGAAAGAAGTCAAGGGTTCGATCCTTACCCCTTGCAAGGCCGGAGGTTCTTTCCTACCTTTGGTAGAAAAGAAAGCAACCTCTCAAGGGTTCGATCCTCACCCCTTGCAAGGACGGAGGTCCTTTTCAACCTTTGGTAGAACCGGAAGCAGCCTCTCTACCTTAGGTAGGGGTAAGGCTGTCTACGTCTCAACCTCCCACATACACCGTGGAAGACGATATTGGGAACCATAACCCGTGGAAGACGGTACTGGGAGTTAGTTTACTTTTTTTTTTTTTTTTTAAACTAAAACAACTAAATAAGCAAATAAATCAACTAACAAAAGTCGAAATAACGTAAAATGCACTTAATCCTAAAAATACCAAATATTGTAAATTTAAGCATAAAATTTAAAATTATTTTTAAAAGTCCTAAATACTTAATATATATATATATATATATATATATATATATATATATATATATATATATATATATATATATATATATATATTTTAAATTATACTTTTCTCAATTTTATTTTATTTATTATGAATAAAAACCTTTTAAACTAATTAAATGAAAAAATCATTAAATCATAAGAGAAAAACATTTTAAACTAATATGAAAAAATTTTAAAATTTAAGCAAATTTAAAATTCCCCACAAATTAAATTTATTCCCCAAAGTTTGCATCAAGGCATTTCAAACTAATTGCAAAATTAACTCCTCCTCCTCCTCCTCCTGCATCGCCACACCTCCCTCTCATCTCACTACAAATCCCGCCACCACCACAACTCTCCCGTCATAGACCCACCGGTCCGCCACCACCGGTAAGTATTGTTATCTTCCTTTTGTACACATCGTTCTAACACATAAAATAACCTGTTAAGCCTATTAGCTAATTGAACATTTGTTTCGAGATATCCTCTTGTAAATTATGTCGGTTTCTTGTTAAATTTAGATAGTTAATTGGTTAAAAATTTAAGAAACCTTGTTAAGCTCTGTTACCACATGAACATGGAACCATAATTTAGCTAGTTAATTTCTTATTTTTCCTTGACCCAAACATCCCTTTAGGAACTGTTTCATTAGACTTTATTCAATTCTTAGCATAATTCAATACGACATTCAATCTTTGAGCTATCCTCATTACTTGGAATGTCTTTTTAACTTTAAGATCATCAATTGAAGTTTGATGTTGTCTTGTATAATCTTCAATAACTTGGACCGTATTTTTAACATGCTGCAGGGACTACATTTATAAACATTGTTGCTCGGATAAGTGGGACACATTTATAAACATGGGCAAGTCTTGGATAGGAACTAATAGGACCAACAAATCTTATGTTGATAGAGTAGCGCGTTTATTGATTATGCAAGACACAACTTATGGAAGATGGGGAACATCGACCCACGAGTTAAGAAAATGATCTTTCAATGCCATGTCCGGTATGCATTGTTTAAACCACATAGAGCATCAAGTGGAGAAAGTGCGCCCATTTATTCAAAGAATGGGTTTGATCTAAGCTATCTAAACCGGACTAAACATGGAGAAGGATGAGTCATCAATAAGTACCGAAACACCGTTAACGCTACAATGAGTTTGTTGACGACACGGATTTTGCTTCAGATATTCCAACAGATGCCCCAAAGAAATGAGAAATGGTTAATGCTACAAAAGATAATTTTGATAAGGATGATCTTGTCAAGTTTCAACAATTATTATTAGACGCAGAAGCCTCTTTACGCAGGATGTCCCGACTTCACAAAGATGTCCGCAATAGTTAAACTACTCAACTTGAAGGGTAAGTACGGATGTTCGATAAGTTCTTTCTTGAATTACTAGGATTGTTAAAGAAGATGTTTGCCTGTAACGAAATGGTGGAAAAACTTATCAAGCCAAAAATATTTGAAATTGATGGGATCAGATACAAAAGATACATGTATGTATCAACAACAACCTTCTTTCTTGGAAGGGTGACAAGGATTTGATTGCGTGTCGAACTTGTGGGATATCAAGATGGAAGGTGGATAATAAGACTAAGAAAGTGTACGAAAACATTCCAAGAAAGGTAATGTGGTACTTTCCAATTATACCAAGACCGCAACGACTATTTAAGCTAGAAAGTATTTGAGAGGATTTAAGATGGCACGCGACACGGAGGATAACCGATGGTGTGTTACGCCACCGCAGATTCAAAGGCATGGCGTACCATAGATGAAAAATTCCCAAATTGTCAAGATCCAAGAAATCTACGGCTAGGAATATCGGTGATGGGGTTGACGCCAACTCGTGAAATAGGCATCACGGTGTATGGCGGCTTTAACGGTCATATACAACCTTCCTCCATGGTTGTGTATGAAAAGAAAGTTTATCATGCTTTCGGTATTAATATCGGGATACCCGGAAATGATATCGATGTTTTTAGAACCGTTACTTGATGATCCGCAAACCTTATTCGACATGGGGTTGATACATATGATGCATCCACAAAAGATAACTTTAATCTACGTCTTTGTTGTGTTATGGACAATAAATGATTACCATGCACTTGGTACATTATGTGGCTGCCCGCATAATGGATTCAAAGGTTGTGTAGTATGTGGGAAAGATACAAACTGTTAGACTTTTCGCCTCATCCAAACAAAGTTATGTTGGTCACAGACGATATCTACCATATGACCATCCGCTCGTAAGGCAAAGGAAGGCATTTAATGGACAACAAGAATTTCTCCGGCTCCAAACCCAATGACTGGGGAACAAATATACAACGAGGTACAACATATTGAAAATAAGTGGGAAAAGGAAAACGAACAAACAATAATGCATCGAAAACCAAGAAGATACGAGAGGTAGAGGTGGGAAGATTCAAAAGCGTAAAAGAAACATAACAGTAGAGGGTAGTTCAAGCCAAGTAAACGGACAAACGGTGCGTATTGGAAGAAATTCAACATTTGGTATCGAAAACTTAGGTATTGGAGGCATAATTGCATTCCACATTGTATTGATTTTATGCATGTAGAAAAGAATGTTCTTGAGAGTCTCGTCGTAACTTTGCTACATGTTCCGGAAAGACGAAAGATGGATGAATGCTCGATTGGATCCGGTGAGTTGGGGTAAAACAAGAGTTGTTTGCTATGCAAGAACAAGACAAAACAACACTACCTCCAAAGAAAGTTACAAAGCGACACAAGCAAGTTTTGAAAGCGTAAAACCCGAGTAAACGAATAGCATTTCGGAGAATGAGCACGACAAATCTTTTGCCAAGTGGTTACGCAAAGAAGTAATTAATCTTATGTTACTCAACATACCCTTTCTAAACCTTATTTCTCACTCATTTTGATCCGAAAATTGGTGTACTTATTCTTTGAGCTAATATATACTTCTAATGAAATTCGGGTTGAGAGAGTTACAAATCGACAAAGAAAGTGTATCGAAAGCGTAAGGTGGATATCCTATGGACCACGCGCCACCGTAGTGAAATACGATGCATATCACATCAATGGGTATACTTTTCGCACGAAAGATCATGAAGGCAAAGTTTACGAGTAAGTGGGGTTAGTGTTGAGGCATTAGATATCCACATATCTAAAGAAGTTGCAACCACAAGAAAAGCATATTATTATGGGGTTTTACAGAGATATGGGAACTAGATTACCGTTACATGCAAATTCCTCTTTTCAAATGTGATTGGGTTAATCACAAAGTCGGTGGTGTGAAACGCGATACTACTCTTGGGTATACATTGGTTGACTGAATAGTTTAGGCCACAAGGTTGATCCGTTCATATTAGCCGCACAAGCACGACAAGTGTTTTATGTGAAAGACCGTAGATAAAAATTGTCTATTGTGTTTAAGACACCTCCCAAGAATTACAAAGATAAGTATGATGAAGCCGATGAGGAATTTAGTACCGTCATTCACCAAAGACAATGATAACATATTGCCACGTGTGGATCGACGTGACTTGGGTAACGAATCACGAACCGACTACTATCAAACCGATTGTGGAGGTGTTGTTATCTGAAAGTCCAAGTGAACCATGTTATGGTCAAGTTGTCACACTCTACCTTTATCATATTTCACTCTTTTAAAGCATATAGACATTCGATTTTTGTACTTTTTAAGAATTTATGTTTATAATACAAGACTTAATATTAGTTAAATCATTAGGTATATTTTTTGTTTAAGGATATGTTGAAAAGAAAGAATTCTCACATATTGGAGATGTATGGAAGTTGTGCTAGTTGATGTGCTATAGTACGAGTTAATTCGGTGATGTCATTTTTAAGTCTGTTTGACCATTCTTTAGTCCGGTAGTGAAAAAATAAAAACAATTTTCTTGTTTAAATAGTACCGCTACCTAATTTTAGATGGTCAAGTATTTATATTGATAATTTTTATTTTTAGAAATCATATTTATCCTTTAATTACTTTATCCTAATCTTTAAAAGTTTAATTATTTTATTTCGATTAAGTCTCCTCACCAAAGACTAAACCCTAATTGCCCTGCACTACCAAGAATTCAATTAACATAAAAGATGGCACAATTAAAGTTTGTAGACAAGCACAATCAAGTGGGATTTCTCAAAAGCTCGCCGAAAGCACGAGCTCGAGCGAGATAGTGGACTTTCTAAAGGGTAGTCATATCGGTATGCCCTTACTCATAATCCAACTATCTATGATTCCCTAGTCAAACAGTTTGGCGCATCGCATCGCTAGAACTATTGTTGACGGGACACTAGAGTTAAATGCAACTATTGATACGTTAGAGTATTCAATCACCGAGGAATCGATCGAAGCAAGCTTCAATTGGTCGATGCCTCGGGATTTCAATGTTGGCAAATCATGACCTCTTTCGTGGATTGGAAAAGATTGGATATCCAAGCGATGGAACATTCACTTTTGGAAGAGTCATTTTACGCCACAATGGCGTTTCCTTGTGCATCATATTTTACATTGTATGAGCTCTAAAAGTGGTGGATGGGATCAATTTGGAAGCAATATTGCTTCGCATTGGTCTGTCTCTCCACCGCGAGACTCTTCAATTTTTCAAAATGATTTTTGATGCCATGGTTGCTAATTCCAAGAATAAGAAAAAGTTTTGATGTACCCAAGATTTTTCAAATGATCTTAAATGTTGAAACAAACAAGCAAACATCCTTACATTGCTCTCCTTTCACTAAAAAGATATTTGGTAATATGAAAAGGGGTTTTGAAGGGCACACAAGCCACTTTTGTCCGCTATGTTGCCTTCATTTGCTACACGACCAAGGTACATCTACATCTGCTCCATCTCCTCTTGCTACATCAAGCTCGGGCTCAACCTACATCCGAACTCGAAAAACAGAGTTTCAACAGAGGACACCAACACCCCACCACCTTCACCTTGGGTCCATAAGGAAGAACCACCATTGATTCCTCAACCACAACCTCCAACACCCACTACTACAAAGAGAACCCGTTCCTTATCTATGGAAGATCTACTTCAACCGGTTCCACAACCGATTTCAAGGGTTGATGAGTTGGAGAAAAATTGAAGAAGACCAAGAAGTCACTAGGGACTACTCGCAAAAGAGTTAAGAAATTGGAGGAAATTCAAACAGACGGGATAGACATTACAGACTCGGAAGGTGAGGAATCCTCCGAGGAAACTCAAATTAGTCCTCAAGGATTGGAAGCAATGAAATCTTGGTTAAGAATTTCAATCACAAGAAATCCTTTAAGAAGACTGGATAAAGAAGTCGCAAGTTCTAGTGGAGTGGATAAGTCCGGTGACTTTACTAACGATAAGTCCGGTGGTCTTGAAATTAAATCGCTTTTGATGAAGATTTTAATACCGGCTTTGATTTGAAGTTAATACAAGTCTTGAACATATTAATCCCGGTAGTGATCCGTAGTAGTCTTGGTGAGGAGTTTGTGCATAGGGAAGGCAAAGGAATAGTGCAAGAATCTTCGAGCCGTTGAAGACCAAAAGCAACTCGCAGAAGAGGAAGCTAGCTTTTTGAGATTGCTAGGATTCAAGCAGAGGATGCGGTGAAGAAGCTAAACGTGCAAAACAAACAAGGGATGATGAGTGATTGCCAAAAGTCCGCAGGAGGAACCACAATTAATCAAGAACAAATGAAAAGGAAAGTCAAGTTCGAATCGCCAAATTCTACATCGATGAAGACCGGGATACTATAAATGCCGATTATTAGTAAACAGAGATATCCTTCCCGATATTGGCGGAGAAGACTATGCAAGTAAAATGGTTGAGATAATTAATGAGAAGAAGAGGCTTCTCAAAGAGCGAGACAAAGAGAAAGGATGAACGGATCCTTGACCAAAGCCGAGCAAAGGGATTATATGATCCACTATGTCAAAGTCAAGGAATCCTACCCGGAAGTTGAGCCGTTAAGGAAATTGAAGAATGATGAACTAAAAGCGAATTTGAAAAGTAGTGTACCAAAATAAAATTTTTATTCCAATGGATTCGAGTTGGAAGCTTCAACGCTTAAAAGGAAGGGTTACAATCTTCAACCAAAGGATGCTAAGAAGCACAAGATTGCGAGATCGAAAAGGTTCTTTGTCGAAAAACTTGGTGATAAGCCAAAAGCGTAAAGAAAGAGGAGGAAGGCGAGGTTAAGCAACCAGTTTTGAATATGACAAGGAAGAAATCCTTTGGAAAGAAAGGAGTGAAAAGGATAAGACAAATGTTAAGAAGGAAGTGGAAGAGTACATGAAGGATAAGGTTGATGAACCGTCATCGAAGAGTTTACCATGGGCTCCATTCCTACTGTGTTCAGACTTCTTCGCTAAGATTGCAAAGGTTCGATCATCAAAATGGGAAAAGGTAGTTTACACGATAGTAAGGGAAAATCACAGACACTATATATGTGAACTTTCCGGTTTATTGAGTGATTTGTCCAGGATGATTTGAAGACCATGTACCGGTGATGATGGAGAAGCATGGTGACGAGAGACCAAGAGGAATATGAAAGAGTCCTCCGGGGTGACTTGAAGACCATGTTTGAGACACCGGATCTCGATGATGAAATGTGAAGTCGACTGTCAAGAACAAGTGATCGATGGAGATATTTCCACACTTGTCGGTGCACTGTTTGGAATTAGAAACCGCAATTCTTTATATGCTTACTGAGTGGAGTATCCACTTCCAAACAAGATTGCGGGGCTATGCTTGAGAAGAAGCTTTTGGTGAAAGAAAGGATGATGCATGCTATCGACTTTTGAGGTTAATTGAATCAAAAGCTCAACAAACAATAATCTCGGCAAGATAATGATTAAGTCCGGTAGTATTCGTAGTTAGTTCTGTTTATGAAAAACATAATAGTTTATTAGAGTTTAGGGAAGGCATATGTACGCGTAGAGATATCTTAGGAAGAGATATCTATATCCTTCTACACGTTTTGTATACTAGGTTTTCCTAAGTGTATAAAGGAACCCTAAAGTATAGTGAAATGAACTTGTACTTAGACGAATAGAAATATTAATAAAATAAGTTTATTAGTGAAATAGTATTTGTGTTCTTCTTGCTTGTTGTTAAGAGTACTCGTTGTTAAAGAGTTCTTCATATATATAATTAGTTTGGATTTATCCAAGTTTAGTATATTGTGGTGTTGCACAAGTGTTAATGTGTGTGCATATCAATGTGACTATAAAAGCCATCACCTACAAACCCACATTTTCATTAACAGCACAATAAATGCAACAAACATGACCATATGGTGTTTAAAGTGAAGAAACGTGTATTTTTTGTGACTATTAATTATCCAATGGCCACATCAAATTTATGTTTGTGTGGCCTTTTCTAACATTTAGTCACACAAAGAATGTTTGTTTTGGGTATTTAGTCACATACAATTTATCATAAAGTGGCTAAAAGTGTTAATAAGTGTGACCATATGGTGTTTCAAGTGAAGAAATGTGTGTTTTGTGTGACTATTGATCATCCAATGGCCACATTAAATTTATGTTTGTGTGGCCTTTTCTAACATTTAGTCACACAAAGAATGTTTGTTTTGAGTATTTAGTCACATACAATTAATCATAAAGTGGCTAAAAGTGTTAAGAAGTGTGACCATATGGTGTTTAAAGTGAAGAAACGTGTATTTTGAGTGACTATTGATCATCCAATGGCCACATATTAAGTTACGTGACCATATGTCTTGGATTTTGGCTACACTTAAATAATATGTGTGACAAACGTTTAGTGTGACCATATATGGCATTTGGTCACGGTGTTAGTAGCAAATGTGACTTTATAGATTAGCTTTTGGCAAGCTAACACAAACTAAACTTTAAACACACATATTAACTTACGTGAACATATGTCTTTGGATTTTGGCTACACTTAACGAATGTGTGACAAAACATTTAGTGTGACCATATATGGCTTTTGGTCACAGTGTTCAAGTGTGTGACATATATTTATCATCGTTTATATGTACATCGTGACTAATGTTGCAACCTCACTTTTCATTTGTCACTCGCTCCAATTTCGGATGTGGCTAAAGAGTTGGCAAAACATATCATCACCCTTAAATAATGTGTGACAAAACTTTACTCTATGATTTAGACACACAAAAATTACTTCATGTGACTAACGCATCAAGGTTACTTGTATTTGTCACGCGTTCCAAATTCATATGTGGCTAAATGATCCGAAACAAAATCACAGATACCTTTAGCCACACAACGCTCAATTGTGTGGCGATCTGATTCTAATGGTCACACAATCAAAATTTTCATGTGTGACTAATTAGTACATGTTGTCAATTTTCGTACCTTCAGCCACACAAATATGCGAATGTGTGGCTGTTCCATTTCGACCATGCGTGACCAAATCTCGTTTTTGTATTAGTGCGCATGGAAAAGCTGCAACACGATGGGCTTTTACAAACGGTCAATGATGAATCATTTGACAAGTGCGAGTCTTGCATAGCTGGGAAGATGACAAGGAAACCTTTTTCACCACAAGTGGAAAGGGCTTCTGATCTACTTGGATTGATACACACTGATGTGTGTGGTCCACTTACACATGTGTCAAAACGTGGTGCTTCCTACTTCTTAACCTTTACGGATGATTTCAGTCGTTATGGTTATGTTTATTTAATTAAACATAAACATGAAGTCTTTGAAACATTTAAGGTTTTCAAAAGTGAAGTAGAATTACAACTCGGTAAGAAGATTAAAGCTCTTCGATCCGATAGAGGTGGTGAGTATATAAGTCAAGAGTTCAAAGATTACTTAGGCGAGTGTGGAATTATCCAAGAACTCACATCTCCTTATACTCCACAACAAAATGGTGTATCGAAAGGAGAAATCGTACTTTACTTGACATGGTACGATCAATGTTTGAACTTACGACTCTTCCTTTTACTTTTGGGATTATGCCCTTGAAAGCGCTATTCGCATTTTGAATATGGTTCCAACAAAGAAGGTTGTTAAAATCCATATGAAATATGGACGGAAAATCTCCCAACTTTTCTTACTTAAAGGTCTGGGGATGTGAGGCGTTTGTTAAACGTGACACACCAGATAAGCTCCAAGCCAGATCTGTTAAGTGTATCTTTGTAGGATACCCTAAGGAAACTATGGGTTACTACTTTTACTACCCAGCTGAGAACAAAGTCATTGTGGCTAGGTATGGAGATTTCCTTGAAAGGAATATCATATCTCAAGAACTCAGTGGGAGAGTATATGATCTGGAATATGATCAAGAAGATACAACACCTTCTGAAACTACTAGTCAACTTCAAGAAGAGCCTGAAAGCTTAGGCGTTCCTCCTGAAGTTGTTCCCATTCGTAGGTCTGTAAGGACTATACGTGCACCTCACCATCTATGTCTTAACGTAGAGGTGGAGGAAAATATGGTTGGGGATCTTAATGAACCTGCCAACTATAAGGCTGCCATGGCTGATCCTGAGAAGGGTAAATGGCAAATTGCTATGAATGGGGAAATACAATCCATGAAAGATAATGATGTCTGGATTGAAGTTGACCTTCCTCCCAATGCTAAAGTCGTTGGAAGTAAGTGGATCTTCAAAAATAAAACTGACATGGATGGCAATGTACACACCTACAAGGCTCGTCTAGTGGCTAAAGGTTTTACTCAAACCTTTGGCATTGACTACGAGGAGACATTTTCTCCTATAGCGGACATAAGAGCTATTAGGATTCTCATAGCTATAGCTGCACACTATGACTATGAGATTTGGCAAATGGATGTCAAAACCGCTTTTCTGAATGGTCGTCTAGATGAAGACATCTATATGGCACAACCGGAGGGGTTTGTGAATCCATCATTTCCTAACCGTGTATGCAAGCTTAAGAGGTCCATTTATGGACTAAAGCAAGCATCAAGGCAATGGAATAAAAGATTCGATGGAGAAATTAAAAGTTTTGGATTTACTCAGAATCTTGATGAGCCATGTGTATATCACAAAGCTAGTGGGAGTCGTGTTACTTTCCTTGTTCTGTATGTCGATGACATATTAATCATAGGAAATCATATACCAAGTCTGAATGAGGTGAAAACCTATCTTGGTAAATGTTTTTCGATGAAGGACTTAGGGAAGCAACATATATACTCGTAATCAAGATCTCTGGGGATAGATCAAGGCGGCTAATTGGTTTAAGCCAAAGTGCTTACATTGACAAAATATTGAAGAGATTCAATATGCAAAATTCCAAGAAGGATTTTTGCCAATGCAAGTAAATCATGGTTTGAGCAGACCAAGGTCGTGCTTCAACACCGCAGAGGTGGCGCGTATGAAGAAAGTTCCTTATGCTTGGTACCGTAGGATCTATCATGTATGCGGTATGATGCACAAGGCCTCGATGTGGCGTTTGCTCAAAACTTGACCGATCGGTATCAATGTAATCCGGGTGAAATTCAACGGATCTTGTCAAGCATATTCTCAAGTACCTTAGGGCTACAAGAGATATGTTCATAGTGTATGGGAAATCCGAGCGTAACTGCATTATGTGTTCTCGCGATGCATCCTGGAAGTGTGACAAAGATGATACGAAGTCTCAAACGGGTTACATTTTGTCATCAATGGAGGTGATGTGGATTGAAGAGCAAGAAATGCATAACACACTTGCGATGTCGCGCATGAAAGTGAGTACATAGCGCGCCTCGAGGTCGCCATGGAAGCTGTTTGGATAAGGAAGTTTGTTTCGGGCTTGGTGTTATGCCGTCGATTGAAAATCCTATTAAAGTATATTGTGACAATTCTGCGCAATAACTTTTGCCCATGAACACAGAGTCATGAAGGGCACCGGACACTATCCTAGACAATATCACTATGTTCGAGAGCAAGTCGAGATAGGTGAAATTGAGTTACTCAAAGTTCACACAGATGATAACCTAGCGGATCCTTTAACGAAGGCCTTACACGTGAAAAACTTAATCATTTGTCGATAAGTTTGGACTTCGTTTAGCTAGTAGTTTCATGCCCATCGTGACTAAGTATTTTAGAAAAAGATATTGTAAACATTATTATTGAAATGAAATAAAGTATTTTGTTATGTTTATTATTCATTTATTATGATGTTATCCTATATTTGCATGTTTAAATCCTTGAATAACTTAAGTTATTCTAAATAGTCCGTTGTCAATCAATAACATGGGAATGATATTGAATTAAGACAAATCGAGTATTAGTTAGAATATACTTGAAAGTATATTGATGCGTAGCATGACTAATTTCGATGATATTCAATGAATTGAATATAGGACTTATCCCACCCGCATGATAATACTTTATGGATCTTTGTCATTAAGTATATCATGGATATTTATCCTCGACTTGAGATACCGTAGATATGTCATGGATGTAGTGCATTTTGTAAAGCAATCTAACGCTATACGAATCGGTAGTTATAAGGGTTGTTTTCGAAGTGTGTTGAAATCTGTGAATCCTCGCTTGTAGTCAAAGCGGATTTGTTTCCTTCAAATTTATTTTGAAGTATAATCTTCTGGGCCCTCGTAGGGTTGTTAAGATGTTTGCATGGCCATGCCCAAGGTCTTCGGAATTTGTTCGGAAGAATTGGTAATCTTAATCAATCACATAAAGCGAGAAACAGAATAGTTAATTAAGAAATGAGTGAGATCCATATTCTTATTAACATGGTATTAGAAACAAAAGGATGAATATGATGATGAATCATCAAAACTTGGTTTTCTCCAGAAAATCATACATGAGTTGTACCGGGAACATTGGCGTGTTGCTAGACGCTAACCAATGTTATTTCACGTTTTGTAAACATATCCAAGTGGGAGCTGTTGGAAATGTATATATTTATAAATACGTAAATGTCCGGATTCGAACTCGTGACCACGGGATTGCACACATTAGTGAATGAGAATTAAAGTTAATAATTAATGTTTATGTTTACGATTAATTATTGCACATTAAGTCCGGTTAACGATCGTTAAGTATTTAACGGAAAAATGACTAACGACCGTTAAATGAAAAGAGAAGGACTAGTAATGGAAAATCTTGAAAGTGAAAAGTTATGGGTTTTCCCTTGGGCTTTCATCATGGCCGGCCAAGGGGGCTTCTCAAGCCCTAATCCATAACTTGTTCCCAAAGTTTTCTATCTACTATATAAACAAGGCTAGGTTCTAGGGTTTTTCATAACTTTGTGCATTGAATTAACCCTAGATCTCTCATCTCCTCTTTCTTGTCCCTATTCAGCCGAACACCCCTAGTTAGGGAGTTTGGTTTCGTTTTTCCTTAAAACGAGGACTTGTGTTAGATCTAGCAATCGCTTGATTCGTTGGTTAATTCGTATGTACAAGAACGTGGTTGTAAGACACTATTCTTACAACAATTGGTTTGAGTTGTAAAACGGTAAGGGACAACTCTTTAAACCACTTCTTTGGTTTGCTCAAGAGATCTGACATTCGCAAGAGGTACGTTACGCATACTTTCAGTTAATTAATTTATTTGTTATGATCTTTAGTCTTCCGCTGTGTAGTCTTGATGTCTACATGTTTTATTGTATATCATGTATTATAAACTCAACACAAGGAGGTTGTTAAGTTACATGGAATTCCCAAGACAATTACAAGTGATCGAGATCCAAAGTTTGTGAGGCATTTTTGGAGAACACTTTGGCGAAAACTGGGAACAAAACTACAATTCAGTTCAGCCTATCATCCTCAAACAGATGGGCAAACTGAGTCGGTGAATCGTAGTTTGGGAAATTTACTAAGAAGCCTAGTCGGGGAAAATATACGACAATGGGATCTTGTACTACCACAAGCAGAGTTCGCTTACAACAGATCTTGTAGCCAAACTACTGGTAGGAGTCCGTTTGAGGTTGTGTATGGATGCAATCCTTCGAGTCCTCTTGACCTTGTACCTCTACCCATAAACTCGAGTTATAGTGGTGATGGAGATGAACGTGCGAGAGTTATCAAAGAGTTACATGAAAAAGTAAAATTGAAAATCGATAAGCAAAATCAGAAGTATGCAAAGCAAGCTAACAAGCACAGAAAGGCAGCAATTTTCAAAGAAGGCGACTTGGTTTGGGTCCACATGAGTAAGGAGCGTTTTCGCCTGGCCGACATGCTAAACTCCAGCAACGAAATGATGGTCCATTTAAAATAGTGCGATGCATGGGGGACAATGCTTATAAAGTTGAATTGCCTGGACATCACCGAGTCTCTGCTACCTTTAATGTCAAGGATCTTTCTGCGTATCATGGTGAAAATGAGTTGAACTCGAGGACGAGTTCTTTTCAACCAGGGGAGAATGACACAGTTGACCTTAACCTATGCAATACTAAGTTCTGAAGTAACATAGCTTTTGGGAATGAATGGGATCAAGTGTAGCTTTTGGACTTTCTGCCTGCTGTCATTTACTTTCAAGAACCTGCTCATTTTCTAGTCTTTAATAAAGTTGGGTGTTTCAATAATAAATATAGGATGGGTAGCTGAATAAGTATTTGTAATGAATGCTTTTGTGCCTATATGAAGGGCCTAGAATTTCATTGTATGACAGACATGAAACAAAGAAAATAAACAATGAGTGTTTGCCATTTGTGAGTTGAATTTTATTCCTCCAAGTGTGTGTGTTAAGTGTTGTGTTTGCTAACTCCTTGTGCTCATCTCTGTTGATCGGTGTCGGTCTCTTTGAAATATGGCAGCGTTCAGAATTTATGTTATGGATACTAGCTAGAGAACTTCTTTATGATGAAAGTTATTGTGCATTGCTGATAACTTACAATCTGGTTCTGTATCTATATTTTATTTTATATTTATTTCTTTCCTGGGAAAGATTCAAAATGGTTTATAAACTATAAAGAATGACTTCAAGTTCAAACAGTATATGCAACGTTTACTAAGACCAAAAATGAATTGCTTTTATGTCATAGACTCGTGGTCTGTTTCAACTTTCAAGTAAAAAACAAAATACTACATTTTATATTAGAGTTACAGACTTACAGTAGCTCTAAATAGCAAGTTCCAACTTGAGTCACAGTAGCTACAATTGCTTACAGAGCCCCTAAATAAACATTGATCAGCTAAAACCACTTGAGTCACAGTAGCTCCAATAACAAGTTCTAACATCAAAAACTAATAGTCTAGCATTGTTCACTAAATCAAAATCTGTCAATAACAAGTTCACAGTAGCTCACAATATCTTGGACAATTTCCACCATAAAAGTATGACAAAGTCCTCCTCATCATCTAACTCAATTGTTGGTTCTTTTAGATATTTTTTCAACTCGTCGTCAACTCCACTCGATCTATTTGCATTTTGAGTTTTAAACGAATTCAAGAAAGTATTACCATGCCGACGAGTTGTGTTGCTACTTTGCTACTGAGTAATTTCAGGTTGATTGTTAAAATAGAGAATAAGTCTGTATGTTCTTTCTGTTTTGTACCTTTCATAAGTCTATATTTTCATTTGGCCGGTGATGAGTAGGAAACGGTCCCGGGATTATATTAACCCGCTAAAGCCGCGTAAGATTCGTTAACCAGAGAGAACAAATTCTGAACAAATTTGGGATAAGTCTATATTTTCATTTGGGATGTTAACCAGAGAGAACAAATTCTGAACACTTAGTAAGATTTGTTCAAGTGGATATGATTCCATCAAGTAATCTCAATGCACACTTATCTGCACTTTGCATATTCATATTTACACCATATTTGTTTTGGATTTTGAAACGCTTCTTATGTACTAATTAAATTGAACTAAACGCCTCATCTTTATTTTATTATCACATTCGACATAATTACTTAGATCTGCTTGTTTGATCACGTACTACATACTTACAACTGATGGAATAAGAATGTAAGTTATAACTGGTTGATGCTATCATTTAATTATCTCAAAATTTCACAGGTTTTTATATATGGTAGATTAACAAAATGGAAATGAGATGAAACATGGTCAAAAAAGAAAAGAAACGTTACATCAAATATTTGCACAACCTAAACCAACAATATCGAAAAAAGGTATTCAATTAAAGAGATACATAAAAGTGTTTACGCCCAAATTGCCATAACAGACATGCCTCCGGCACCTAATAATACTGCAAGATATGCGATTGCTTGAAGCTTCATATCATCTTGAAGCCTTTTGCCCAAAAAGTCGGCTGCGAGTAGATCCACCAACGCCATGTAATTCAGCAGCCCCGCTGACACTGCATTTAGTACTCCAACCACCACCAATGCAGCCGGACTATTTTCTTGGTACCCGTTGGATAGCAAAATCCCAAGTGCTATACCAAGTGGAGTTGTCACTGAGAAGAAAAACACCAATATCCCCTTCATCTTCATCTCATAGTCAGCCTGTAACATTCCATCACTAAACTATATCAGAGAATTATAGATGATTAAAATAGAATGCTTGTTAGGAAAGCTTAATTAGGTACCTGAAGAATGCAACCACCAAGTCCCATTCCTTCAAAGAACTGATGAAAGCATAAAGCAGCCACAAGTGGTCTTATTGTGCACATATTATCCGATGCACCCATTGATAGTCCTATCACAACCGAATGCACAACTATTCCTAGCTCTAATACCTGCATATATGCGCAATAAAATCAATTTTCAGTACCCATTAATTCATCAAATATTAAGAGTAGTATTCATTGCTGAATAATTAGCAGTCGCTTAATACAAGTTGTATAATAAGCTAGGTTAATAAGGTACCTGAGCAACCACGCGGTACCGCCTCAACTGTGATGCACGATCATCAACCCTAGACATTACGTCACCATGGCAATGACCCATTACTTTCATTTCCGGATCTGGATTTCTGATCCCATTATTGTTCCTACTATACTTCTTGAACCCACTCATCATATACGAATCAATCATCAACGTTCCCACAGCCGACATCATAGCAATAAATGTAGTAAAAGGAAACTTACTCCATGGCTTTTCAGGCAAACATATGGACGTCAAACACTCAAAAGAATCAGGCAAAACATGCATGTAACCAGTTGCAAGAATCACACCAGAAGCAAACGCTTTAACCAACACAAATAGCTTCGTATCAGGGTGTAAAGCTGGCACAGACTTAGAAACCAAAGGTAGAGTAACACCCATCATACTAGTAACAAGAATCGCAGCAATGGCTATTAGTTTAAGCTTTAACGATCCAGTTTTGCTATGACACGGTCCGCCCGTGGCCTTTTGGCATTCTTCGATGAGGCCTTTTGATTCTTGTCCCGTGGGTTCGGTTGCCAGAGATTGTGTTACAATGGTGGTTATGAGAAGAAAAATGATGAGTAGATGGTTGGTTTTCATCATTATTGTTAATCTGTTAATGAAATGTGGTTTAGTGAATTAGTAAAACTATATGGAATCAAATTCTAGCTAGCAACTACTCCGCAGTGAATAATAGCATGTCCATTATTAGGTTTATAAACGTAGATAATCTTAGAGGTCTCCATTTTCGATTTAACCCTCATTAATATTCTTAGTTACTTAAAGTTTTGTATGTACTCATGTTGACAATCTGGAGTTAAATTATTCAAACTATACCTATCAATGATTAACGTTGAAAAGGACTAGTGTTAATTAAAACACTTTTATTAACAAAACCGGTGACAATCTGGTTACTTAAAGTTTGTATGTACTCATGTTGACAATCTGGAGTTAAATTATTCAAACTATACCTATCAATGATTAACGTTGAAAAGGACTAGTGTTAATTAAAACACTTTTATTAACAAAACCGGTGAGGATACTAAGGGTGCGTTTAGTTGGAGAAAAAATTCTCTTGTTTTCTATCTCTAGTTTTGTAAAAATTTAGAAGAGAAATTTATCTTCACAAAACGCTTAAAAATATAGAAAACGCGTCTAGTTGATGTTTGTATTTTCTATTTTGAAGAATGAGAAGGAGGGTTGTGGGTTACAAAGGAAACAAGGAAAACAACTAAAATTTGTTTTGTAGTTTCCTTGTTAAGTTAGGAAATAGGGGATTTTGTGTTTTGCAAAACATTTTGTTGGAAAACGTTGATTTGAACGCAATCTCTATTTTCTTTGTTTTCCAGAAAACATTTTGTAGAAAACAAGGTTGTTTTCCTCCAACTAAACGCACCCTAACTGTTTTTTTCATTTTACACCTCATATATAAAGGCCAAGTACGTTCAGATTAATCTCTATTAGAGATGCATGAGAAGTTTTATTTTTCCTCAAACGAAGTATATGAGAGCTAGTTAAAGGCATCTTTACTCCAGTTTAGATACTAAATCTTATGTATAGCTCTTGACGTTAATGCATGCACATTATAATCAAATGTTCTAAACTGATTATATAATGATAAGTATATCATACTATATACTCCGTATAATACAACAAGATTTCTTAACATAATAATTATATGTAACGCATGATTATGTATAAAATTATGGTTCAATATATACCTCTAGTGATAGATCCAACTGTAACAAGAACACAAACACCGATTCGAACACAAACACTAAGATTGAACGAGATATGATCGAGACCCAAACCTACACACACACGAACAGCACGTACCAGTCACGAACCAAAGCCCTCCCAAGCACGAACATAAACTGTATCTAAGCACAAACCACAACCCGAACAAAACTCGTACCTACTTGAAGCTATAATACCTAAAAACTTAGGTTTTGTGGAAGAGTGATAATTTATACACTCCAACTATTGATTGGCACACTCACAAGTACAAAGTACAACATGAAATGGAGTGTGTCAATCTATAGTTGGAGTGTGCAAATCATTAGCCTTTGTGGAAAGAGCGGATTGAAGGTGATATAAAAGTGTGTTAAACGAATTCTTTCAAAAATAACGGGATGAGATATATATGTTGGATGACCGAGTATTACTCTAGTTTGAATATTTTGAGGTTATCTTGAATTTATTTATTAGTTCATTTTATATTACATACTAGGTTATGTTAATTAAGTAATAATTTTTTATACGTTAGGAAACTTTTCAGTCTTCTAATAGTTTAGGGTGTTATTTTAAAACGAGTATTTCAGTTTCTCGTTCATCTAGCTATGCAACATCTATTTTCATTTATGCAATTTTAATCAGGTTTTATTACAGATGCACGTCCGTATGGATGGCCGTATAGTATGATCTACAAACCTTCATGAATAACCATATGATATTGCGATTTTCTGGTTCAAAAGAGTGCGTACATATTTGTGTCCAACAGAGAAATGGTAGGAAAAGCTTGACAACTGTTCAGGGACTGAAAAAGGATTTTAGCTACAATAAGATTTTAAAAGAACTCAAAAAGGGTTTATATCGTGAACCTTTCGGCACCTTGTATAATGTCCGACTTTAGAATTGGCAAAACAATATATTGCATTGTTACTAATTTTACTTTTGACAAAACGATTTAGGAGGTTGTAAGCATTAAAACTACATTTGCGCAAAATCTGGTTGGGTAATGGGTCAACATGGGTTCACATTAGAAATTAAAAGACGTTATATTTTGGTACTAGATGGACTGTGTTCCCCGAAATGACCTGCAATATAATGCAACACATTTTTTTCGTATTTTAATGATTTTATTAATTTTTAATTGAGTGTGTTAAATATGATTACATAAAGAATGTTATTGCAAATTGTTGATTTAGTAGCATTTATGGGTTAAAAATACATTTGGAGAGAGTTTCGAACCATTTGACCTGTTTCCATGCATATTGGATATATATTTTTGTTAAAGTTGTTTAAAAGATAACCTGAAATAACACATTATAGCTGACTTGTTTTGCATATTGTATTCTTATACTTTTGACATTGTATTTGTATCTAAAGGTCATTCAGGAAATTCGTTGAGATTAGAGTTTCTGAAGAAAAATATATTCAAATGATAACAAAACATTTTTATTACTCAGAAAACAAGTTTACAACCACCAGATAACTACTATTCTCAAACAATATCAATCAACAACACAATATTTGATCTCAATCAAATATCACAATACCGGAACAATCAGTAACAAGTGTTTTGATCAAGAGAATCAAGAACACAATTAGGGTTTACAAGAGAGTAGTTAGAGAGATGAATATTGAGAGAGAAAAATGTAATCAGATATATGAGAAAGACTTTTGTCTTTCTCTATATATAGTCACACAAGTTTAACATTGCACCCTCATCTTTATCAATCTTGCTAGAACAGAACCAAAGTCTCCCAAGGCTTTAATATATTTATACTTCAAGTCCCTCAAGGTTCATAGAGCTTCAATATCAATCTTCTTAACATCTCAACAACACTTAAGCTAAAAACATTATAATCTGCAATACAATAAGCAGTATCAGATTACAAAATAAGCACTTAGATTATAAATCTCAACATCCCCCTTAATCTGATATCTGATATATGTCAAACATGTTAAGATTTTTGACCAAAAAATTATGTTGTAATGTATCCAACCCTTTTGTAAAGATATCTGCAATTTGATTTGCAGAATATACCTTAACAGTTTCAACAACACCATTTAAAATTTTCTCTCTAACAAAATGCAAATCAATCTCAAGATGTTTAGTTCTTTCATGAAAAACTGGGTTGGTTGCTATTTTAATATCAGATTTGCTATCACAGTGAAGAGGAACAGGTAAAAGACCAGAAATATTAAGATCTTTTAAAATTTTTATAATCCAAATTACTTATGGTTCTTCAAGCAAGAGCTCTATACTCGCTTCATTAGAACTTTTGAGAGAGTAGGTTGCTTTTTACTTTTCCAAGATACTAAAGACCCATTTAAAATACACAATAGCCGAGAATGATCTTCTAGTCACAATACACTTAGCCCAATCAGCATCAGAATAAGCAGGAAGAGACATACCAGAATTTTTAGTAATATGAATACCCAAACCTGGAGCTCCTGGAGCTCCTTTAAGATACTTAAGTATTTTTAAAGCTATTCTGAGATGAGACTTAAGTGGAGAATGCATGAATTGGCTCAAACAATGAACAACATAAGATATATCAGGCCTAGTATTAGTCAAGTAAATAAGCTTACCCATAAGCTTCTGATAATCAGTAATATTATCAATTAAAGGATCAATATCAGTAGCTTCATTAGATATAACAAGTTTAGATTGCAAAGGAGTTTTAGAAGGTTTGCAACCAAGCATACCATACTCACTTAGCAAATCTAAACAATACTTTCTTTGATTTAAACAAATTCCTTTATCAGTTTCAGCAACTTCAGTACCAAGAAAATATTGTAACTTTCCTAAGTCTTTAATCATGAACTTAGTTTTAAGAAAGATCTTGAAATTATGAATTTCATCAATATTATTCCCAGTAACAATAATATCATCAACATAAACAAGTAATGCAATAAACACATCATCTTTAGACTTAGTATATAAAGAATAATCACTTTTACTTTGAGTAAAGCCATTTTCAATAAGAGCATATGTAAGTTTAGCATTCCATTGTCTAGGAGCTTGTTTTAAACCATACAAAGATTTTTTAAGCATGCATACCCTGTTATCACCTTCAGGGAAGAACCCTTCTGGTAATTTCATGTATACAGTCTCATCAAGATCACCATAAAGAAAAGCATTATTAACATCAAGTTGAAAAATAGGCCAATTATTTTGAACTGCAACATTAAGCAAGCATCTAACAGTGACCATTTTAACAACAGGAGAGAAGGTTTCCTCATAATCTACTCCTTCTTTTTTATTATACCCTTTAGCAACCACTCTAGCTTTATATCTATCTATTTCACCATCAGACTTATACTTTATTTTAAACACCCATTTACTTCCTATAGCTTTTCTACCAAGAGGTAAGACAGTGATTTCAAAAGTATCATTTCTATATAAAGCCTCAATTTCATTATTCATAGCATCAGTCTAATAGATAGATTTAGAAGCTTCAAAATAATGTTTTGGCTCATGACTTTTATTTAACTGAACTGTAAAACAATAATTTCTAGAGTTAAGCTTAGAATAATTCACAAACTTTTCAATACCATACTTAACTTTAGACTCAACAACAAAATCATTATAATTTCTGGGAAAAACAGAAGGTCTAGAAGACCTTCTCAAATGTACTTTTTCCTGAACTGGAGAATTTGAATCATGGTTCAAATTACCCTCAGAATTAATGTTTTCTTCAAGTGTAGTTACCATCTCATCCTCATCAGTAAAGACACTAATATCACTGTTATGATCAGTTACATGGTCTCTACCAGATAGAGGAGAGTAGCTACCTTCACTTGGTGACTTACTGTCACTATTCAGATTAGGGTCTACTCACTTTTCATCATTGGGTAGTTCAGGGGTTTCAACATCAAAAAAGTTCAACTGATTTAAGTCTTGAAAAACATTTTCAGAAGTATTATTGTTCTTATCAGCAGTAGATTCCTTAATAGGAAAAATAGACTCAAAAAATTTAACATCTCTAGAAAAGATGAACTGATGCTTATCAAGACTATATAACCTATATCCCTTTTTAGAATTAGAATACCCCATCATTACACATTTTTCAGATCTGCTACTCAATTTATCATGATTATTAACAACAGTAGCAAAACATAAACAACCAAAAATCCTTAAATCACAAAGAGTAGGTTTCTTATTATATATCATCTCAAAAGGAGATTTCCCATTAAGCACAGAAGAAGGCAATCTGTTAATAAGAAAAGTAGTAGTAAGAACACATTCAGTCCAAAACTTAAGAGGAATTCCCCTTGAAACAGAAGGGATCTAGCTACATTCAAGAGATGCCTATGTTTCCTTTCAGCAATACCATTTTGTTGTGGAGTGTATACACAAGAGGTCTGATGGGTAATACCTTTTTCCTCACATAACTTTGAAAAAGAATGATCAACAAATTCAGTACCTATCACTTCTGAAATTCTTAATTTTTTTTTTATCAAACTGAGTTGCAATCATATTGTAGATGACAGTGATACAGTGAAAAGTTTCATCTTTGGTTTTAAGCAAGTATACCCAAACAGCCCTAGTGTAATCATCCACAATAGTCAAAAAAATATTCATAACCTTCTTTACTAGCAACCTTATAAGGCCTCCAAAGATCTAAATGAACAAGTTCACCTAAAACAGTTGAAGTATGATTACTTAAAGGAAAAGGTTCTCTAGTTTGCTTAGCCTTTTGACAAGTTTCACAAATCAAATTTTGATCTTTTGAATTAAACTTCAAATCAGGTTTTAAAACATTTAGAACAGGGTCTGCAGGGTGACCAAGCATGCAGTGCCATTCATAATGAGAAAGAGAACTTTGAACAAAAGAGTTATAACTTTTAAAAGAGATACCTCCAGAATTGAAATAATATAAACCACCAGACCGATTACCAGTCCCCAGAACTTTTCCCAGATTCAAATCCTGATTCAAGAAATAGCATTTATTCTCATCAAAGGCAACCACAATTTTATTATCTTTAGCCAGTTTATGAACATAAATTAAAGTGACACAATATTCTGGAATAACCAAAACATCATATAATATTAAAGAATCAGTTAACTTTAGATTTCCAATTTTAGTAATAAAAGCTTCAGTCCCATTAGGATGACCAACCTTTATTTTAAGATGAGAAATATCAAAAACATTTAATAATTCCTTTTCACAATGTGTCATATGCTGGTTAGCACCAGAATCCACAATTTTTCCATCAGAAGTAAGTTTAGATTTCAAATTACTATTTGTGGAAAAAAACTTTTGAAAATTCTGATTAAAAATTCTGCTATTATTAAAATAAGTACCTGCCATATTGGCCTGCACATTATTTCCTTTTAGTGTATTGTCTTTGATGAGAGAAATGAGAGTGGTAAGTTGTTCATCTGTAAAACCGGAAGATGAACTAGACCCCACAGAGTTATTATTAGAAAACATTTTTGTAGTATTCTGAGGTATATTATTGTTACCATTTTTTCCAAAATTTGGAGGATACCCAATCAATTTAAAACATCTGTCTTGAGTATGGCCATTAAAACCACAATTTTCACAAACAAGAGTAGAACAGTATTCCTTCTATTATCAGATACTCTATTAAAATTAGCAGAATGATTATTAGATTGAGCATTCTGATTAACAGGTCTAACAGATTGACTGGTCTGATTATTAGTTTGATTCACAACTCTAGAAGTAAAAGCAGAATTATGATTTCTACTGGTACTTCGAGACACAACATTCCTATGACTCTCCTCACTACTGATAATAGCATAAGCACCTTTAACATCAGGCATAGGATCTCTAGAAAGAATATTATGTCACACCCTCGCCGGAGGCGGAAACACGAGGTGTAACGGAAGGGAACATAAGCACAAGATAATAGAACATACCAACATTAATATTTAAAAGAAAGAGTACACTATTACAATACTAGTTTAGCCGTCATCGGCAAATATATTACAAGTTTAGTTCCCAAAATATTTCGTTCTATTACATAATGATTTATATTGACAAGTGAAAACTTCATTATGCAAGACCTGGTAGAAAAAGCTTACTAACGATCACCTGAAATGCATGAGAGAAAACGGGTCAACTATGAAAATAGTTGGTGAGTAAACATATTTAGTAAAATAAGAAAACTCGTATAAAAGAGTCAAAGGTTTCGGTCATCGAAAATAGTCCACAAAGCAAAGGCATTGTGTATCCACTCAGTTCCAAGTTCCGCCCATACAAAACTTGCAACCTGTGTGTACACAACCCATTGCACAAAATATATCGCGTTAAGTAGTCAAGTATAAGCGGTCATAACAGTTCACAATATAGTACCACGAATATAATAATTCAGATAGGCTACCGATGAAACCAAAATAAGCTGGGTGCCACTACCCAAAGTTATGTTGGGTGCCTCTTCCCAAAGATATACTGGGTGCCTCTTCCCAAAGATATACTGGGTGCCTCTTCCCAAAGATATACTGGGTGCCTCTTCCCAAAGATATACTGGGTGCCTCTTCCCAAAGATATACTCCGAACATAGGAGTCTTTATAGTGATGCTCCGAACATGGGAGACTTTAGATCAAGGCCATAACATGTACGGTTCAATAGATTCAAGTAAGGCATTATTTCATAATTAAGTTCAAGGATTTGATTCGAATTCACAAGTTCTAGTCAAACAAGTTAATAAAAGTAGTGATCAATTTAGCTCAAGAAAGGTTCATGCATTTCGCCCCAAAATATAGTAAAAACGGAAAAAAAGGGGTTTGTGATTACTCACTTGATGAATAGATGCGATGACAAAAGTGGTTACACCAAGATGTAGGGTGATACGTTAATCTTGACCTATTGTGAATGATATGATACGTAATGAGTTATGATGTAATGTTATGCATGCATTACGTATGTTATTTATACCATTTGCGAGTTTTGAAAATAATACTTATCGTCGAAAAATACTCTTTTGACGTCTTGACCATTCAAAAATCACTTTACAAGTATTTACGTCAAAATGTCATCCTACAATGGTTTCGTAATGATTTATGGTGAAATTTTCACTTTTCGTCAGTAAAACAATGTCGCCGGAATTTTTATAAAAGTAACAAAATGGCTTTGGAAAACTAGTCGTAAAATGGTGTGCGCCGATCGTTAGGAAACGAACTCGACGGTTTTGGAAAGTTTGTATCGAAATCTAGAAGTTTCATTCAGAGTTTTCGTCATAAAGGTCTCGAACATAAAGATAATAAGGGTTAAAGATGGTGATTTTGTCTAATTGTTGTGTAAAAGTGAGTTTCGCCAATTTTAAGCATCCATAAATAATTTATTAAAACTCCGCTATACAAACGGTCAATTGTTTTGAAAAATATGCTCGGTGATCTTGATTTTATTAGAAGACAATTCGTTCCAAAAGTTCCACATCATGGTTAAAACAGCCCTCAACAGGACGTTTCACCACCGTAACACTTGTATCGTAAAAATAATATAGTTTTCGAAAATAATAGTTACGGCAATTTTATGAAAACGTGCATATCTTTGTCGCTTTAAACCGCTTTCACGTATAATACGTCCTTAGCTTCGTATCAAAGTATACTAATATATTTTTGATAAGTCGAAATAATTTGTGAAGCTTAGGACTCGGTTTTAACCCGAATAGAGTAAAAATAGTATGCTGGAATTTCAGAAAATAATATATTTCGTCGCCAAACTTTAAAAATTCATAACTTCTTCGTTATAACTCCGTTTTAATCCGTTCAAGCGGCCACGGATTCGTTTTAAAGTATATTTTCTAAATATCAAGGCCAAAAATTCGTGCCTACTGTCGGTTTTTCCAGAAAATCAAAATAAGGACAGACCACTTTTAATACTTATCGAAAATAGTTTTTCTCGTACTAAACCTATTCCAATCCCTTCAAATCAACTCCAAAGCTATTCTAATCCTACCATACACCTTCTTAGGGTGTCATGGGTTCCTAAACATCATCAAGACCAAAGTATACCAAGGGGATAATTATAGGATGACCTTATATATATATAACTCTAAAAATCATGTAAAATGGTATAAACAACACAAATCATGCATGCTTGCTCCAAGAATGAAGAGATACTCATGAAATGAAAAGGAGATATGAAAAATAAAAGAAACATGCTTACTAGTTAATATGATGAGGTGCAAAGAACAAGGTTTAACTTAAACACTCTAGGTTTTTATTTCAAAACCTAAACAAGAGTGTATACTAGATTGTTTTAACACTTGAGCTTGCAAAATTGATGATCCCCTTTGAAAACCCTCTATGGCCGGTTGTGGAGTAGAAGAAGAAACCAAGAGAGAAAATGTTTTAACACTAGGTGAATAATTGTGATACTTGATTGAGAAAAATGAAAGTGTAAGAGTTAAGTAATGTACAATTATAAACAATCAAGAACCTTACCCCAATTAATGCCAACCCTCCCCCAAGGGCCGGTTTTGGGGGATATGTGTCCTCAAAATATCTTTTTTTTTTTTTTTATTTGTATAATGTAAGTATATTTTGTTAAAAAAAAATGGATGTGTAAGGTAATGTGTAAATATTATTAACTTGTAGAGTAAATGGTACTTTTTGGTGCAAGTAAATTTTTAATAGTTCAAAATGGAATGTGATGAGATAATAAAAATTGTAAAAATACATTTCTTGTGAAATTCGAGTGATAAAATAATTATCGAGTAGTTTTTAAGAAAAACGCCGTAATAATATAACTTTAACGATTTATATACAAAATAAATTTAAAACACTAGGAAAACTCAAAATATAGTTTTTATAAACTAATGTGAGTATAAAAATATATCGGGATCATTTTTGAAAGTAACGGATTAAATATTTAAAATAATAACTCACGCGATAACGTTTATTAAATATAAAAATTTCGCGTTAAATGTGAAATGAAATGCCATGAATGAACTAATATGATGCATATATAATTTTAAGAAATGACCGGAATTTGAGAATTGTGACATTCTTCCCATGTCAGCGGAATCACGTCCCCGTGATTCGATTAACGATACTATGGTCCGAACCTCGACAAGAGTTCTAAAAGTTCATGCTCGTACGAATAGTCTAAGTGATCATGTCAATGCTCATGCATAAGGGTTCCTCATCCAACTAAGTACGTGCCCGTGATTAGATTTGATAGGGTAACCTTACCCAATATCGAACGTAGCTCTCAAAAGACCTTTAGGTAGTCGATTCTAATCTAATCTCACGACTCATCAAACAAGAACTGTCATGAGATTAAACTAAACCGACTTGAGTAAACTTGTCTCTTAGCTTGATTTTCGCAACTCATCAAACAAGAACTGTCACTAGATCAAGCTAGGAAACAAGTTGTTAGAAAGGTAGGATTCAACATCCTTGAATGAAGTCTTTTGAAAGATTCGCTCGATATTGGATTTGCTTACACAAATCAAATCAAATCAACAAAATATGTATAACAACTAAGGTCGATATCAATAGGTCTCAAATTAATCAATGTCGTGAACGTGGTATGAATCGGAAGGAAGTTATGCACTCAAAAATCATGTTGCACAGAAATAAAGTGGTTGTTCAAAGGAATGTACCCGTTACGCGTTGCGGGCTTCCTCGGTGCCCAGATAGAATGCTCGACCACGTGCGGGAGGAATTTCAATGTTCTGATCTTGTGGGCCTTCTATTGCCAACGCCAGGTTTGGACGATTACCTCCTTGATTGGGAGTTCTTTTCGACTTTGGACGGTATTGCGAAGGTGATCTAGACTTCCACACTCGTAACATGCTTTTCTCATCCTTGATTTCGAGCCTGTTTGAGCAATTTCGCGAAGTGGCCCGTCTGTCCACATTTGTCGCACCTTCGGCAGATCTCCGAGTGATGATAATTACATCGAGTACACAAAGGATGTGGACTGCATATCCTTTGCGCCCGGGTGGTCGCCCATAGTTACGAGTTATTCACGCCTCTTGTTTTGGCCGATTCGGTCTCGACTTCCGGTGATCCTCCGCCGCTTTCGTCCATTGTCGTTTGCTTTTGTTAGTTCTCCGGACTGATCACATCATTTTTCAAGCGATCGCCATACTCACGTGGCTTGCAGTGGTTGGGTTCGACGGTGACATCCCTCCTAATTTCCGGTATCAATCCCCATATATATCGGTCAATCAACTTCTCCACAGTGGAAACCATGTGAGGAACCATCCTAGTTAACTCGTGGAACCGGATCGTGTACTTGTCGATCTCTACTCCAACCATCAAGTGATTCCAAAATTCTTCTTCCAGTTTCTGCACTTCATCTTTCCTGCAGTACTCATCAGTTAATAGTTTCTTGAATGCTTCCCAAGATAATGCATTTGCAGCCCCTCTTCCTCTAGTCTGTAGTTGGTTGTTCCACCAGGTCAATGCTCGACCAGTAGTAGACCAACAGAGAACTCAACCTTGTTTCCTTCAAAGACATTTCGTGATACTAAGCTTCGACTCAACATTCTCGAACCAGGTTAGCAGTCCAATGGCACCCTCAGTACCATGAAATTCCATTGGTTTACATGTCATGAAAGTTTTGTAGCTGCATCCTTGACCAGCGTTTGAAGTACCCTCTCCGTTGTTGGTTCGTCTAGCATCGAGATGTGTTATAATTTGGGTGAGCAGATCCGCTATTCCAGTCGCGTTGTTGTTTGGATCGTCATTGTTGTTTGGGTTGCCATTGTTGTTACCTCCTGAACGTGTGTTTCTTGCAGCCATGATCCTACAGAGGACCAAAACATCGGGTTGAGTAAACGACATTCTAACGAAGTCAGATGAGGTGCAGAACGGTGGTAATGTGTTATAGTGATCGAAACATGACAGGAACAGAGACATGCTATGTCTAACAAGTCGAAAGATGGAAAAGAGAAGATATGAACAAGGTACGGTAATGTAGACGTGAACGTAAAACATGCTATGCATACCCACCCGACCAATGCAACTTCGGTGACCGGACTCAAAAGACTCGACTAAACATGATTTAAAACTACTACTCTTATCATTGCATGGTTCTTCATAAATTAGACATAGTTGATCGTGCTATGTATAATTTATGATTAACGATGCAACGATAGGACTAGATGACTCGGATGATGTTCAATATTTAATAAAAAAATTCGGTTATAGTTGTGATTTTTATTTTTGAAAATCGGCATTCTCTATAACCTTTGGCTCGGTACCAATCATCACACCTCGCGGAGGCGGAAACACGAGGTGTAACGGAAGGAACATAAGCACAAGATAATAGAACATACCAACATTAATATTTAAAGAAAGAGTACACTATTACAATACTAGTTTAGCCGTCATCGGCAAATATATTACAAGTTTAGTTCCCAAAATATTTCGTTCTATTACATAATGATTTATATTGACAAGTGAAAACTTCATTATGCAAGACACGTAGAAAAAGCTTACTAACGATCACCGAAATGCATGAGAGAAAGCGGGTCAACTATGAAAATAGTTGGTGAGTAAACATATTTAGTAAAATAAGAAAACTCGTATAAAAGAGTCAAAGGTTTCGGTCATCGAAAATAGTCCACAAAGCAAAGGCATTGTGTATCCACTCGATTCAAGTTCCGCCCATACAAAACTTGCAACCTGTGTACACAACCCATTGCACAAAATATATCGCGTTAAGTAGTCAAGTATAAGCCGTCATATGATTCACAATATAGTACCACGAATATAATAATTCAGATAGGCTACCGATGAAACCAAATTAAGCTGGGTGCCACTACCCAAAGTTATGTTGGGTGCCTCTTCCCAAAGATATACTGGGTGCCTCTTCCCAAAGATATACTGGGTGCCTCTTCCCAAAGATATATTGGGTGCCTCTTCCCAAAGATATACTGGGTGCCTCTTCCCAAAGATATACTCCGAACATAGGAGTCTTTATAGTGATGCTCCGAACATGGGAGACTTTAGATCAAGGCCATAACATGTACGGTTCAATAGATTCAAGTAAGGCATTATTTCATAATTAAGTTCAAGTATTTGATTCGAATTCACAAGTTCTAGTCAAACAAGTTAATAAAAGTAGTGATCAATTTAGCTCAAGAAAGGTTCATGCATTTCGCCCCAAAATATAGTAAAACGGAAAAAAGGGTTTGTGATTACTCACTTGATGAATAGATGCGATGACAAAAGTGGTTACACCAAGATGTAGGGTGATACGTTAATCTTGACCTATTGTGAATGATATGATACGTAATGAGTTATGATGTAATGTTATGCATGCATTACGTATGTTATTTATACCATTTGCGAGTTTTGAAAATAATACTTATCGTCGAAAAATACTCTTTTGACGTCTTGACCCTTCAAAAATCACTTTACAAGTTTTTACGTCAAAATGTCATCCTACAATGGTTTCGTAATGATTTATGGTGAAATTTTCACTTTTCGTCGTAAAACAATGTCGTCGGAATTTTATAAAAGTAACAAAATGGCTTTGGAAAACTAGTCGTAAAATAGTGTGCGTCGATCGTTAGGAAACGAACTCGACGGTTTTGGAAAGTTTGTATCGAAATCTAGAAGTTTCAGTTCAGGAGTTTTCGTCATAAAGGTCTCGAACATAAAGATAATAAGGGTTAAAGATGGTGATTTTGTCTAATTGTTGTGTAAAAGTGAGTTTCGCCAATTTTAAGCATCCATAAATAATTTATTAAAACTCCGCTATACAAACGGTCAATTGTTTTGAAAAATATGCTCGGTGATCTTGATTTTATTAGAAGACAATTCGTTCCAAAAGTTCCACATCATGGTTAAAACAGCCCTCAACAGGACGTTTCACCACCGTAACACTTGTATCGTAAAAATAATATAGTTTTTGAAAATAATAGTTACGGCAATTTTATGAAAACGTGCATATCTTTGTCGTTTTAAATCCGTTTTCTACGATAATACGTCCTTAGCTTCGTATCAAAGTATACTAATATATTTTGATAAGTCGAAATAATTTGTGAAGCTTAGGACTCGGTTTTAACCCGAATAGAGTAAAATAGTATCTTGAAATTTCGAAAATAATATATTTCGTCGCCAAACTTTAAAAATTCATAACTTCTTCGTTATAACTCCGTTTAATCCGTTCAAGCGCCACGGATTCGTTTTAAAGTATATTTTCTAAATATCAAGGCCAAAATTCGTGCCTACTGTCGGTTTTTCCAGAAAATCAAAATAAGGACAGACCACTTTTAATACTTATCGAAAATAGTTTTTCTCGTACTAAACCTATTCCAATCCCTTCAAATCAACTCCAAAGCTATTCTAATCCTACCATACACCTTCTTAGGGTGTCATGGGTTCCTAAACATCATCAAGACCAAAGTATACCAAGGGGATAATTATAGGATGACCTTATATATATATAACTCTAAAAATCATGTAAAATGGTATAAACAACACAAATCATGCATGCTTGCTCCAAGAATGAAGAGATACTCATGAAATGAAAAGGAGATATGAAAAATAAAAGAAACATGCTTACTAGTTAATATGATGAGGTGCAAAGAACAAGGTTTAACTTAAACACTCTAGGTTTTATTTCAAAACCTAAACAAGAGTGTATACTAGATTGTTTTAACACTTGAGCTTGCAAAATTGATGATCCCTTTGAAAACCCTCTATGGCGGTTGTGGAGTAGAAGAAGAAACCAAGAGAGAAAATGTTTTAACACTAGGTGAATAATTGTGATACTTGATTGAGAAAATAAAAGTGTAAGAGTTAAGTAATGTACAATTATAAACAATCAAGAACCTTACCCCAATTAATGCCAACCCTCCCCAAGGGCGGTTTTGGGGATATGTGTCCTCAAAATATCTTTTTTTTTTTTTTTTTTATTTGTATAATGTAAGTATATTTTGTTAAAAAAATGGATGTGTAAGGTAATGTGTAAATATTATTAACTTGTAGAGTAAATGGTACTTTTGGTGCAAGTAAATTTTAATAGTTCAAAATGGAATGTGATGAGATAATAAAATTGTAAAAATACATTTCTTGTGAAATTGAGTGATAAAATAATTATCGAGTAGTTTTAAGAAAACGCCGTAATAATATAACTTTAACGATTTATATACAAAATAAATTTAAAACACTAGGAAAACTCAAAATATAGTTTTATAAACTAATGTGAGTATAAAAATATATCGGATCATTTTGAAAGTAACGGATTAAATATTTAAAATAATAACTCACGCGATAACGTTTATTAAATATAAAAATTTCGCGTTAAATGTGAAATGAAATGCCATGAATGAACTAATATGATGCATATATAATTTTAAGAAATGACCGGAATTTGAGAATTGTGACATATTACTCCTAATTTGCATATACGTATCATCTAGACCCATTAAAAATTGCATTAGTTTCATAAGTTGATTATGCTTTTTAAAATCATCAGCAGCATGACAAGTGCATCTAGGTAACTGAACCATAGCATCAAATTGTTTCCACAAAGTACTCAATTTGTTTAAATATTCAGATATAGTAGTACCATTCTGAGTTAATGAATTTATTTTATGATGCAAATTAAAGGTTACAGAACCATCAACCCTGTCAAAGGTATCTTTTAACTCATTCCACACATCAGATGCACTTTTAGAAAAAAATTACCCAAGAAACAACTCTTCAGAGATGGAATTTAGAATCCATCCTAAAACAATAGCATTAACCCTGTCCCATTGTCTACCCAAAACTTCATCAGTATTGGACCTTCTACATGTTCCATTAATAAAACCAGTTTTATTTTTGCCCTCTAATGCTAAAAGCATAGCACAAGACCAAACATTATAATTTTCAGTTCCTTTGAGTTTTATTGAGACAACAGTTAAAGAAGCAGAATCATTTGGATGTAAATGTAAAGGATGACTCAAATCCAATTAACTTATTAAAGTGACAGGGTTCTCAGGTTCATACTCATCATCAGTATAACCATGAAGAGAATTATGAACAGACATTATGCCAAGAAACAGAAACAAGCACACAGAAAAGAAGAGAAAGTAGTTCCCAGGCTTTCCTTGCCACTAAAGTGGTAGGTCAAGGGCGCACACAAGCACACAACCAATTAAAGAACAAGAAAATAAAAAATAAGCAACTCAACCAACAACCAATCACAATTTCTAATAATCCCAAATCCTATCCTCCGGCAATCTAAACAGAAAATAAGAACAGAAATTAAAGAGAAGAGAGAGAGAGGTGTTACAGAGCACGCAAGAAACAATCAGCAGCGGAATAACAGACCTACTATACCCTAGATTCACTTAGTCTAGGGATATAGCAGATATACAGCAAGAACCCAGAACCAAGATCCAAGAACCAACAAACCCTAATTTTCATAATTAGGGAAAATCACCAGAACCACTTTCAATCTTAACCAAATCACCAGATCTATCGATTAACCAATCTTAATCGATCACAGAAGCCTTTAATCACAAAAGCCCCAAATTTCACCAAACCCTGATTTTTTTTGAAAATTAGGCGTTTATCAAAAAACTTAAAGATTAATGAAATCAACAACAAGATCTATCAATTAACACAAGTTAATTGACGAATCAACTTACGAATTAAAAAATCCCAAATTTAACAAAACCCTAATTTTTCAAAAACGATTTTCAGAGCAACCTGGCTATGATACCATGAAGAAAAATAGATTCAAATGATAACAAAACACTTTTTATTACTCAGAAAACAAGTTTACAACCACCAAATAACTATTCTCAAACAATATCAATCAACAACACAATATTTGATCTCAATCAAATATCACAATATGTGATGATGACGTTGAAACAGAAGAGCATGTCTTTGTACATTGTAAGATAGCGAGAGACACCTGGAAAGATGTTTTAGGATGGTGGAACATCCAGAACACCTCTCTTCAAAATCTTCAAGATGTGATTTACTTGGCGGACAACTCTCCTCTTTAATCAAAATATTCAAGATTTTTTGATGCCGTGGTCCAAACAACAATTTGGTCCTTATGGCGGTTTAGAAATAATGTTATTTTCTCTCCAAAGCAGCAATCGAGAGTTCTCCTCTTCAATGATATCAAGACCTTGTCTTATCTTTGGATTACAAGTAGAAGTAGGAACTCATCTTTTAATTGGATTGGGTGGTTTAATGATCCTTGTAGTGTTATATCCCACCCTTGTAACGCTATCTAGCTCCTTGCTACTTCTTTGTTCTTAATTCCAACTGCCGTTAAAAAAAATAATAAATAAATAAATAAATAAATAAATAAATAATCACAATACCAGAACAATCAGTAACAAGTGTTTTGATCAAGAGAATCAAAAACACGGTTATGGTTTACAAGAGAGTATTTAGAGAGATGAATATTGAGAGAGAAAAACGTAATCAGATATATGAGAAAGACTTTTGTCTTTCTCTATATATAGCCACACAAGTTTAACATTGCACCCTCATCTTTATCAATATTGCTAGAGCATAACCAAAGTCTCCCAAGGCTTTAATATATTTATACTTCAAGTCCCTCAAGGTTCATAGAGCTTCAATATCAATCTTCTTAACATCTCAACAGCACTTAAGCTAAAAACATGATAATCTGCAATACAATAAGCAGTATCAGATTACAAAATAAGCACTTAGATTATAAATCTCAACAGTTTCTTGTTGTCAATAATCAATGGCTATAAGATGGGCGGGTTCGGGTTAAATAAGGTTTAGATTCGGTTTAAGTTGACGACACGTGAAGTCACCTTTCTTTGTCCTTTATTTGGACTTCCTGTAATAGATTAATGTTGTAAATTCGATCAAAATATACAGTTACATCAGTAATCTACTTTTTTATAAATTGATTTGAGAGGTTGTGCCGTTAAATAATACAACCAGGGCAGCGATAGCATTCAACTTCAAGCTTTTGACTCATCAGACTTGTTCCCTTTTAGCTAATTTTTTTATCGACTTGTCTGAGATATAGCAATGCAAATCGACCCATATGAGCATTATGGCCATAAACTTAAGCAATGGCCAAATGGGTCTAAATTGTCATCTGCAGTCATAATCTATGTCTTTTCTTTCTATTGAATTTCATATACAGTTATTAATTATGATAACAATATGTACAGTGATTGTTTGAGTGTAGTTTGGGTGATGTAACTGGCTATTTGGCTATAACAATAAATATAAATAAAGTGGGCCTATTGTATCATGTATAGATTTGTGGACATTTACCCGTTTAGACATTGTGCATTTGGCGTCTACCTTTGCACGATAACTTTATTGACAGGCTCGTTGTTTTTGTTTGCAGGCTGGAATAGTGAAGAAATATCATATGAAGATTCATGGTTTCTAAGCTTTGCCATCATATGTGTTGCCAAGCGAGTATGTTGTGAACATTAATTGCCTTTGGCGTATGTTTCAGGTTCTCTATTGCTTTTGGGTATAGTGTCTCTTTAGTTGTCGGATGCTTGTGATAATATCTTTACGGGTGTTGTTATCCATCCCTCATGGCTCACTTTTACCCCTCGATCTTGGCATGCTTTTTACTTCCTCTAATAATAGCATAAAACAGTTTTTATCAATTTTTGTTTTATATTTTATATATTTCTTATAAGTTTTTGCTTGATATTTCTTGTCAAGCTCTATATTTTTTTGTTCCATACTTTTTGTTCGTAGTTTTTTTAATAAAAACAAAAATTAAGAAAAAAATAACAAAATTACAAGGAGTATTCGAATCACTTATTATGGATATCCTAACCCGTACCAATAACCAATCCTATAAAAAAAATTGAAAAAGTTGCAACCCACACTATTCTAAATCCAATAAAATAACTCTATATATTCTAATTAATAAATCATAGAAAGTAGTACTCCGTATATGTTTTTAAGGTACAGAACAATTACATATATATGACATTCTACCTGAGAAATATCTAGAAAATATAAAAAATTCCATCTAATAATCTTGAATGATTAAACAACCCCACTCACTCTAAAAATCTATAAAGTAGTCTTCCAAAAAATAAAAAATCTATAAAGTAGTTTTCCAATAATTAAAAAAATCCATAAAGTAGTGGCAAAGAGCCAAAGATTTGTAGTACACATTCTACACCTTTCACTCCCTATCCTTATTTTCATATGATATTTTACTTTAGTCACTATAAATACCCATAGTAGTCACTAATACTTTGCCATCAACAACTTCCTATCAGTAGTCACTAATACTTTAATATCAAAATTTTATAGTAATATCAATGGCAACCATGGCTACATCTTTCACAAAATCTTTCACCACAAAAACTAACACTTTTCTAGACCAATCTTCATTCCATGGAGTTCCAGTTACGTCGCCTGTTCGCATGCAACCACTTAAATCATCACAAAAAAATCTGTCCATTACTATGTCTGCAGCTTCTTCTTCTGAGCAATATGATCTTGGGTCATTTAAGTTTCAGCCCATTAAGGAATCTATTGTGGCTCGTGAAATGATCAGGAGGTACATGACTGATATGATTACTTATGCTGATACTGATGTGGTTATTTGTGGTGCTGGATCTGCTGGTTTGTCTTGTGCTTATGAGCTCAGTAAGAACCCCAATGTTCAGGTATAATATTTACTGGTGTTATTTACAGTGTAGTATCATGATCAAGAAATTTGCATCTAACTGTACAGACTAATGTTTACTGTCATGAGTATTTTTTTTATTTTCATATGATGTAACATACCTTTGTACAAGTACTGTTTGAAGTAACTTACTTTTGTTTTGTGATGATCTGTAAGTATGTCACTCAAGGAATTAAGTTAGGACTTAAGAGACCCATATATTACAACAGCTTATCTGTGTGAGTTTATGTAAGACTTAGGTGTGTGTGAGTTTATTTTAGGACCTTATTCACATATTTGACTCAACGGGCAACCCTATCCGGGGACCATTTTGGACCCGATACAATCACATGTTACTTAAAACGGCTTGAAAAAGGTGTTTTGAAAAAGCTGATTAGAAAATAGTATAGGGTGTTCTCATGGTTTAAAAAATATCCCCACATAGTAAAAAATGTTATTCATAGCAAAATTATTATTAGGTGTGATTGTTTCAAGGATTTATTGCTTGAATGTTTATAATTAGATCCTTTCCGTATTATTTCAGTAATGTGTCTAACAGTAGTGATAGTTTTTATGAAACTGTAGTTTGAAAGTTCAATCCTAAGTCCTTATTGCTATTTCCCAGGTTGCAATTATTGAGCAATCTGTGAGCCCAGGAGGTGGTGCGTGGCTAGGAGGACAACTCTTCTCGGCTATGGTTGTCCGCAAGCCAGCACACCACTTCCTTGACGAGCTAGAAATCGAGTATGATGAGCAAGAAGACTACGTCGTCATCAAACACGCCGCCTTATTCACATCCACCATCATGAGCAAGCTCTTAGCCCGTCCCAACGTTAAGCTCTTCAACGCAGTAGCTGCTGAGGACTTGATCATCAAAGAAGGAAGAGTTGCTGGTGTGGTGACTAACTGGGCTCTTGTGACCATGAACCACGACACACAATCGTGTATGGACCCTAATGTGATGGAAGCTAAGGTTGTTGTGAGTTCATGTGGGCATGATGGTCCTATGGGTGCAACTGGTGTCAAGAGGCTTAGGAGCGTTGGTATGATTGAGAGTGTTCCTGGAATGAAGGCGCTTGACATGAACACTGCAGAAGACGCGATTGTTAGGCTTACAAGAGAGATTGTTCCTGGTATGATCGTTACCGGGATGGAAGTTGCTGAGATTGATGGATCTCCAAGAATGGTAAATTCAAATTCTTCATTTTTTATCTTACTCGTGATAGTTGAGATGGGCTCAAATCAGTGGCGGAACTTGACCACTTATTTTGGGGGGGCCGAATTTATTTTGGGGGGGCCGAATCGGGGATTTGTTTGTAACCTCAACTAAATTACCCCTAAAACCTATAATATTTACACTAGGTGCCGAAAATTTTGGGGGGGCCGGGACCCTTCCCTGCCCTCAAAGAGGTCCGCCATTGGCTCAAATCAAAATAAATATGTTTATGACGGGTCAAAACGAGTTTAGTTGGGAACTTGGGTCTGCTCTAGCCTCAACCCACCTGACAGTTTGGGTCAAATATAACGAAAAGGGTATCAAAATGGGTCAAGTTGGGGCTGGTTTAACCAACAATATCTAATATGGTGTCTACTTGATTAAATTTCTTACACAATTTCCTTTTTAACCCATTTCAATAGTAAATTACAACATATAAGGATACAATTATCAGAGTTGAAATTGTTCCAAATACTTGTGTTTTTAATACTTTTGATGATATGCAGGGTCCCACTTTTGGTGCAATGATGATTTCCGGCCAAAAGGCTGCCCATTTGGCTTTGAAGGCACTAGGCCTTCCTAACGCTCTTGATGGATCATACGTTGGAAGTGGCAAGCCAGAGCTGATGTTTGCTGCTGCAGATGGTCCTGAGATTGCTGAAGCCTAAATGCTGTAAAATTTTAGTGTGAGGAATAAAAGTTGTGAATTATGGGATAGGGGTGGTGGTTGTTGGTGGATTATGTGAAGCCTTTTTGTTTTCATGTTCATATGGTTTGCTCAGGATGTTTTATGTGAATTAATGGTTCCCCTATTTCCCTTAATAACTTGGTTTTGTTTTCGTTATATCTGGTTTTGCTTTTGTTCATATAAGTTTTTCTATAATTTCTGAAAAGCGTCTCTTACACATCAAATGATCTAATTTTCGGAAAACAAATTTAAGTCTTTTATGGTTTAGATTGTAATTTCCGACAGAAAATGAATTTGATCGATTAGTGGATCATATCATAACTTACGGATGATATGATCTAATAAAACTGTTTCTTGCAACTAATTACTTTGTACCTCAGTGGTAATAAAAAGTTACCGTTTAGCCTTGACTCTTAAGGTTATATTCAGGTAAATCCAAATACAAAGTATAATTTAGGAATATTCTTAGACAAATAACAAAGTAAAGTATGACACCTAAATAGTTTTGCTTTATATTTTAATAGTTTAGTCATATTATTTTATGAGAAAAGTTTGTAGTGTTTGAGAAGAAACAAAAGTAATTATGTTGATTGCAAAGAGAAGAAGACAATGCAATGCCTCATTTCTGAAGAGCTGCTTTTAGAAAACTCATAAAACTTAAGAATCACATGGTTTATGTGATAAAGATATATAAATCACATGATGCCACAAAGTGTCAAATAGAAAGGTTATCAGCAGAACAACAGATGATACTAATCTTTACAAGAATTGGCAATGCATTTTATCCTTAAACAGTTTCTTGCAATAACTCATTTTTTTATCGTCAAGATAAATAATTAAAGATATTAACCGATATTATATTGTTTCTTATCTTCTTGATATCATTATATGTTTGAAAGGGACTAAAGTTATAATCAAACAATTTTCTTACATCATAAGTCCATATATTCTGAATATAACAAAGCATATATGCTCTTTAATAAAATTTAAACTACAATTACTAATGGTAATTCATATCATTGTACTAAATCCCTCATTTTGTTTTCTTCTAAAGTAATTCACTGGGTTATCAATATTCGAATACACTCTTGATCATTTTGACCCAGTAACTTCTAAGTGTAGTTTCCCGCTTTTGATTGCACATTTTTATATTCAATATATCAGCAATTTACGACATATATCTGTCTTTCAAAAACATAATAATAATTAACGACATAAAACTAATAGTATGAAATGATGACGCATGAACAACATATGAGTCAACCCGACCCGACATGCTTTGATGCATGTTAAAACATGACCTGTTTTGACATGTTACCCGACCTGCTTATTTTTCAGTTGTAGCTAAGCTCTCTATCATGTCATTTTGCAATCTATATGTTTAGCTATTCTTGAATTTGTTATTTTTCAAAAGTTCTCCAAATATCCTTTGTACTACAGCTTAAGAAATATGCAAGGAAGAAGAGAATAACCAAAAACTTTATCCCCACTTCATCTTTTAAGTATACTAATTCCCCTAAATATTTCAAACCACACATATTGCGTTAAACTGTTTTTACATTATTTCTAGTTTTACATGGCTAACACCCTCACAAGCCACCTTGGCCCAAAACTGGTTGCCATCGTCGCGGCAGTTTTAAGCCTTTCGGTGTTGATTAAAAAAGGTGAGGCGTATGAATTCAAGGTTAGAGGCTCGGGTGACTGGAGCCTCACGTCTACTTCCTATAATCAATGGGCCGAGAAAACTCGATTTCAAATTGGAGACACTTCATGTGAGTTTCTTCATTTTTTAAAAGCTCCATTTGCTATATTCCTGCTTGATACAAATAATGTTTACCTTTGCAGTTTTCAAATACCAAGGAGAAAAGGACTCGGTTCTTGAAGTAAGTAAAGACGATTACAAAAACTGCAATACTTCATCACCCAATGCAAGGCACGATGATGGTCGCACCATGATCAAATTTGACCGGTCCGGGCCACATTGTTTCATAAGCATAGACGGATCCAGGATTTCTAGGAGGGTGTTGCGGCACAAAAAATTTCGTGAGGGTCTTGTACAATTCTTCTTTTATCATTGTACTAAAATTTGCACCATTAAGATTTTCGGACTAAACTAAATTCGCACTATAAAGAAAGTAAGTAGAACAAATATATTATTGGGTGTTGCCCATACTATACCAAAAAATGACACTTTTTGGAAAAGCTTATGCTTCTGACTCGAAATCGGGTATGGCCCGTGCCACACCCGGCTCCCATGTAGGTCCGTACCTGTTCATAAGTGGAGTTTCTGACCATTGCAAAAACAATGAGAAAGTGCTGATTGTTGTTTTGGCAGATCGAACCCACAAATCATCACCGCAATCTCCACCTTCTCCAGCTCCAGTTAGCGATGAGTCTCGATCTCCAAATGGTGCATCTTCAATTGTCATGAGCCTCCTTTGCTTCATTGGTGCCTTTGCTTGTTTTTTGAGTTGGTGATTTGCAATATGAGTTTGGTATTTTTTTTATTTATTTTTTTTTGTCATTTATTTTTGGATTAATGTCATCTAATAGTAACGAACTTTCTCAAATGTTCACAAATCAGCTATGAACACAATAAAATACCACAATACCCATCAAACTTTTTTTGTTTTGTGTTGATATCAACAAAAATCCGTTTTTTACCTCGAAATCCACGTCAACGACAAATGTACATGCCATATCATAAATTTGTACCATTATAATCCATGTCAGCGACAAGTGAACATCTGACAAAGTTTGATGGGTATTTTGAAACATTTGACCAAGTTTGATGGGTATTTTGAAACAACTAACTTCACGTAAATAACTTTAAAAATAAATAAAAATAATCCACGTATGCAATTTAACCGGTGTAGCCGGTTGCCGGTCATGCGACTCATGCCACGTAAGCAAAAGTTTGATGTCGAGCTAAAATTTGGGAGTTTGATGGGTATTGTTGTATTTTATTGGGTTCATAACTGATATGTGAATATTTGAGAAAGTTCGTTGCTATTAGATACCATTAACCCCCTTTTTTTTTTTTTTACATAATTGTTTGCATTGCATTGGAGTATCAAGTATGAAAAATGTTTGCATATGAATAAACTGGTATTTTTTTTTTTGGTGTGGAAACAGTGAACTAAAGCTACCTGTTATTTTGTTCTAGAACAAACCATTTGTATGTAATTTGTGATCAGAGGTAATTTGAAGTGCAAAAACATAATGTAAACATTTTAGTACACCATTTATTTAAAATTCAAAAATGGATTAAAAAAGCATGCAGCATCCTTTTAAAGTTATCTCAATACCCAACCTAACCCGTTTTGACCCGTTCCAACCGCTCGCCTGCCTACATAAATCCGACTAAGGGTTATTTGGACTTTGACCCTTTGGTAACTCCTTCCAGCCTGTAATGTTAACTTGCTTATTTTGATAAACTTCCCACCGTCAACTTTCTTTCAATTGATAGATACAAGTTTTATGTATATAACTGCAAACTTCTCAACAAAGCAACGATGACCCGATGAAGCGGATCATCAGAGAATTTAGAAGGTTTGCCAAGTTCAATTTTCTTCATCAGCCTCATTGTGTTGTGCAAAAGTGAATCCAATATCGCAGCAACCTGAAACCAGCTGTTAACAAGGGAAGAATAAGCAACTGTCAAGGTAGAATGATCCATATAGCTTTGAAAAGAAACAAAAGTATTTACGTTGGTTGCAAAGAGAGTAAAGCCGGAGTCTAACGAATATTATAGATTTGCTTTATTTTTGGCCAAATGATCCATATAGTTTTGAGAAGAAACAAAAGTCTTTACGTTGGTTCAAAGCGATCAGGACAAGGCAATTAGCATTTCTCAAGATCACTGCTTTTAAAAAATCGAAAAACTAAAAAATCAAATGATTCATGTGATTAAGATATATCACATGATATCAATTTCACATAAAGAAAGGTACTAGTAATAGTGGGATAACAGATGAGACATAATCTTCACAAGAATGACAGAGCAGTTTCAAGTTATAGCTGATCTTTATATTTCCAAGAGAAATTAATGATTCTGATTTACACTTTAGATTATATCGTTTCTCGTCTTCTTGACATCAGTATATGCTTAATATAAAAATAGAAAAAATCAAACAGGAAAAAGATTTAAATGACAATTAGTCCGTGTTCTTGCATCATAAGTCCAAATTGTAAATATAACAAAAGAGTTTTTGCTCTAATGTAAAACTTGAACCATAAGTTGTGAATTATGGGATAGGGGTGGTGCGTGGTTGTTGGTGGATTATGTGAAGCCTTTTTGTTTTCATGTTCATATGGTTTGCTCAGGATGTTTTATGTGAATTAATGGTTCCCCTATTTCCCCTTAATAACTTGGTTTTGTTTTCGTTATATCTGGTTTTGCTTTGTTCATATAAGTTTTTCTATAATTCATGAAAAGTGTCTCTTACACATCAAATGAATTAATTTTTGCAACTAATTACTTTGTACCTCAGTGGTAATGAAAAGTTACCGTTTAACCATGACTCTTAAGGTTATATTCAGCAAAATCCAAATACAAAGCATAATTTAGTTACTTTTCATGAAAAAAGGTTGTATAATCTACGGATTTATTCTTAGAGAAATAGCAAAGCAAAGTATGACACCAAAAGAGACTTGCCCCTGTCTAATGAATCTTATAGTTTTGCTTTATATTTTCATAGTTTAGTCATCTTACTTTATGAGAAAAGTTTGTAATGTTTGAGAAGAAACATAAGTATTTATGTTGGTTGCATAGAGATGAGGACAATGCAATGCTATTCTTTCTGAAGAGTTGCTTTAAGAAAACTGATAAAACTTAAGAATTACATGGTTTATGTGACAAAGATATAAACATCACATGATGCCATAAAGTGTCATACAGAAGCTCATTAGTATAGCAGATGAAACTAATCTTCACATTATTCTTGAACAGTTTCAACTTTCAAGTTATAACTGATTTTTTAGTTTTCAAGAGAAATTATAATCAAACAGAAATAAAGGATAAAATGATCATCAAACCATTTTCTTACATCATAAGTGAGAATTAAACATATTTGCTCTTAAATGATAACTAAACCATAACTACTGATTTGTCTATTATCGCAGAGCATCAATAATGGTAATTTAAATTGTTGTACTAATCTTTTATTGTGCTGTTCTAAATTTTTTATTTTTTATTTTTTTTGTTTTTATTTTTTATTTTTTTTTTATTTTTTTTTTGGAACTACATTGAAAAGTCAATTTAATTATACTTGCATTGCCCGAAATTTGTGATATCTGCATTAACAAAAAGAAACTGATCGGAAGGTTAAAAGTCTTCTCAAGTGTATTTTGTTTCTAACGGGTCAAATAAAAAGAGTTATCGGGTCGAACATGATGCATATAGTGTATTCAAGTTTATAAAAAAGAGCTAGAGTATCAACTATAGATAAAATATAACTAATGGCAAAAATGATGACGCATCAGCAACATGTGCATCAACTCGAACCACCATGTTTTGACTCATGTTGAAACATTACATGTTTTGACATGTGACCCAACCTGCCGATTTTGTTGTTGTAACTGACATGCTCTATCCATTCATTGTGGCTATATTATTAGCTACTGTATTGAATTCGAGTTTTTTTTTTAAAGTTCTCCAAATATCCTTTGTACTAATTTAGGGAAGAAGAGAATAACAAAAATCTTTATCCCCACTTCACCTTTTTACTCCCAATTCCTTACAAATACTCACTTCATATTACACTCAGTTTAAATTGTCTTTGTGTTGTTTCTATCTTTACATGGCAAATGCCCACACAAGCCACCTTAACCCAACAATGATTTCCATCATCATGGTATTTCTAAGCCTTTTGGTGTTAATTCAGAAAGGTGACGCGCGTGAATTCAAGGTTGGAGGCACGGGCGACTGGAGCCTCACGTCTACTTCCTATAATCAATGGGCCGAGAAAACTCGATTTCAAGTTGGAGACAGTTTGTGTAAGTTTCTTCATTTCCATTGCTCCATTCCTATGTTCAAGCTTTATACATAAATTACCATTTTCACCTTTGCAGATTTCGAATACCAAGGAGAAGAGGACTCGGTTCTTGAAGTAAGTAAAGACGATTACAACAGCTGTAATACTGCATCCCCCATTGCAAAGCACGATGATGGTCGCACCTTGATCAAGTTTAACCGGCCCGGGCCACGCTATTTCATAAGTGGAGTTTCTGACCATTGCAAAAACAATGAGAAAGTGTTGATTATTGTCCATCTGATGAGAATCCCCACCCGCCATCATCTTCTCCAAATGGTGCATCTTCAGTTGTCATGAGCCTCCTTTGTTTCTCCCTGGAGCCGTTGCTGCTTTTTGTTTTTTTTTTTTTTTTTTTTTGCAGTTTTGTTTGTATCGTGTCGAGTATCAAGTATGAGAAATGTTGTGTCTGAATAAATTGGTATTTGTTTTGTGTGGATACACTGAACTAAAGCCAATTGCCATTTATTTCAAAACAACCATTTATGTGTAATTTGTAATTAGAGCTAACAAGTAACAAGGACATATAGTAAGCACAATTAGTACATTGCTTATTAAAAATTAAAAACGAATAGAAAATTATGCAACATCTTTTGAAAGTTATCTCAATGACCAACCGTCCTGTTTTGACCCGTTCCAACCGCATGCCTGCCTACATAGATCCGACTAAAGATTATTTGGACTTGGACCCTTTGGAAACTCATTTCGGCCTGTAATGTGTTGTACAGAAAATTTCTTTTGATTGATAGATACAAGTTTCATGTGTCTAACTGCAAACTTCACAAAAAAGCAATGATGGTCCAATGAAGCAGATCATCGGGGCATTTGGAGAACCGAAAGTCAGTTAAATCAAGTTATTTTATTGTATCGAGACTAGAAGGTTTTCCCAAGTTCAATTTTTTTTCACCAGTCTCATTTTGTTGTGCAGAAGTGAATCCATTAGTTTATGTATATAAAGGAACATTCTTAGAGAAATAGCAAAGCAAAGTATGAAACCTAAAAAGAGAGTAAAGCCGGAGTCTAATATATATTATAGATTTGATTTCTATTTGGCCAAATGATCAATATAGTTTTAAGAAACAAAAGTATTTACGTTGGTTGCAAAGCAATCAGGACAAGGCAATTAGGATATTAGCATTTCCCAAGATCACTGCTTTTAAAAAATCCACAAAACTTAAAAATCAAATGGTTCATGTGATTAAGATATATCACATGATGTCAATAAATATTTCACATAAATAAAGGTCATTAGTAATAGTGGGATAACAGATGAGACATAATCTTCACAAGAATGACAACAATTTTATCCTTGAGCAGTTTCAAGTTATAGCTGATCTTTATATTTTCAAGAGAAATTAATGATTCTGATTCTGACTTTAGAGTATATCGTTTCTTGTCTTCTTAACATCAGTATATGTTTGATAAAAAAAAAATAGAAAAAATCAAACAGGAAAAAGATTTAAATGATAATTAGTCCGTGTTCTTGCATCATAAGTCCAAACTGTAAATATAACAAGAGTTTTTGCTCTAATGTAAAATTTGAACCATAACCTTACTTATTTGTGTGTCATTTCATCTCATCAATAATGTTATTTTAGATTCTTTACCTAATTCCATCGATGTGTATTGTTTTTTAAGAAAACTGGGGCAATACACTGAAAAAGTCTATATTTAGGGCAATGGAGCTAGAGAATTAAACTTATGATATCAAAATTAGTAATTGCAGTTTAAAAGTAACTGTCCGAAAGTTAGAAGTTGTCTGAAGACTGAAGATTTTAAAGTGTTTAAGATTTTCTAACTCAAAGGTTTACGACTTTCTAAATCACTTGATAAGATTAGTCTGACCCAACAGATTTTGACCCATTTAAACAATTTTTATCATTTGATATGATCCATTTTGACAGCAAACTCTAATGGTGGCAATTTCTATCATTTTTGGTGTGGGGGGTATATTTTGTTTCCAACAGGTCAAACTAAAATTAGAAGCTTAAAACTTAGCTATAAATTTAACCGGTTACATGTCACAAAACCAAAACCCGCAGTATTTTGATAATCTATATGACATTACACTTTGCAATCTATATATCAAGCATGCCTCTTTTGTCAATCTAGCTGACATGTTCAGTTCATTTAAATATGCTTATAATAAAGTTCTCGAATGTGCTTTCTACTGTATGAGAGACTCAAGGAATATGTTGGGAATAAGAAAATAGCCACAAACTTAATCCCCACTTCATCTTTTCACTCCTTCGATCTCTTTACAAAAACTCACTTCATATGACACTATATTGAACCCGCACATTCTGCATTAATTTGTCTTAGCATTGTTTCTAGCTTTACCCGGTAATGGCCATCACACGCAACTCTAATCCAACAATGATTGTGGTTGTCGTGGGAGCTTTAAGTCTTTTGGTGTTAATTCAGAAAGGTGACGGGTATGAATTCAAGGTTGGAGGCTCGGGCGACTGGACCCTCACATCTACTTCCTATAATCAATGGGCCGAGAAAACTCGAATTCAAGTTGGAGACACTTTGTGTAAGTTTCTTCATTTTTTAAAAGCTCCATTGCTACATTCCTGCTTTATACCAATATTGTTTACCTTTTCAGTTTTCAAATACCAAGGAGAAAAGGACTCGGTTCTTGAAGTAAGCAAAGACGATTACAACAACTGCAATACTACATCACCCATTGCAAGGCACGATGATGGTCGCACCGTGATCAAGTTTGACCGGTCCGGGCCACATTATTTCATAAGTGGAGTTTCTGACCATTGCAAAAACAACGAGAAAGTGCTGATTGTTGTTTTGGCAGATCGAACCCATAAATCATCACCGCAATCTCCACCTTCTCCAGCTCCAGTTAGCGACGAGTCTCCATCTCCAGCAAGCAACGAGTCTCCTTCTCCTCCATCGGATGATAATCCACCACCGTCTTCTCCAAATGGTGCATATTCAATTGTCACGAGCCTCCTTTGCTGCATTGGAGCCTTTGCTTGTTTTTTGAGTTGGTGATTTGCATAAAGTGTTTTTTTTTTTTTTTTTTTTTTTTTTTTTTTTTTGCAAATCGCATAAAAAGGTACTCTACATTAGGTCAATTTGAATTTTAGGTATCCACCTTTTTTTTCTTAATTTAAGGTACCGAAGTTGTTTGTCTTTCATTGGAGTATCAAGTATGAAAATGTTTGCATTTGAATAAACTGGTATTTGTTTTTGTGTGGAAACAGTGAACTAAAGCTGCGTCTCATTGAACAAACCATTTGTATGTAATTTGTGATTAGAGGTAATTTGAAGTGGAAAAACATAATGTAAACATTTTAGTACACCACTTATTGAAAATTCAAGAATGGATTAAAAAGCATGAAACATCCTTTTAAAGTTACCTCAATGCCCAACCTGACCCGTTCCAACCGTCCTTCCTGCATACTTAAACCGACAAAGGATTCTTTGGACTTTGACCCTTTGGTAACTCCGTTCCGCCTGTAATGTTAACTTCTCGTTTATTATAATGAACTTCCCAACCTTCAATCTTCTTTTGATTGATAGATACAAGTTTCATGTATATAACTACAAACTTCTCAACAAAGCAACGATGGCCCCGATGAAGCGGATCATCAGAGAATTTAGAAGGTTTTTCCGAGTTCAATTTTCTTCACCAATTTCATTGTGTTGTGCAAAAGTGAATCCAATATCCCAGCAACCTGAAGCCAGTTGTAAACAAGGGAAGAATAAGCAACTGTCAAGGCTAGAATGGTAATAATCAGTTTTAAGTGTTCTGAAAAAAGTGATAATGATTATGATTTTACGGTTACTTGGAGTAAAAAGTAATCAGATTTGAATAATTGCAGTAACAAAACCGATCCATAAGATAAATATAGAATTAAATAGTCAGTGTTATCTAATTCAGATTGCGCATCAAGGAGCACATGAACCACGCACACAGAAATGAAATGAATACAAACCGTGAAAACGCCACCAATAATTGCACAAACATTGGTGATGAAATGAGAAAATGATTTTGGATCTTCTGTTACCAAGATCTGGTCACAAACAAAAAGTATTTACATAGAAGTTAGAACTAAAGATTCTATCATAAAAAGAAAACTTTTCAAATGGTGGTTGAACATTCAACCTGCATAGGAGAAGGCTCAAAATGGAACTTTGCAACAGGGATCGTAAGCGCATGAACCAAGCTACTATGTGCAGTGTACTCGTAATCCTCGATTAATTGATGAGATGAACTCATCACATCAGTTTTCACAACTTGAAGATAATGCTCTATCTGCAATATGCGTTCACAAATCATGGTACCTTATGATCTATTGTCAAATTGGCATATTACTACTTCTAAAATTCTATACCACATGTTCGAAAACGAAAATCGATTGAAGGTAATCAACTTTTGAAATTTTTTATTATAACCAATCTGGAAAGTGGCAACTGGTAAGACTTGTCAAAATGATGATGTGTCCGTAATTAGACCATGTTGACATTTCTGAGTTCCTTAGAAGAATGCCTTAGATCAAATTATTTGCATGTTCAATATTTCTCTACTGCAAATATAATTTGACCAAAGTTGGTTATCTTTTTATGCAATATTCCCATCTAGTACTTAAGCGTACAAAAATCTCTATATACCGAGTAAGTTTCAGAAGTATATAAAGAAGAAAAATTTATAAAGGTTGCATTCGGGAGCTTACAGTAACATTTGCACGGTCTTCTACATTGACATATGACTTGCCAGCCAACTTATCATGGCTTTCAATATATTGTCGTAGTCGCTTAAGATCACTCAACGTCTTTGGAGTGACCTTCTTACCGAAGTTAAAACTAGAAATCACATGTGACATGTTTATCTGGGAAGCATCAAAAGAGTGTGATTCTGAACGTGCTGATACAATAATACTGCCTGGAACCTGCATAGTACATGGAATGTTTTAACCATACTTTCCAAGCAAGTGAGCGTTCAAAGCGCAAATTGCATAAAAAAATATAGACAAGGCAACAGTTGGAAATTAAAAAATTCTATACGGGGGATCTGTTATTATGACTATTTCCATTTGGGTAAGGAGATGACCATTTTCTTTCTATATATGAATTAGTGTTAATTAACCATTGTGTTAGACAGGAAAGGGATGTTTGGAATAGGATAGACAGAGGTATATATACAGTATGCAAATGTGCAAAGTTTTGATATGCAGAGACAAGATTTGGTGGGAAAAGTATATATAACATAAACTGAGATTATAACTTGGAATGATGAATTTGTCTTGTACATATTCCTATAAATACTGTTGGACCCGTTTAATGTCTTGGACGCCAAAAGAATAAAGCTTGTATTTTACTGGTTTGGGCCATAGGCCAACAAACCCATTAGGTTAAAAATATAACGGTTATTTAGTTTTAGGGTTATAACGTTTAGAAACAATTGTGTCGTTTATTTTATAGGAATCGTTGTATCACTTTGTTCTGGCAATGTTTCAGTGTTTCAGTGTGTATATATAGATTAGGATGTTGTAATCAAATGTTAACCCTTTGTCAGTTTTATATCAATTCATTAGAAGGGTTCAACCCAATCTTCCTTGTTTCCTGTTATTGATTCTTGATTGATTATACGCATGATGTTGTTTGATAATAATCGATCCTGTGAAAACCATGCAAGACTTGTGAACATTGTTATCAGAGAGCTGAAGGGGATCAAGCAACAACAACAATTCATGTATCTATCATCACTCAAGAATCAAACCAACCAAGATGCCAAAGAAAAAAGAACACAGTTTGTGTTCATGATGTTTTCGAAGAAAAGCGTGAAAGTGCTATAACAACACTACCAGGGTGCCAACACTCGAACAATTTTCTGTTCAAAGATTTTCTACAAAGTTTGTAGATGAGGGCTAAGAGTAACCTGCCCCGAAGTCACTGTGGTGATCAAGAGATCAAGTGACTGGACAGACCCGGTATTAGTTAGAAGACATAAAAGAAAGCAAGAACAAGAAGGCATCAAGGACAAAGAAAAGGAAGAATCATCAAGACATGAAGAAGAAAGAAACTGAGAAGAAGATTTTGGCATCTCGACATTAGGGGGAACTGTTGGACCCATTTAATGTCTTGGACGCCAAAAGAATAAAGCCTCTATTTTACTGGTTTGGGCCATAGGCCAACAAACCCATTAGGTAAAAAAAATGGTTATTTAGTTTTAGGGTTATAACGTTTAGAAACAATTGTGTCGTTTAGTTTATAGGAATCGTTGTATCACTTTGTTCTGGCAACGTTTCAGTATGTATAATAGATTAGGATGCTGTAATCAAATGTTAACCCTTTGTCAGTTTAATATCAACTCATTAGAAGGGTTCAACCCAATCTTCCTTGTTTCCTGTTATTGATTCTTGATTGATTATACGCATGATGTTGTTTGATAATAATCGAACTGTTGGAACCTTTTAAGATCAAAACAGCCTCAATCTTGTTTTAACTCTATGTTTTATCAGTATAGTTTATTATGTACATTACATTATATTTGCAGGCATGTATAATATGTAAATAAGCATGCATATTTCGAATGGTTTGGGCCAAAGGCCAACAAACCCAATAGATGACAATTAACTTAGTTAGAAGTTAGTTAATTACAGTTATTATTGAATAGGTGTCACTATAGGATCTTGTGAACCATCACAACCATTCCTAACCATACATGTTCACTATGTATTTATAGGAATCTGTACAAGACAAATTCATCATTCCAAGTTATAATCTCAGTTTATGTTATATATACTTTTCCCACCAAATCTTGTCTCTGCATATCAAAACTTTATACAAGGTATATATACCTCTGTCAATCCTATTCCAAACATCCCTTTTCTGTCTAACACAATGGTTAACACTAATTCATATATAGAAAGAAAATGGTCATCTCCTTACCCAAATGGAAATAGTCATAATAACAGTTGGCATCAGAGCCAAAAACCTGGGAGACCATTAAGGAAAAGACTGCAACATGTTTTCATTCAAAGACAACAAAAAAGAGAAAGAGAAGAAAGGTTAGGAAACTGCATAAAGCAAATCACTCAGGATTGCAAGGATATGTTAAAGAAGAAACAGGAAGAAATTGAGGATTTCAATTCAACAATTCCACAAACTCAGTCCTATGATGTCTCACAACAGAAAACATAAATGCTTTAAATGCAAACAGAAGGGACATATCATTAGGGACTGTCCTTTAAGACGCATGGAGGAAGAAGTTGGAAATCAGAATATTTCGAGTGACTATGCAGACGCATCAAATGGACAACAAAAAATGCAAACTCCCACTGTAAGTATCAAATACCCTGAACTAATTCACTTTGAAACCAAATGCATGATCAAAGGCACAGATCAAGGTCATTGGGATAACATTTGGTACATAAGTAACAATATAGACATGCATTTGTGTTCAAAGTTGAATCTGTTCTGTAAGATAAAGGAGGAATTTTGTGTTGGTAAAATAGAAGAGCAAAAGAAATTATTGTTTACTTATGGTATGGGGGAAGTCGTAGTGAGGAATGGTAATGGAAGATATCTCATTCCAGGGGTTCTTTATGCCCCTGAAGTCTCCTTAAACATCTTGTCAGTAGACTTACTGAAAAAACAAAGGGTAGAAATTCTCTATGAGAATAACACATGCACACTATCCTACATGTTTAAAAATCCAAAAAATCACACTTTCAATGAGGATAGTCTAAGAATCAAACACAATGAATTCCTAGAAAATTATTTTGAATCATTGGATGCAAGTGTCAACCCCTCAAGTCATAGTAGTGAAGAAATTGAAATCAAGGGAGTAGTTTATTGAACAAAAGTTACCACTTTCTATGAATATGTTACTTTCTTGAATCTAATCAATAATGATAAGTTAGTTGGTCAAAAATGGGATTACTTTAGGAAAAGATTTGTTAAAGTATTAAAATGGTTCTATGAGGAATACTTGGAAGGACCACTGCCTTGTCCAATCCCACCCACAATAAATGGAATCACAATACACCTATTGGATCTTTACGAGGCTGTGGAATGTCTAGGAGGATATTTACAAGTCTATTTATCAAAAAGCTTTGGTCAAGTAGCAGAAGTATTGGGACTATCACAAGGTAATGGTGAAGAAATAAAGAAATTCTACAACAAATATTTGGATGTCTTCAAAAGCTACTAAAACACTGCAGGGATGCACAATTTGGAACAAGTACCTGTCCCAAACATAGCCACAAGCAATGTGGTTCAAGGCAAAGGATTATACTGCCCTCAGAGTCACCATGAAGATCAGAATGATCATGTGACAGCATCTATGAGTCAAAAGAACATCCACAAATATGAGCATTTTGGAATAAAGTTGGAAGAAGAAGAAAAGACCAGCAGCAATTCAAATGATGTCATCAGAAATCGAAATCAAGGGAGTAGTTTACTCAACAAAAGTTACCACTTTCAATGAATATGTTACTTTCTTGAATCTAATCAATAATGATAAGTTAGTTGGTCAAAAATGGGATTACTTTAGGAAAAGATTTGTTAAAGTATTAAAATGGTTCTATGAGGAATACTTGGAAGGACCACTGCCTTGTCCAATCCCACCCACAATAAATGGAATCACAATACACCTATTGGATCTTTACAAGGCTGCGGAATGTCGAGGAGGATATTTACAAGTATATTTATCAAAAAGCTTTGGTCAAGTAGCAGAAGTATTGGGACTATCACAAGGTAATGGTGAAGAAATAAAGAAATTCTACAACAACTATTTGGATGTCTTCAAAAGTTACTAAAACACTGCAGGGATGCACAATTTGGAACAAGTACCTGTCCCAAACATAGCCACAAGCAATGTGGTTCAAGGCAAAGGATTACACTGCCCTCAGAGTCACCATGAAGATCAGAATGATCATGTGATAGCATCTACGAGTCAAAAGAACATCCACAAACATGAGCATTTTGGAATAAAGTTGAAAGAAGAAGAAAAGACCAGCAACAATTCAAATGATGTCATCATCAGTTAATTTCACCAAGAAAGCAAGGAAAAACAGATTTAAGGCCATTTGATCTTAGGAGGGAGACTGTTGGAACCTTTTAAGATCAAAACAGCCTCAATCTTGTTTTAACTCCATGTTTTATCAGTATAGTTTATTATGTACATTACATTATATTTGCAGGCATGTATAATATGTAAATAAGCTTGCATATTTTTTAATGGTTTGGGCCAAAGGCCAACAAACCTAATAGATGACAATTAACTTAGTTAGAAGTTAGTTAATTACAGTTATTATTATATAGGTGTGACTATAGGATCTTGTGGACCATCACAACCTTTCCTAATCATACCTGTTCCCTATGTATTTATAGGAATCGGTACATAGTGAACATGTATGATTAGGAAAGGTTGTGATGGTCCACAAGATCCTATAGTCACACCTATTCAATAATAACTGTAATTAACTAACTTCTAACTAAGTTAACTGTCATCTATTGGGTTTGTTGGCCTTTTGCCCAAACCATTCGAAATATGCAGGCTTATTTACATATTATACATGCCTGCAAATATAATGTAATGTACATAATAAACTATACTGATAAAACTTAAAGTTAAAACAATATTGAGGCTGTTTTGATCTTAAAAGGTTCCAACAGCCTCCCTCCTAAGATCAAATGGCCTTAAATCTGTTTTTCCTTGCGTTCTTTGTGAAGGTAACTGATGATGACAAAGTCATCATTTGAATTGCTGCAGGTCTTTTCTTCTTCTTCCAACTTTATTCCAAAATGCTCATATTTTTGGATGTTCTTTTGACTGGTAGATGTTGTCACATGATCATTCTAATCTTCATGGTGACTCTGAGGGCAGTGTAATCATTTGCCTTGAACCACATTGCTTGTGGCTATGTTTGGGACAGGTACTTGTTCCAAATTGTGCATCCTTGCAGTGTTGTAGTAACTTTTGAAGACATCTAAATAGTTGTTGTAGCATTTCTTTATTTCTTCACCATTACCTTGTGATAGTCCCAATACTTTTGCTACTTGACCAAAGCTTTTTGAAAAATAGACTTGTAAATATCCTCCTCGACATTCCACAGCCTTGGAGAGATCCAACAGGTGTATTGTGATTCCATTTATTGTGGGTGGGAATGGACCAGGCAGTGGTCCTTCCAAGTATTCCTCATAGAACCATTTTAATACTTTAACAAATCTTTTCCTAAAGTAATCCCATTTTTGACCAACTAACTTATCATTATTGATTAGATTCAAGAAAGTAAAATATTCATTGAAAGTGGCAACTTTTGTTGAGTAAACTACTCCTTTGATTTCGATTTCTTCACTGCTATGACTTGAGGGGTTGACACTTGCATCCAATGATTCAAAATAATTTTCTAGGAATTCATTGTGTTTGATTCTTAGACCATCCTCATTGAAACTGTGATTTTTGTGATTTTAAACATGTAGGATAGTGTGCATGTGTTATTTTCATAGAGAATTTCTACCCCTTGTTTTTTCAGTAAGTCTACTGACAAGATGTTTAAGGAGACTTCAGGGGCATAAAGAACCCCTGGAATGAGATATCTCCCATTACCATTCCTCACTACGACTTCCCCCATACCATAAGTAAACAATAATTTCTTTTGCTCTTCTATTTTACCAACACAAAATTCCTCCTTTATCTTACAGAACAGATTCAACTTTGAACACAAATGCATGTCTATATTGTTACTTATGTACCAAATGTTATCCCAATGACCTTGATTTGTGCCTTTGATCATGCATTTGGTTTCAAAGTGAATTAGTTCAGGGAATTTGATACTTACAGTGAGAGTTTGCATCTTATGTTGTCCATTTGATGTGTCTGCATAGTCACTGGAAACATTCTGATTTCCAACTTCCTCCTTCATGCGTCTTAAAGGACAGTCCCTAATGATATGTCCCTTCTGTTTGCATTTAAAGCATTTATGTTTTCTGGTTTGGTGTTGTGAGACACTATAGGACTGAGTTTGTGGAATTTTTGAATTGAAATCTTCAATTTCTTCCATTTTCTTCTTTAACATATCCTTGCAATCCTGAGTGATTTGCTTTATGCAGTTTCCTAACCTTTCTTCCCTTTCTCTTTTTTGTTGTCTTTGAATGAAAACTTTTTGCAGGTTTTTGGCTCTGATGCCAACTGTTATTATGACTATTTCCATTTGGGTAAGGAGATGACCATTTTATTTTTATATATGAATTAGTGTTAACCATTGTGTTAGACAGAAAAGGGATGTTTGGAATAGGATTGACATAGGTATATATACAGTATGCAAATGTGCAAAGTTTTGATATGCAGAGACAAGATTTGGTGGGAAAAGTATATATAACATAAACTGAGATTATAACTTGGAATGATGAATTTGTCTTGTACAGATTCCTATAAATACATAGTGAACATGTATGATTAGGAAAGGTTGTGATGGTTCACAAGATCCTATAGTCACACCTATTCAATAATAACTGTAATTAACTAACTTCTAACTAAGTTAACTGTCATCTATTGGGTTTGTTGGCCTTTGGTACAAACCATTCGAAATATGCAGGCTTATTTACATATTATACACGCCTGCAAATATAATGCAATGTACATAATAAACTATACTGATAAAACATAGAGTTAAAACAAGATTGAGGCTGTTTTGATCTTAAAATGTTCCAACAAGATCTTCTAAGTTAACCGTTTCTAAGGCCACATCAGGAAAAAATATTCAACATGGTCAAAGTTACTGAAGCATTGTGCATCATTTTTTACCTAACGCGGTCAATTTACCCTGATCCAACTTTTTGAAAATTTGATGGTTTTTCCTAGCATAAAAATAGTTGGTTATGGGAAACCAGAAATTTGACTGACATTGTTTTCTTTTCTTTTTCTAATTCAGTTAGCCTATATCTAGACACATTGTGGTAAGAAATAGGAGATCATCATACCAGAATGATCTTTTTACTATAATGTAAGGCATTACCTTCTTTACTCTTACAAAACCTTCAATTCTACATCCATCTTCACGTGGTGCGGGTATTTTTTCAAAAGACTTGGTCTGTCCATATCTGTCGTTTAAAGACAATTTTCGGGACTCCAAATCATTTGGTGTAACCAGGTGTTCCATTGCCTGTAGGGTAAAACTGTTACTAATTACAAATACTTCAAAATAAAATACACAATTATCTAGTTTTCTTATATGTACGATTATTGAGAATAATAACATCAGTGTTCTTACCTGAACCAAACTGACAGTATTCCGGTCTCCATAATACGATTCATGATCATGGTTCCCATGCTCGTCCCTTATTTATAAAAGAAATAGGAAACGTAAACTACTTCAAATGGGACAAAAAATCATTTCTAGAACTTAATTATTTATATATGCCATATAAAATTTATATGCACGTAGAGAAAGTGGCATAAGTTATTTACCTAATATCACTCCCCCTACGGAAGATGCGAATAGATGGATAAGCTTGTACATGATGGCTGAAAAAACAGTAGAAAATGAGCTTCCATCCTAACAATGTGAAAGTATGAAACCATGTAAATGACATAAGAACTGACTAAAAGGTTGTCAACTTCTAAATTTTGTTTTCAACCATAAAAATCCTCAATCTTTCAAAATTGTTGATGAGTGTAATCTATACACACTGACCAGTATAATGTTGCCTTGGCTGCTAACCTTGAAACAAATGTCTTTACCTTTTACAAAGATCACGTTCTTCAGTGCAGTCCACCTTTCCCAGAATAATGCGTCCATCTGTCTCCGGATGATGTCTGGTGATGCAAACAAGAGATAGCTAAGAACCCGAAAATGCATACCATTCACTGAACTATTAAATTGTTACTGAGAATTGTGATGAACAGAAACTTTAGACCTTTCTCGAATAATTTTGGCTGCTTTCTCCCACGAGGGTTTCTGACATAAACAATAATAAAGAAATTATTGATATAAAGCGGTGCCAAGATAAACATGTAGCCATAATTCAGATGTGCAAATTCAGACAATATCACCCAATTTACAAAAAGCATATGACCCAATTTTATGCAAGTTACATTTTTGTTTTTGGCAGGGAATATTTGTTTGACATTACTATTTCATTTTCAAGTAAGTAAAACGAAAACTAAATGAATATATAATTGTTGTTTAGATAGCTTTGATTCCCCAACCTCATCAAAGATACAACTTTTAAGTGGAATTTACAAGTCAATTGACAAATTCAAAGCTAAAAAAATTCAATTCCAACAACTCATATGAAATTTTGAAAACACAGTTCTTAATATAAACATTACTATGAAGTGTAAGATAATGTTGATGGAGAAAACCAAAATATCGGAGCAAACAGTTAAGAAGATACCAGACGGTTACACCAATCGCACCAAGGTGCATAGAAATTCACAACTAAAATTGTATACCTACAATACCAAACAATATGTTGTTACTAAAAGTTATACGGTCAGTTTTATTGTAACACTTTCAGCAAATATGAATTTAGTCTACTTACTGATGAGCAATTTTATCAAAATTTTGTGAATTTAGTGCAACCGATCCTTCACCATATTCCTCATCAACCTTATCATCATGCTTAATTATCGTAGAAACTGGTACAGGGTCAAATTCAGGGCCTGTAGATTCTAAATGCTTATTGATCGAATACTTCCTTACTGTTTTAGTTATGTTGAGCCTGTTCTGCAAATAAGAGACACAAATGAAGCTATGAAGCATGATGTTTGATTAAATTAACTTTGGTCCAAACTCTTCATTTAAAATGCAATGCTCCCTCATTCCGGATATAAATCGCAACGTTTGATTTGAACACATAGTTTAATAGACCTTGTTGGCTAATAAATACAATACCTAAAATACCATGTAACAAGATAATGCTGAGATAAGTTGTGGATCACAAGCAATCAACAGAAGTAGGGCGATGAAAGTTACCGTTCCTAATACATCACTGATGTCTACAGATGCAAACTCACAGGATAAGGCTGGAAAACTGCATTGGCATGATTTAAGAAAAGATGTTAGCAATACAGCAAAGTATAATGAACATATATGAAACACACAGAAGTAAACATCATATATTCAATCAAATTGCTGAAAGAGCGAATACAAACACTATCTCTAAAAGAGCTTCATGCCTTCATGTTTTTATAGATTTTAAGATATGTAAGTGCCAAAGGTACGGTTTTCTTGCATCTGTCCGAGTAAACTAAAATGTATGGGTAAAAATTTTGCATAAAAGCAACAAACTTTATCTGATTACTATTTTGAATAACCAGCATTATTTTTACTCACAAAATGCTCAAACTTTCAAAAATATTGATAAAAACCTCAAACTCATTACGCGTGGAAATTTGAACCGGTTATCAATCAACTTGTGATCTGTTAGCTGACGTGCTGGTAAGTTCAACCATGTACACTGGCATTTGGAAACCGATTAACATACAAATTTATATATTTATTAGTTGAATTTTGTTTAAAAGCTTGTGCTTTTTCGTGAGTGCAGACGTGCAGTTATAGTTGGTGACCCAAAACAGAAATAAGACCAAAGCTGGATACTTTGTTATGCAATTTGCCGGATTATACCAGCAACTAATAGTAGTTAACAAAAGTTATACTAATGACCTCTAAAACAACAAATTAAGACTGGATCGCCTTTCATGTAGCATACCTCAAATTAAAACCAATGAGTAAGAAGTCTGAGTCAGAACTTTGGTCAACTATGACAGAAGTCGTAGTAGTGATGTCCAGATAATTATGTAGCTCCTGAAATAGTAAATCATCAAGTTTTAGGCACAAAACTATCCCCTAACACTTCATTACAATGGTTTGTGACTAAGAATGAAATAAAAAGAGAAATAAGTCTTTCCAAATGTCTCTACATATATATCAACAACGAAACAAATGGAACATTGTGCCACAGGAATAATGAACTTAAATTGTATATAGACTCAGAAATCTATAAGCAAGAGATGAGCTTCTTACCATTCCAAATAAAAACATCATAGAGAAAGCTGCCAGAAGGGACAATCCAGCACCTGAAAGTGATGCCTCGGTCAAATCCCTTGGAATTTTCCTGATTCAATTAAATTTATGGTAGAAAAAACATGTAAGCTCGAGTGTAGTACTGTGAAGATGTCTATCATACGTTTAATATAACCATTGTATATTTGTAGTTTGTCTAGCGAGCTATAGCTGGTTAAATAAACTTCAACTGTCGACATCAATTTGTTACATCTAGCTTTTTTACACGTAAAAATTGTTTGAGATAAATTTACCCTTACCTTTCTAATGTGTGCATCTTTCTATGCATGTAAACAATTTACAGTATGCGCTAACAAATTGAGAAAATTTTACACATATTCGATCTTTAAAAGCGTTTAAACTTTTTTTTAACGACATTCGACGATCAATCTAGGTACATACATGCATGCAATGCATATAATTAAGTAAGTACCGTCTAACACAATAAACACAACTAATAAGTAATAACAAATGTTGATGACACATATATATTAGCATGTTAAACTATATTCTCTAAATGTAATAATACCTGAAAAAGTCGACAGATTTAATTTTGGACGTTAAAACCATGACTGAAATATGGATCTTAATTGTTTCAACTGCTGCGAATGAATTTATGTCTTTGGGGTTTTGATCGTTGTTGATAAATATGTTGGAATGTGTCAAACTGCTCTCATGGAACTGTGATTTGAAGCATTGCCAAAATGGTCCCTAATTAATTTATTTTCTAACTTTCATTTTTGGTTCTAGTATTTTTACCTTATTATTTTACAAAAACATATGTGTGCCAAACAACAATGATATCTTAGGTCCAAGAGCCAATCTCCAGCTAACTGTGAACCCTTCTTTAATCAAGCTTGATCCTACATCGTGAAGAAAGCTCAATGAGCTAATTAATTGAGTTGAGCTTGAACTTAGCCTATATAGTTAGAGTCGAGCTCAGACTCGCTTAACTCAGTTGCAACCCTAATTGTGTGTTTCCTAGTGGAACATATATATGGATGTAATAACAACGCGGATTGAAGCAACACGCCAACTCAATTTAAACTGAAAGGAGCGAATACAACCACCACTTTCGGTCATCACCGCTACCAATTTTAGCCGTGACCACCATCACCAAAAACTTAAATCTAAAGGAGATACAAGGACTACATAATTTGATGTTCCAAAATGGGTTTTATGATTTTCGCCAGAAATTGTCAGACTTAAGAGATGTAGAAAGATGAAGATGTGAGAAATGACCAAATTAGCTTAAACTAAACAATACATTAGCTTTTACCTAGTTGATATTACCCATGGCTAGAGGTGGCCATCCAAACCGGTTCCGGAACCGAAACCGAAAAAAAAACTGAAATCGGAACTGGTCAACACCGGTTTTTCTAGGAACCGGTTCGGTTCTTGGAGAAACCGCCGGTTCCTAACCGGTTCTTGATATTTAGGCTAGAAACCGGTTTGGAGAAACCAGTTCTAACCGTTGGGAGCCAACTGTTCACAGTAAGCATCAAAAGAGCAGCAGGGAACTTTTTTGACCGTTGAGGGCATGTTTTGCCCATTCAATAACTGCTACAAACAATAAATACCAACATTTAACCCTCGTAAACTTTATTATAAAGGTTGATTTTGGTTCAATCACAACAATCAAACACTCTAAAACCACTCTAAAACACTCAAAACGCCACAAACTTGATCAAAAAGCTCACGATGTCTAGAAACCCAGCTTCTCAAAACGCATCATCAAATACCGCCGCTCAAGGCCCTACAAATGAATCGTATGAAGTTGAGATTGAACCAACAACCCGAAACCAAGAGATTTGGTGTCATTTTGAATTGCTTAAGTTCTCAAATGGATCAAAAAAGGCTAGATGTAAAGGTTGTAACACTTTTATCAAATCTGATGGGAACTCAACATTGAAGAAGCACACGAATCACCATTGTAAAGCAACAAAAGGCGGCAGGAATTGCAACAAACTACTATGGGACGAGATGGGGGTATTTTTGTATATGACAAGAGAGGGCGCTTCGTCAAGATTTTGCACACTCTGTGATTCAAGAGGGTTTGCCGTTCAACCACTTCGACAACGAGAGGTTAACGGGGTTGATTCAAATGCGCCTTCAACCACGATATAATCATGTAAGTCGTCAAACTCTTAAACGTGATTGCATTAAATCTTGGGTAAAGGTTAAAAAAGAACTAATACTTGGTTTTGATGCTTTAAAAACTAGTGTAAACTTAACAACAGATGTTTGGTCAGCGGGTCATGGTTTGCCCGGTTCGTACATTTGTGTTATTGCACATTGAGTTGATCATGTTACTTGGCAAATGATGAAACGTACTATTGCTTTTGAAAACTTTGAATATCCGCATACGGGTGAAAATTTAAGTATGATGTTGCGATATGTTATGAAAACGTTTAAAATAGGAAAAGAAAAAAAGTTTTTTCGATATCATTTGATAACGTTTCCAATAATACAAATGCGGTTAAAAAGCTAATACTAAATTACCGGCCACCTCTTGATGGCATTTTTTTATCATAGTCGATGTGTTGCACACATCATTAACTTGGTTGTGCAAAGCGGACTAGCGTATGAGCAAATGAATAATTTAAGAGAAGCTTTTCAAAAAATCAATGTTGCAAAAATCGTGAATCGGTAGTCGGGCGGTCGACCACCCTGCAACGAGTAATCGGTCAAGTCGGGATTAATCGGTGATTAATCGGATTGGCATTTCCTGCAATTTTTTGGTATTTCTGGAGACCAAACTAAAAATCTTAACCGATTCAAAGCCTGCTATGTTTCCAAACCTCAATAAAAGGCTCCAATTCTGATTATGATGCCCATTGTGCGTTATAAGTGAAATATACGATCCCCAAATTAAGTAGAATGCCTAAATTATTATTATTTTGAAAAAGACCGATTTGCCCGATTCAGCCGATTTTTGACCGATTCGGCCGATTAATCGGCCGATTCGACCGATTTTTTGACTTCTTAGTGTCGATTTTTTTCCTAGGCCGATTTTCAAAAATAGACAAGGTACTCGGCCGATTAACGATTAATCGGCCGAGTTGACCGATTTTTGCAACATTGAAAAAAATGTTACACGATATTTTTCTATCGGGAAACAAAAGATACGTGGATTATATAAAATTGTGTCATGATTCGAATTCCCTTTTTCTATCCCCAAATTGGGACGTTCCTACAAGATGGAATTTGACTTATAACATGTTTGTTTGTGGTTTACTCCAAAAATTAACGTTACAACATTTTCAAATTGAACTTTGCTCTAAATATAGAAGTCGGGATATGGTACCACTTTCGGTTGAAAATTGGGCTACTATTAAAAAAGTAACCAAATTACTCACCGCAACAACTATGTTATCGGGTGTTTATTATCCCACAAGTCATTTGGTCCTCAACCAACTTTTTATGATGTGTAGAAAATTAGGATCATATGAATATGATGGTCCACTTTTTTCGAATATGATTATGCGGATGAAAGAAAAACTTACCAAATATTTTGAAGAAATTACACCGGTAATTACTTGTGCCGCTGCAATGAACCCATGTTTAAACCTTAGCGGGGTGGAATATCTTATCGATAAGATTGCTAACGATTTGGATTTGCTTCAAATAGACCCTTTTGTAAAAAAAAAAAAAAAAAAAAAAGCACAAGAAATGGTTAAAAATAATTTCAAACGTTTATTTGATGTTTATCTTGAGAAATATGGTACAACAAATGTGGAACGAGTTCGGCTTCAACGATTTGGACTTCGACTACAATCGTGGATCCGGATTTGGACTTATTTTCAAATTTAAGACAACAAAGCGGTAAACGGGCTAGAAGTGACAATTTATCGAGCAACGAATATGAGAGATATACGGGAACCGATTGGTTAAGCACTATCACATACGAAGAGTTCAAGAATTTTGATGTTTTGAATTGGTGGAAACAAAGGGAACCTCAATTTCCCGTTCTAGCCGCAGTGGCCTGAGATTTACTAAGCGTACAAGCTTCTACCGTTGCTTCGGAATCCGCTTTTTCTACTAGTGGAAGGATATTATCGGTAAGAAGAACAAGGCTCACAACTTTATCTTTGGAGATGTGTATTTGCTTGAAGGATTATTTAGATGCGAATGAACATATACAACACGTTTCAATACTTGAAAAACCGATGGAATACGAAAGACAATTACAAGAGATCGAGGTGGAATAGGGTTATGTAATCAATCTTTCCGAAGAAGAAGTTGCTTTCGATGAAGCTACAAGCGCCGCTAGGGAGACCACCGAAGTTGAAGATGAAGATGAAACCAATAACGAATCGAATAAGTTCGTTACCAGATTGCTTACTTATTGAAATCATCTCTCGTTTACTCGACACAAAACAAGCCATAAGAACGGGTACACTCTCGAAACGATGGCAACATCTTTGGCCTCAAGTCGATAATCTCATTTTTGAGCATGATGATGATCATAAAAATCGGATCCGAAAATTCTTTTTGTTCGTTGACAAAGCCCTAATTCAATGTGGCCAGTCGAATATCAACAAATTCAAACTGCATTGCTCTTTCAGTAATCAGACTAAACCGCATGTCAACAATTGTATTCGTTATGCTATCGATCATAACGTTCATGAGTTTGAATTTAATCTTTGGGATTACTATGAGGGCACTGGGTTTGTTTTACCTCAGTTTTTTTTTCAGAAGTTCAAGTTTTATTCATCTCAATTTGCATGAGTGCAGATTTGATCAAACCGGTGTTATTAGTTGGAAAAATCTTAAGAGTCTGAGCATGACATCATATACTCTTTTAGATGAAGATTTGATTCAAAATATATTATCGGGAAGTCCTCTTTTGGAAACTTTGGTATTGAACAATTGCTACGGTTTTGAGAGGCTTGATATTACTAGCAAGAGTGTTAAGAACTTGGTGTTTTCCGGAGACCTGGATGATGTAGAACATGTGGAGTCACTAAAAATCAATGCTCCATATATCTTGTCGCTAACAATCAACAATGATTTTACGTTATATAAGCTTTTGTTGCTAAACGTGTCTTCTGCAACTAAAGCGGAAACAAGACACATTATACCCCTTTGGAAACAAATGAAGAGATGCTCAAAGGATTAATACTAAGCCTTCGCCATGTCAAGGAGCTTAAAATTGGGAAACTATGCTTAGAGGTACAACTTTCTTTTTTACTTTGCCAGTTTGTATCTTAGTGGTTGTTTGGATATGCTTTTTGAATGCGATTAATGTGACTTGTATATATAGAAACAATTTGGTATAACTGTCACCTGCCTCTCTGATATATGTTTTACTGTGATATTCATATTATATGAAAAACGGCATCACCATACTACAACACACAAAACAATTTAGAGTTAGAATCAGATCATCCATGGTTTGAAGCTAGCAATAGGTAGATAATCTTAGACTCATAAGTTATACCAATTCTTTTTTCTATCATCTTTTTAATTATTGTTTTTTTGACCCAAAATATTCAGAAAATGAAAGTTAGAATCACTTTACCCAAACTCTGAACCCTGTTAAGAGGTCTTGAATCTTCTGATTTCCAGGATCGACATTGATCAAGAACATCCATGGTTTCATTCAAACAAGAATCAAAAGAAAAGAAAACAATGAAGAGTTCTCTTGAACCCTCAAATAATCTGATAATATAAATGAATGGGTTGTTTTGTTTACACAAATCCTATGCTATATATAATATATGAATCGTTGCCTCTTGTGGCAGTTATGCCGATTCACAGAAAGTAAACGTTGTGATGAAACGTTATAAACCTAAATTCTAAATAACCGTTTATGCCTGCTATCTAATGGGTCTGGCCTGAGGCCCAACCTGAATATGCAGGCTTCTTCCTTTTGGGTTGCAGGCTTTGTTTTGGTGTCGAGACATTAAAGAGGTCCAACAGTTCCTCCCTAATGTCGAGATGCCAAAATCTTCTTCTTTGTTTCTTTCTTCTTCTAGTTTCTTAGTTTCTTTCTTCTTCATGTGTTGATTATGAAATCATCAATCTTTGTCTTTGATGACTTCAATCTTTAAAAAAAATTGATGTCTTTTATATCTTCATAGGGTCCGTCCAGTCACTTGATATAGTGACTTTGGGGCAGGTTCCTTTAGCCCTCTTCTACAAAGTTTGTAGGAATTTATGCAGTCACTCGATCATCTCGATCAAATTGGTGACGCTTTGGGCAAGTTTCCTCCTACCCATCATCTACGAAATTTGTAGTCATCTCAAGAACATAATTTTGTTCGAGTTTTGGTACCCTGTTAGTGCTTTAATAGCACTTGAAAACATCTTTTTCTCGGTTAAATCCACCGTCTTTAATCTTTCTTCTTCAATTCGCATCCATGGTTGGTTTGATTCTTGAGTGATGATAGATACATGAATTGTTGTTGTTGCTTGATCCCCTTCGGCTCTGATGCCACTGTTAAGAGGTCTTGAATCTTCTGATTTCCAGGATCGACATTGATCAAGAACATCCATGGTTTCATTCAAACAAGAATCAAAAGAAAAGAAAACAATGAAGAGTTTTGATGAAACCTCAAATAATCTGATAATATAAATGAATGGGTTGTTTTGTTTACACAAATCCTATGCTATATATAATATATGAATCGTTTCCTCTTGTGGCAGTTATGCCGATTCACAGAAAGTAAACGTTGTGATGAAACGTTATAAACCTAAATTCAAAATAACCGTTTATGCCTGCTATCTAATGGGTCTGGCCTGAGGCCCAACCTGAATATGCAGGCTTCTTCCTTTTGGGTTGCAAGCTTTGTTTTGGTGTCGAGACATTAAAGAGGTCTAACAAACCCGCCTCAGCAGTCCTTGTCACAAATACATTTATGTGATTTCTTGTTGTTGGTGCTTGTTATAGGTGCTACTTTTATTTTCTGATTAAATTCCATGCAGTATGAATGTTTTTCTTTCCTACTCCCGGGTATTTCTTTTGTTCTTGAGGGGTGTAATTGCAAGTTCCATTCACATTTGTGTTATCTTTGCGTTACTTTTTTTGTTGGCAGGATCTCGCTCGTTTAAAAGCTAATGGTTTCATATTTCCATCGAACTTGGAGGTTCTTGAAGATATTGATTAAAACTGAAGAGGACACTAGAAAAAACTATTGCTTGATCATGGTCCTAAAGGTGATGAAGTTAATTGATTGATAGCACTATGAATTCATGTTTAGGCTAGACATGGTTTATGCATTCCAAATGCATTTTAATTTAACACTCGCAAACTTTTTGTTTCAGCAAATTCTGTTTGATCCGTGTCTTTAATATTGTAATTCTGACATGTTCTTTTTTTTGTTGGTATATCACATTAATGATGAAATGCTTTTTGTGGTATTGTTGTTCGAGTAATAAGATGATGAATGTTGATGGTAGAATTGTTGACCCGTACGTAGTTGGCTAGTTACATGATGCTTATTTGATGGGCAGCTTTACCATTGAATCATCAACTGATCAAATAATAGGTTTTTAATAGTCAAGAGCATTTTGCAAACAGATAGTTTACAAGACAAAGAGCATTCTTACATAGTGGTTGCATACATGTATCTACATCGGCCTACAAAAAACTAACGTTATATATTACATTAAAGTATTGAACGCAATGTAATCTGTTTGAGCTGCATCAGTTTGTTGCTTCATATCAATCTCTAGCAATTTCCTTTTCTCGTGTGCTTCATTAGTTAAAGGAGAGCACTTTTATGTTTCATTTGATCATTTCCAGTCCTATACTCGCACCACTAATCCTTGTGGTTCCTATTAATTCAGACTTGTGTGCCCGCTGCACACACCTTTGTTATTGGTGTTCATCAATGGTTATGAAAGATGGTTAGTGAGCGAGTTTGAAAGCAAAATGTAGTAGTTTGATGTGGTTGTTTTTCTTGAATTTTAAACGATGAAGTGTAAAATATTACTTTTCAAAGGGTGGGTGGTAGGAATTGCAGATAGTTCCAAGGGTGTTTTGCATCAGAGAAAGATTGGTTATATTGTTTTTATATAATTATGGATTCCATTTGCATGTATCAACTTGCCGACTCATTTTAATGGTTAGTTCAGATGTATGCTCTTTTCTACAAGAATTTGAAGTCGCTTGTCTCATGATAATTAGACTATTTGCTGAAACCATTGGTTTATCTTTGTGAGTTATATTCTGTTTTGGCGGTTTTGGAGCATCTGTTTTTGCAGTTTAAGTATAAGTTCTAGACATGGTTTGATTCAAAAAAGTTTATAATTGTACCTTAGAGATTGTAACGCAATGCAAAATACCAAGGTTGTCAAGATCGGGATCCTACCCAGGATCGTTTTCGTCTTTGCAAGATTGTGATCGTAAGATCGGATCGAGATCTTAGGATCCTACTCTAATGTTATTTCTTAATATTTTATGTAATTTTATACAAATCTACAAATTCTAATACATTATAACCACAAAATACTATGAATGTTTCATATGAATGTTGTCCTAAATTATGATTATAAAATGTTTAAAAAGATTAACATATTGTTTTTTGAATTCTACAAACAAACAACCCATAAATTTGTAGTTTTTTAGTTTGTAATCCGATAAAAGTAAGATCGGATCGGATTAGAACGTAAGATCGTATGGTCAAGATCGGGATCCTATAAGATCTTAAGCTTGCAAAGATCCTATGTAGGATCTGGATCGTTTTTGCTTTGCAATATCGTAAAATCGTAAGATCCTAAGATGAGGATCGGAATCCTGACAACTATGCAAAATACTATTCTTTTGTACAAAATCCAAATTTCAAACAGTAAAACAATGTTTATGCAAAATAGAACAATGTTTACGAGTATGGCATTGCTAACTATATGCAAAATATTGTCATGCATATAAAATAATTCGTATTCATGAGACAGAGTATTGTTGTTTTATTTATAACACTCGGATTTACTTTCGAGTTGAAAAGGACATGATGGTTTCGTCCCTACTTAGTCTGCGTTGAAGCCTTGAACTCTAACATGTGTATAGTTGGCATGTTTATTCCATTTTTTTCCTTAATGCAATTTTAATTCACCAAACACAAATATACAGTTTAAGTCAAACAGGTTTCTTATTAAGAAATCTATGACACTTATGCAAGGCAGTTTAAGTCAAACAGGTTTCTTATTAAGAAATCTATGACACTTATTCTTTGGATGCAAGAAAGTGGGCTAGGTGGGTTGAGTTGGGCCAATATGGCAATACCTATTAAAACCACGACCTAATGTGTATGGGTTAGGCTTGAACAACGAGCATACACTTGTATATATAGTTTCGGCAACCCTTGGTTGTTACTATCTTAGGATTTGCATGTTAGAGATGGTTATGTTTGATGTTGTCGAGGAGATACTCGCAAGATTGCTTGTGAGAGATCTTCTTCGATGCAAAAGCGTTTGTGGAAGGCTTAATGCGGAAGGCTTGTGACTATCATCATTAAAGTGTTATGAGTTTTAAGTTTAATTTTTGCTAGGTGCAAACAACCTTGAAGTGGTCACTTTAATTTTCTGAAAAATGAGAACTTTACACGATTTGAATCCGTGTGACAATGGTTTCAAAACATGTGGATTGGTCGGCCAAGAAATCAGAGGCTATAATTACCCAAGTATTGTGAATGATAAGTTGGATCATGTAGAGTTGAAGTCTCAATGTTATATCCACAATATGCCGAGTTTAATCCTGACCTTTTTCTCTTCAAATGCATGCTAACACTATAAAAAAGATGATGAATTTATAAGATCAGATAGTTTGTGACATGTTTTTAGAACATTATAAGGTAAAATATTCTAGGTAAATAGTTGTAGAAAAGTCATTGCAATTATTATATATCATAATCTTAGACCATTTATTTAGGAGGTGGTTGCACATATAAAACGTGAGATTTTCTTTAAAGAATTATGTAAAGTTTTTGTAAGTATATATCTACACTACATATAGAGGGATGATCCTCCCTTCATTAATATACTAAAGGCGAGTTTACTAAAGGGTTAATATACAAACAAGTCAATAAACTTTGCGAAAAATTTGTCCTAAGTCACTAATGTTTCATTTTTGTCATCTAAGGTACTCAACTTCACGAGTTGTTTAAATATGTTACCGAACCTTTAAAATAATGACATTGCATTTTTTTTAGACAAAACGGTCCTTATGGTTAGTCGGGAGTCACAGATTTAGTCCCTAGACCACTATTTCTGTTAGTTTGACCGTTCATTGCATATTTTTTTAGTACAAAACGGTCCTTATAATTTGTCGTGTGTCACGGATTTAGTCCCTAGACCACTATTTTTGTTAGTTTCATCGTTTTCTTATGTTTTCGTCCGTTTTTACGCTCTTATTGGTTTTCAACCGTTTTTATACGTTTTCGTCCATTTTTTTACGTTTTCATCCCTTTTTTTACGTTTTTATTCGTTTTCAATCATTTTTATTCGTTTTCGTCCGTTTTATCCGTTCTCATCCCTTTTTTTTTATGTTTTTATTCATTTTCAACCGTTTCTATACGTTTTCGTCCTTTTTTTTTACGTTTTCGTCCGTTTTTATACGTTTTGTTCGTTTTTATACACTTTTTATACGGTTTTGTTCGTTTTTATACGTTTTCATACGTTTTTATCCATTTTCGTCCGTTTTATACGTTTTCGTCCGTTTTTCTTACGTTTTTGCCTATTTTCTTATGTTTTCATACGTTTTCGTCCATTTTTCTTACGTTTTGGCCCGTTTTCTTATGTTTTCATATGTTTTCGCCCGTTTTCTTATGTTTTCATACGTTATACGAATAAAAACGTATAAAAGTTGTATAAAAACGTATAAAAATCGTATAAAAACATATGAAAATTGTATAAAGCATATAAAAACGGACAAAAACGTATAAAAACGGATGAAACTTATAAAAATGGATGAAAACTTATAAAAATTGATGAAAACGGATGAAAACGTAAAAAAAATGGACGAAAACGTATATAAACGGTTGAAAACGAATAAAACGTAAAAAAATGAAGGAAAATGTAAGAAAACGGTCAAACTAACAGAAATAGTGGTCTAGGGACTAAATCCGTGACACCCGACTAACCACAAGGACCGTTTTGTACTAAAAAAATATGCAATGTCATTATTTTAAAGCTTTAGTAACATTTAAACAACTCGTGAAGTTTAGTACCTTAGATGACATAAATGAAACATTAGTGACTTAGAACAAATTTTTCGCAAAGTTTAGTGACTTGTTTGTATATTAACCCTTTACTAAATTAAGTGGTTTGAAAAGAATGTCTTAATTAGCCTCTTAAAAGAATGTCTTAATTAGCCTCTTAAACGGAGGCGGAGAATGGGGTGAAAATTTCGCCGGAGGTGGAGGATGTCGTGGCGGAGGATGGGCTGAAAATTTCACCGGAGGTGGAGGATGGGATGAATAATTCGCCGGAGGTGAAGGATGACGCGCAGGAAAACCAAAACAACCATTCTAACCCAATCAAACACTTCACACAAATCACCTCATCTTCAATCGAACAAGCCACCCTCTTCCTCGAATCACACAAGTTCAATCTCGATGACGCCATCTCCGCCTTCTACAACACCAACACCACACAAACAAACCACAGTTCTTCTAAGGCTATTAATGATGATATGGATTCACCAGCGCCGTTCAAAGATATGATACTAGACCGTGAGACGGTTCTCGCGCCGGAAAACCAAAACTATCTTTCTAACCTAATCAAACACTTCGTACAAATCACCTCAGTTTCAATCAAACTAGCCACCTTCATCCTCGAAACACACGACTTCAATCTCGCAAACGCCCTCTCCGCCATCTACCGCACCACTACCACAAAAACAAACCACAATTCTTCTAATGCTATTGAGGTGGAGGATGACGCACCGGAAAACCAAAACAATCTTTCTAACCTAATCAAACACTTCGCACAAATCACCTCACTTTCAATCGAAGAAGCCGCCATCATCCTCGAAGCACACGAGTTCAATCTCGATGTCGCCGTCTCCGCCTTCTACGGCACCAACTCCACACAAACAAACTACAATTCTTCTAAGGCTATTGATGATGATATCGATTCATCAGCGTCTTCTTCATCGTCTAGTGATCGATCGGTTTCACCACCGCCGTTGTTCAAAGATATGATGCTAGACCATGAGAAGGTTGTCACGGCGCGTGAGATGAACGTCACGGCGCGTGAAGAAAAAGTGAAGGCGCGTGAAGAAAAAGTAAAGGCGCGTGAAGAAATACTGTTTGCGCGTGAATGGGAAGTGACCTGCCGTGAAAAGCACTGTATAGACGATGAAAAGAAGGCGGTGAAGTATAAAAAGGAGTTAAAAGCTTTTGAGACTGAGTTAATGAATGAGAAGGATGCTGGGTTGAAGTTTGATGACTTGCTGAATCGTAAGCGCTCTGCTATGATTATCAAGGAAATTGCTCTAAAGACTAAAGCAAATGCTCTGCATATCGATTGGACAAGAATGGAAAAAGCGATGTTTGACAGATGGCAGGTCGTCAAAGCTTTAGAGGAACAACTGTTGGATTTTGAAGAAAGACTCAAAATTCGTGAGGAAAAGCTTTTGGAAGTCGATAGAAATCTGCTGATGCGTCAACAAATGTTCTAGAGTATAGGGGAGATTTTATTTGGTATCTTAGTACAATTTGTAAGAAAGTACGAGTATACGGAAGATTTTAATTATAAAGCAGAGCTTAAATTTCACATATATGAGGATAACACGTTCATGTATTTGATATCGTTTTATTGCTTCCTTTTCTATTAATAGTAAACAAAACACTATCTTTGTTAATAGTAAACTCATATGAGTTTATGAAAATTCTTTATAAAAAGGAGATGATTCGGACACTCACATAATTGATTAGGACACTCAAGATCAATCATATTGTAAACACAGTACAAGTATATAATACATGCAATAGACTAATAGAGTGAGTCAATGCAAATCATTTCCCATTATAAAATGTATCATTCGACTTAATTCACTAAACATAAGAAAAAACTGAATTCATAAACTCATGAAAATCGTTTGTTTGTAAACACAGTACAAGTTTGTTTGTAACTTATTATAAATAGTATCACTGTTACAAATTTTACATATACGTAGATGCATTTTTTGTTTTAGAGGTGCACAGATCCCGAAAAGGCCTCCCACTAAAATGGTCCTTATAATTTCCACCAAAAAGCCCGGGCTTTTGAAAATCCCATTAAAAAACCTAATAAAGCCCAACAAAATACTCAAAAAAGCTCGCCAAAAAGCTTGAAATCCCAGGCTTTTGTTGTGAGAGTGGTTTTATTGTGCAATTATTGTACTTTTTTATAATCCGTAACTTTGTCTTTCTATTTTTAAGTAATGTATTTACAAATGTTGATAAAATATTTTCATACAATAACTATATTATTATTAAAAAATATATCAACAAAAAGCTCGAAAAAGCCCGGGCTGAAGCATTTGAGTCAAATATAATCAACTCATGCACCAACACATATATCAATAAACACTTACAATAAACTTATTTTTAAATCTCTTTAATGAAAAATACAATAAAAAAAAACTTATTGCACAAACCAAGAAAATTACTTTCTCCAGTCAACTTTCTTCCAGCACCACTACTTCCTCCATCACCACCTATCATGAATGTTCAAAAATTACCAAACCGGACTATTTTAATCGTAGATTACGAATATGGATCGCTGAAAAGTATACTTCGAAAATGAACCAAGCGCATTAGCCATATGCGCACCCCATATGCGAAACCAACACTTTTGTTGCATGTGTCCTTGATTGTTATTTCTTCCAACTTTCGCAGATATACACGTACTCCTATTCAGTTTTTTATACATTTTACAACCACATACTTCCCAATTTATAGTAAACTATAATATCATTATTTCTTCAACACTCTTAAATATTATTCACTTTCACTTCACCAACTTTGTCTTCAACATTTCCACTTCACCATTAAACCCTAAGCTCTTGTTCTTGCATCATGACACACCACCATTACCATTATATCATGAAGATATGAAGATGAACAGCTACGGCGCGTTTTTTAATGGACGTCGCGCGGGTCGCTAGGTATAGGCAAACGGCGCGTGCGCCAAGGTCTTTTTTCGTAAACCTCTAAATTTCGCTCTGGTTTCGTAAAGTGGATTTTGTATTAGTCTTGTTTGGTAATTACTTTTTAAAAATATCTGATGGCGACGTGTGACCAAAAATGAATACAAACGTGACAAAAATTGTCAAAATAAACCAAAACCTTTTAGTCAAAGTAACAACAAACAGAAATGTACCAACATTTCTTCCACGAATACTTCATCTATGGTCCCATTACACGTTTGGACAACAAAACTTTTTGCTCAAAGTAACAACAAATAGAATCGTTCCATAACATGTTTTGACACAGGAAAGGTTGGCCACGTTTTATTTCTACATGATGTTCCATTTTATAAACATTTCCAACTCAGTGCGAGGTCTTTTTCTCAAGTTCTATCAAATAAACCAACAATACTATATTTGAAGATTACTTGTAATAATTACGGAGTATTAAAGTTGCACGTCATAACTAACTAGCCAAAAGACCTCATTTATTGAAGCTAGATTTTTGCTATATGATCAACTAAAGTATATAGTTAATGGATTTGCAATTATGGATTTATGGTCACTTGAGCATTATACCTATCATTTATACAAATATCAACCCGTTGAGCATTATAACAATATTTCTACTATATCGTTTACAATTATGGTCCTCCTTGTATTTTTGGCGTTTTTGTAAGAACCAATCGATTTGCAATTGAAGTTTAACAAAGAAGTAAAAACCAACCACTCTTCCCAATTGTACAACCACATCTTTAGCATATAGCTTTTGCAACGGTTGATCTTATCACTTGTCTCAACGAATGTCCAAAAATAAATGGAGGGTGTAGATGTGTATGTGTGTAATTTTACGCTATAACTAGTGTGTAACTAACTAAGGGGGATATACTTTAAATAAAAAGTTGTTGGTATGTATATCCTTTACGAAAATATAGTAGTACTAGTAGTATATGTCTTATGAACATATTAAAGAGCGAGCTTAAAAGTACGCAAATAAATGACCTTAAAATACCCAAGGTGACACATTTTAATATTAGACAAATGCTTTCTACTAACTAGAGCTATTCAAGGCCGAGGAGGTGTGGGCTCATGAGGATCATATGTTTTATATAGAGAATAGAGCGAAAGAGATTGTAATCCTATCAATGGTGTGGATCTTGTTTGATTATTCAGTGGTGTAAATTGGATGTTGTGTGTGTGTTTATTTGGTGCAGCTAGCATGTGTAACACTGTTAAATTTTGGGGTATTTAATAGTCATTTTATCCAAGTCTTCAAGTTAGCTCTTATTATGTGGGTTAATCATGGACAAAGCATAAATGGTTTAAAGTTCCAAGCTCATTTCTCAAGCATTTTCATTTCTGCGATGAGTCATTTATAGCCGTTAGAGGGTCTTTGTGTATCTTAATCTCTATTTAATAAGTCCCCTAATCTAGGGTTAGAGATAACTGTGTGTGCAGTCATTGTCTCACATTCTCTTCTTTCTGATCATTACATTGATCTTGTCTCCTCTTTGTATTTGTATGATTATTGTCTCATTGACATTAATCTAACCTTGTAACGCTTTGGATACTATTGTTGATTTAATCTAAGCCGACTATTGAGGCTTAGGTTTGAATAAAGGTTCTATTGTTCATCTTGTGTTGCTGATAATATCGTACATGGTATCAGAGCATCAGGCTCATTATCATTTTTGATTCACCATCCAAGGGTTTCTTCATAGAAACTTAGGGACATCTCTTCAGCAACAAGTTGGTGGTTTGGGGTTATTGCTATTGGCATAATCACTAGTTATTTCATATTGTGATTTGTTCTTTCCGCTGCATATTGCTCTGTAAGTCTAAGTCTAATCTCTTCTTCAAACAAACAATACTTAAGTCTTTATGGGTGCAAACTGGTAGACTAACATCTTGATCTGCCACCTCTGAGTGGTATGAATACCTGCTCTGGTTTACCCCACCACGAGGCTTGGTACTTGTTGTTTCTTAATTACAAAGTCTTATTTATTTCTTTATCTATCTATCTCGCTCTTGCTATTATTTCTACACGTGTTTTGTCATCTTATTGTTTGCATTATGGTCATTGGTGATGATAATATTGGTGGTGGTGGTGGTTCTTCCACTGAGAAAAGCTTGTCATTTGGTGATGTTTTGTATTTACACCCCAATAACACCAATGGTACTCCCATTATTTCTATCAAACTCACTGGAACTGAAAATTATAAAATATGGAATATGGCCATGACCTTTGCCTTAAGAAATCATAATAAGTTAGGGTTTATTGATGGTACATGCATAAGAGATGATTCAAACCCTAGTCTTGCTAATCAATGGGATACTTGTAACTCTGTTGTGGTTACCTGGATTCTTAACTCTCTCAGTCCTGAATTATTTGCTAGTGCTATCTATGCTAAAACTGCTTATGAAATGTGGAATGATCTTAAAGATACTTATGATAAGGTTGATGGTTCAACAATTTTTAATTTGTATAAAATATAAACTCTCTTAGTCAAAGTGGGTCTTCTCTTGCGATTATTACAACAACCTTAACTCTTTATGGAAACAATTTGATTGTATGATTAGCTTGCCTCCATGCACTTGTGAGGTCGCAAAACATTTTGAAAACACAATCACTAATCAAATTAATGCAATTTCTTATGGGTCTTGATGAAACTTATGTTCCTATCGAGTAATATTTTAACGAGACCCTTTGCCTAATGTCAAAAGCGCTTTCTCTGTTGTCTTTGGAGAAGAATCTCACGAAATGTGTCATCCGGGAATAGTTACGCTAAACTCAATGCCACTTGCTTTTCTTTGCAAAAACTTTTGATAGTGGAAAATTTTTGATAACAAAAAGGTTCTAACAACAACAATTTTAATAAAGGTTCGGTTTTAATCTTGCAATGACTCTAATAACAGAGGACCAAACATGAATCTCAAATGTACTAAGCGCAAAAACACGGTCACACTGTTGATAGATGTTATGATCTTGTTGGCTATCCCTTTGGATATGTCAAAAGGAACTTTAATACTAAAACTCGTCGTGATAACAATGTTTTCATTGATACTCATCATATCACCGATAATAGAGCTAGCAACTCTCCTGTCTCTTTGTCTAATGAGCGACTCTCCGGACTTATGAGTCTTCTTAATGACAACAATGTGTCTTACGCTAATGCCAACATGGCGGTAAAAATTTTAGGAACTTTCTTTAATGGCGGTGTCAAGTTTAACATAAACTTGACAAATTTTTAACAACAACACAAAACCTTATCCGGAAACATTAGTCTTGGTTGGATTGTTGACTCGGTGCAAATCAACACATGATTTGTGTCTGCAAAATTTTAATCAATGTCGTTGACATTTCAAATCTTGGTCTAACTGTTGGACATCCCAATGGTACTCGTGCCTTAATTACTAAAATTGGTGATTTAAAGGTCAATAATGACCTAACTCTTTTGATGTTACGGTTGTTCCCGAGTACAATGTCGGTTTGTTGTCATTCATAAGATTGCTAGAGACAATAAGATGTTTGTTGGGTTTAATGAATCTAATTGCTATATACTGATTTACATCAAAAAGGATTGTGGGGATTGGTAAACAATGCAATGGGTTATATATGTTTGATATTGATTATACATGTAAGATTACTTCTAATAACGCATTTACATTTGTCATGTTTCTAGAAATCTCGGCATCAAAGACTTGGTCATCCTCTAACCAAGTCCTACATATACTTAAACCCACTCTTAAAGTTGATAGTACATCTGAATCTGACCATCTTTGTGATACTTGCAATAAAGCTAAACAAACCAAGGAACCATTCCCTCTAAGTGAACACAAGTCAACTAAAATTGGTCAACTTGTTCATCTAGATGTATGGGGACCATATAAAGTCACTAGCAGAGATGGTTACAAATATATTTTAACCATTGTTGATGACTATTCTAGGGCTGTCTGGGTGTATATGCTTAAGGGAAAGGATGATGTTTATGTTTCCATTGTTAACTTTACTCACATGCTATCAAATCAATTTGAACACAATGTTAAGATATTCGAAGTGATAATGGGACGTAATTTGTCAATAACAAACTTCAACACTTCTTTCATGAAAAGGAATTTTACATCAAACCTCTTGTGTTTATACACCACAACAAAATGGTATAGAGAAAGGAAACATAGGCATCTCCTTAATGTGGCTAGATCCCTTATGTTTCGTGGGAATTACCTCTATATATTTGGCTTGAATGTGTTCTAACTGCTGCTTATGTCATAAACAGGTTACCTCTTGATGTTGTCTGAAAGTCTCCCTTCTCCCTTGTGTATGGGCATGACCCTTCACTCTCTCCTTAGAGTCTTTGGTTGCTTATGCTATGCCACCATTCTCAACATCTCGATAAATTTGGTAGTAGGTCCGAGAAAAGTGTCTTTATTGGTTATTCAAATGAGAAAAAGGTTATAAACTTTTGAGCTTAGAAACAAAAATATCTTTTATTCGGAGATGTCAAATTTTATGAAACTGTTTTCCTTCAAAATGAAAAATACTTTGTCAAAACCTTTTGTTGAAACTTATGTGCCTAAAGATTTAAATCACAAAAATTTCTTTGACTCACAAATAAGTCCCAATGATGAAGGAGAGTGACATCCTATGATGATGGCACATTGTTGAGTCATCCTATTAGGGATGATGAACTGTTGCAACATCTATAGATGATAATACACACCACGAGGGCACCATATCACATGAATCATATCCTGCGATGCATCTTACGATTCTGGCGATACATCATCGATTCAAATCGAACTCTAAACAAGAAAGAGGCTTGCCGACCATCGCTTTGCTAGAAGGTCAACCGAGTTTCTAAGTTGCCCGATAATCTTAATGACTTTATTGTAGAAGGAAAGTCAAATATGGTGTTGAAAAGGTTGTTAATTACTCTAACCTTAACAAAGAAAATTCTTGCTTTGCTTCTAGTCTTAATAAAAGTATTGAACCTACATTATGAAGAAGCTATCCTTGATAGTAATTGGGTTGATGCTATGAACTCGAAATTGAGGCCATAAATGAAAATCATGCTTGGGATATAAGCGATCTACCTCTAATAGAACTCCCATTGGTTACAAATGGATCTTTAAAATCAAATATAAAGCCAATGGTGAAGTTGATAGATACAAGGCTAGATTAGTTGTTAAAGGTTATAACCAAAGGAAGGAATAGACTATGATGAAACTTTTCTCTGTTGTGAAAATGTCTCTTGTTAGATGTCTTATTGCCTTAGATGTGAAAAACAAATGGCCTCTTTTCCAACTTGATGTTAACAATGCTTTCTTGTATGGAGATCTTGATGAGGATATCTATATGACCATCCCTAAGGGTTCTATAATGAGAACAATAAGAATAAAGTTTGCAAACTTGTCAAGTCTTTATATGGCCTAAAACAAGCTCCCGTGAAATGGAATGAAAAACTTGTTAGTGTTTTAAAGGAAAATAACTTTGTTCAATCATCAATGATCACTCTTTGTTCACCAAAAGCAGATAATAACAAGTTTATTGCCACGCTTGTTTATGTGGATGATATTGTCCTGACTGAAGCTGTATTGATGAGATAAACCTATTCAAAGAGTTCCTAAAATCAAAATTTCATATCAAAGACTTTGGAAACTTAAAATATTTTCTTGGCATTGAGGTTTTAAAAGCGGGAATGACATATGTCTCATCCAAAGAAAATATTGTCTTGAACTCCTCAAAGAATTTGGTCTTCTTGGTGCAACACGTGTCCACTCTATGGAACCCAACTCGTCCTTCCATACATTCCCACCGCGATGATCCCTTACTTGTCAACATCTTTGGTTATCGAAGTTACTTGGGAAACTTATCTATCTCACCCATACAAGACCGACATCTCATACTCGGTTCATTATGCGGCACAATATATGCATTCTCCTTTGAAATCTCATCTAGAATGTGCCTCAATGTTCGAGATATCTAAAGGAGCTCCGGAAAAGGTCTAAGGTACAATTTCAACAACTCGAAAATCATCTTGAAGGATACAGTGATGCAGATTGGGCCAAATGCAAGAAAACCGAGAAAATCATCATAGGTTATTGTGTTTTCTTTAATGATTGTTTGATCTCATGAAAAGTAAAAACAAAACACTCTTTCAAAATCTTCCACAAAAGCGTAGTATAGATCAATGTCTACCGCTTCTGTGAAATTATTTGGATTCAAAAATCTTAAAAGATCTAAAAGTTGATATCAATCTCCTGTTAATCTTTTTGTGATAACAAATCGCTTTACAACTTGTTGTCAATCTGTTTTCCATGAAAGATCAAAACACTTTGAAATTGATGTTCACTTCATCGGGAAAAAATTGCAAGAGGTGTTATAAGTGCCAAAAGATTGGCTCTTCAAACCAAACTGCAGACATACTTACTAAAACCTCCTGTTTATCGGCATAAATTCTTGTGTGAAAAATTGATATTGTTTGATATGTTTGCCCATCGATTAAGGGGAATGTTAAATTTTGGGGTATTAATCTGTGGCAAACATGTCATTCTATCAATTGCTAATGGTCTTCAAGTTATGTTCGGTGCGGGCTTATTACAGGGTTAATCTTGGACAAAGCATAAATGGTTTAAAGTTCCAAGAAGCTCATTTCATGAAGCATTTCTCATTCTCTTGATGAGTCATTTATAGCCGTTAGATGGGTCTTGTGTATCTTAATCTCCTATTTAATAAGTCACCTAATATAGGGTTAGAGATAACGTGTGTGCGGTCATTGTCTCACATTCTCTTCTTTCGATCATTACATTGATCTTGTCTCTTCTTTGTATTTGTATGATTATTGTCTCATTGACATTAATCTAAATAACGCTGGATACTATTGTTGATTTAATCTAACACTATTGAGGCTTAGGTTTGAATAAAGGTTCTATTGTTCATCTTGTGATTTAATATCTAAACACAATTATTTGATTTTGGTTATGTCTACTATTGAGACATAACATCGGTGTGGAAAATGCTTAAAAGGAGTATATTGAGATCTTATATAAATATTAAATGTCCTGTTTTGACTTTTGAAATATTTATTTTTATTTTAACCTTAAATATTTTTGTTGTATAATATTTGATGAAAATTATACCAATAAAAATATGTTTAAAATACAATCATTCATATATTTTGCATCAAGTATTGTATAACACAAACAAAAATATTTAAGGTCAAAGTTGAAAAGAATAACTTTGAAAAGTCAAAGCGACATTTAATACGGACTGAGAAAGACTCTACATATTAAAAAGTCTAAAAAGTATTTGTGTCCACGATCCTTCTTTTACCATCCAACTGCCGCTTTTATAATTCACCCTCGAACTAAAACACACATAACTTGTAAACGATAAACTTTTATGAAAAATCAATTTCATCGTAATTTTTAAAATTTAATTCTCTTTAATTTGATATGCATTTTGATATATAAATCAAAACTTTTTTCTTCTAAAATTTCAAGTGGGTTTGATTTTTTGAAATTTTCGGCATATTCGACTCTACTTTTGTCTAATTTAACGGTTGAATTACGCAAAACTTAAAACACAAAAATTTTATTTTTTTTACCGTTCTTTACCCAGAAATTTGAATCACTCAATTATAATATGATATGAGTTAGATATCTCATTTTAAAAATAACATTTTATATATATTTAGTGCACACAAAGTATTTGATAAAATGCGTAAAAAAGAATTTTCTTATAAAAGTACATTTAAATGCACTAATTGGTGTACCAAGATATATTTTTGTCATTTTCGTTATTTTTAGCTTTTTTTAACTTATGAACAAGAATAAATGATGAACAGACTAACTGATGAACATTGTGACCTTAACTGATTAACATTATGAAATTTTTTTAGACAACTGATGAACATTATGATTTTTTTTTTTTTGAAAACTAATAAAGCGATGAATATTAAAAAACTCATAAACCGATAAATGATGAACATTTGATTTTTTAAGGAAAAGCGATGAACAACGTAATCTAACTTATGAACATTGTGATATAATTAATGAACACAATTAAAGACTTTTTATTGATAAACAACACTTTTTATTAGGGGTGGCAATTCTCGACACGAACACGACACGAAGTTAAACGGGTTTAGGTTGAGAATAAAAAGGTCTGGGTCAAAAACAGGTCAACCCGTCTAACCCGTTTAATAAACGGGTTGTGTTTGGGTTGAGTAAATATTCCGTTGAAGTATACATAACTCAAAAAATAAAAAATATAACCTATTTTTTTATGTTGGATATAGATTAAATATACTTTTTTATGTACTTAATATGTTAGGAATTAGAAATTCCATAGTGAAGAGTCGGTCACCCCAAATATAAACTAGCATAAGTTAGCTCGTAGACATATCGTTATTTACTTGTTTGTTAGTTAGTTATTAGCTTAGTTTAGCTTAGAGTAACACCGTGGAGGAAGGACGGGTCTTTACCCACTGTATGCCTGATCCACAGTCCGAAGGAGGACGTGTAGTATGTAACTATAAATACCCTCTACCTCCCAAGGTAGAGGGTTGGACCTTTCATTCTTAATCTATGTTGGAAAATTTAGTGCACTTGTGGGATTAGTTCACACCTTGTAATGGGTTAGGAGGTACGGAGGTACACCCATTAGGTCCATGAACACCCCGACTCTTATAGTGGTTTGTATTGGTAGTCTTGGTGAAAGTACCGCTTGGTGAAATATTGCTTGTGGAAAGTACCGCTTGTGGTTTCCAGCGATGGCGGTGTTTTCACCGATAGGCGATGTTTCCAATCGAAGTGGTGTATCCAATCGATAGTGCTATGAAAGATCGATAAGCGGTGTTTCATCGATAGGCCGACTTCCACCGCAAGTGAAAGCACCGCTAGTTGAAAGTCATGCTTATGGAAAGTCTTGCTAAATGGCGATTATAACTTCTTTATGACCACGTTTAATTGGTCATGTAACCACTAACGGCTATAATGGTGATAATTATGAGGCTATTAATGGGCGATTAATACTCATAATTCCATTGGAATAGCTCAAGAGTAACCTCCTATACATTGGAGATCCGAACATGCATGAGACACACACGAAAACACAAAACACTTCTAGCGAAAGGGTTATTGAATTGTGCCTAATTCTATAAGCGCATTTGGTCTTATCCCAGTAGATATTCGTAACCCTGCATTAGGGTCGAATAGTTTACTTTGGAAAGTGATCACACGATTCCAAGTGATATCCAGAACCACTTTAGTGGTATTACATCGCTATTGATTGTCTTAACCTCGCTCGGGAGATAACCCCAACAATCAAAGTAAACTATTTTGTGATAATCAATGGCAACTACCGCAATGAACACATGGCTTCAAACTTTGCTGCCGGACAAGTTTGAAGGGGTGGACTTTAGGAGGTGTGATGCGCCTCAACAGTCAAGCTTTATCACTCAAGCACGCCACTTGTGAATGGCGGACCGTAACAAGCTTAAAACGGCTCAGAACGAACTCAATGAAGATCCGAGGAGTATAGAGTCTCCCCGGTCGTTATGTCCCAATGAGCTATGCAATGGATTATCAAACGTAAAGTGATCGAGGAATTTGAGCGGAAAAGGATTTGATAATGATTATAACTACGAAAAAAGCCAACAAATTACAACGGCTTAAATGCAAATTAAAGGAAATTAAAAGATAAAATCTATTAAATAAACGCTATCACTATATTTAAAATGATGTTTTGTTTTATGTTTTACAAAGCGAAATTAAAAACTACGCGACGTCACAAATAAAAGCGTGAAACTTACACAATATTAACCCTAAAAATATGAAAATGATATTTTACAAACCTAATGATAAAAGAAAATTTATAGAAAAGAAAATTATTTTATAACTAATTATCTAATTATTATTAATTAAAAACTATTTTAACTATTAAATATTAACCTAAAATGAAAGAAAATATGAAATAAAGTTTGAAAATTAAAATTAAGACTTAGAAAAATCTAAAATATCAAAATAGAATTTTCAAAACTATTTTTGTATTTTTCGATTATTTTCTATTTTTATGAATTAAAACTATTAAAACTAATTAAATTACTAAAAATTACAAAATAAACTATGAAAATCTGGAAAATTACTTTTTTACTTTTTATATTTATCTAAACCTAAGAAATATGAAAAGTTATTTTTTGAACCTTTTCGAATTTTTGTATTAAAAGCTAATTAAAAATGCTTAAAACTACTTTAAATTAAGAAAATAGCAAATCAACTTAGAAAAATCTGAAAATTTCAGGAAAACTCTTAAATAATATTGGAAATCTAGGAAAAATAGAAAAACAAGTGCTTGTTTGCAAGAAAATGAAACTGCTAAGCCAAGTGCTTATAAATAAGCACTTGAATAAGCCAAATGATCAAAACAAGCCCTCAACAGTTTACAGAGGTTATAATATGCTAAAATAACAAGAATACAACAAGTTACAACTATCTTATGCTACTGAATCACAAGCTACAACAGATTTGATGTTTTGACCTTTAAGCTAAAAACAGATTTAGGCTAGCTACTTTAAGCCCAAGAATAAGCAACACAATAAGCTAAAAGTGAAAACTACAAATTGTAAACTAAAGCAGACCTGGGTGAGAGTGTCTAAACCAAAACTCAGACATGGGTGAGCTCATATGAGCCCTATGCAACCCGGGACAAAATCTGAGAAAACTCAGTTTCAACTGAGAGTTGTAAGCAGGGGAGTTATGACCTAAAAGAGGAGCAGATTTGAGACCTTTAACAAAATTACAAAATTCCACAAAAATGCTTATAAGTAAAAAGACCAGATGAAGTTTCTAAAATGCCAAGGTTCACTGATATTGGCTCAAAGATGAGCTCATGAAAAATCCATGCAGTTGGCCCCAAAACAGGTTTTTGCTACTTTTGACTTTTGAAGAGATATAGACAGTTGACTTATGTGAGTTTTAATCTTGATTTAAGGACTGATTATGATGTTAATGATTGAAATGAGACTAAAGCAACCTATGTTTAACAGTTCTAAACACAAAATAAGAGTTTTGCAAATCCAAAACTCACAACAATGAGCGATGAGACAGATTAGGATGAGCTTTGACTTAGGTGATGTGTAGGTACAAAATGAAGATGATTTAAGTGTAAATAAACTAACAAAGCATAGCACAACACATCTTAACCACTTTGCAAAGGCCTTAAAAGCAGTTAGTCTACAAAACCAAACACACCTTTATCTTACTATTTTGCAAAATTAATGGAACCAACACTGAGCAAGCTTGTTTCAATGATCAATCTAAATTAAGTTAACTTAATTACACCTACTTGAACAGATTTTAACTAATTTTGACAGAAGAAACAGATTATGCTATTGAACTAGATAACAACTTACAAAATGTCCATTAGCCACTATGGCTTGAATCCAAGTAACCAGAGAACCAAAGTACCACTAACCTATCCAAACCCCTACCCTAGCTCAATATCAACCCAATTCCATGGCTGCTTCACCCATTGACCAAATCTGCATCATATTTGCCCCTGTTTGACTTTTGTTGACCAAGTCCCAAGATTACTTAAATCTTGAATGTGAGCTTGTACAAAGTTATAATAAGCTTATTTAAGCTTGTTGAAGATTAAAGATAAGCTAAGAAAAGCTTTGATACATAAGTTTGAAATTGAGGATTGCAACAGTAAGCTTAACTAAGCAAAATGGTAATTTGACTTAAATTGAGACTTGAAAATGATTTATATTGATACAAGAACTTAAACTGAGTACATTATAACAAAAGGTTACAGATTTTTTAGCTTAACTAAAACTTAACATTAAAAACGACATTAAGAAATATTTAAAAAACTACAAGACTCTCTTAAACTATTCCTTCTTCTTTCTTTTATAATCCAAAGTCTTTGTCTCTCTCTTCTGAATAGTTCCCATCAATCCTTAGCCATTGGATGGCTTCAATTGATCCTAGCCGTTTAAATGAGATTTTGGCGCCAATTTGGTTATCTGCCAAATGGGGTTGAGTGAGGAGGGGGGAGATGCAATTAATGATCCTTGGATGTTAGTTGTAGGTGGGGGGACATGGTGGAGTGGAATTGAGGAGGGGGGATGGGTTGTGGCTTTGTTGCAGGATAGCAGGTGGGAGAGGAGACTTTTGGCGCCAAGGTTGGTTTGACCAAGAGGGTTTGACCGGGCAGTATTATAAAAAGGGGGTTCACAATGGTGCCAAGGGTCCAAAATGAGTTTAAAAGGATTAATAACTTAGGGACCTTGGTGTAAATTCTGAAAATTGAGGGGCTACTTCTGCCAATTATGCAAAGTTATTCCAAGGGACCACAAGTGACAATCTTCAAAAGTATAAGGACCAAACTTGCCATTTTGCAATTTTCCAGGGGCCATTTCTGCCAAATTTCAAAGTTGGAGGACCAAACTTGTAATTTTCTCAAACTTTTGATATTTTTCACCAAAGGACTAAATTTGACAAATTATGATTTTAAAAGGACCTTTGGTGATTTTACTTTTGAAATTATGTGCTCGGGGACTGCTTTTTGACAACTTTTGAAACTTGGGGGTGAAGCGCCAATTATGCAAACTTTGCTCATTTTTCATCGATTTTAAACATTTTGCATCCGAAACATATAAAATGCCATTTGGAATATTTTCGGTGTTTTGATGCATTTCGAGCATTTTAGGCGTTTTGCGATTCGGTTGACTAAAATGATGAGTATTTACACACTCGTCAAGGTGGCGAAGAAGATGCACTTTGTTGTCAAGCATGAGTGTGGTCTATGTGCCGACTACTCCAATTCGATGATGGTGATGATGCTCTTGTGGGCGGATCGGGAGGAGGAGCAGTGGGAGAATGATGACTACATATGCAGAGGTCTTATTCGAATGGTATGTCGATTCTTTGTTTGATATTTATCGAACTTTGAATCTTCCAAAGAGCTGTGGGATTCCTTGGATGCCAAATATATGGTCGAGGATGCATCAAGTAAGAAGTTCCTTGTTAGTAATTTCACAAATTACAAAATGATCGATTCAAGACCGGTTATGGAACAATACAATGAACTTGGAATACTTGGAAGGTTTACACAACACCAAATGAACATGGATGAGGCTATCAAAGTCTCTTGTGTCATTGACAAACTCCTCCTTCATGGAAAGATTTCAAGCATACCTTGAAACATATGCGGAGGAGTTAACTCTTGTTGAGTTAGGCGTCATCGCACATTGAGGAATCTCTCGAGGTGCGGGATAATGACAAGCCAAAGAGTAGCAATCTTCTTGGACCATCATTGTCAATATGATAGAGCATAACAACTCTACCGGTACAATGACAACAAAGGCAAACGCAAATATCATGACAACACAGGCAGATCCTAACAAGAAGGCTACACCTACTTGTTGGAAATGTAGCAAGACCGAGTCGCATTAAAAGGACTGCAAGTGGTGTTAAAGTTGGTGGTAAAGCCAATGGATCGAGCACTAATGGTTCAGGGAGTGGTGGTTCGACCAACTCACCGAAAGGTCGAATATGTTTAATAAGTCTTTTCGGTTTATTATGTTACATATGTATCTAAATCTTTTATGTACGTGATGATGATGTTGCGTGGTGGGTTAACTCGGTGCAACAGTTCATGTGTGTAAAGATAAGTCGGTTCAAGACTTATGAGTCACCGAATGATGGTTCTATTCTTCACATGGGAAATGAGTCAACGACCTTGGTGCATGGTCGTGGTTGTGTAGATCTTAGGTTTAGTTGGAAAGATTATAACTTTGTTTAATGTTATTCATGTCCACGATATCGGGAAGAACTTGGTTTCAAGTAGTGTTTTGAATAATCATGGATATAAACAAGTTATTGAATCGATAAATTTGTTTTTCTAAATGTGGTGTTTTTATTGGTTTTGGTTATTTATGTAATCAAATGTTCGGGCTTAATATTACCACCGATGTTGTTATTTCACTTTTATGACCACATATGATCGGATCGATTCTACCCTTTGGCATGCTAGACTTGGTCATGTTCACTATAAAAGAATGCAAGATATGTCTAGGGATGGTTTAATCCGCTTTTGACATGGACACCGAAAAGTGTAAAACTTGCATGTTGACCAAGATAACCAAGAAACCCTTTCGGGGTGTTAGTCGTGAGACTAAGATCTTGAGCTTATTCACGGTGACTGTGTGATTTGCATGCCACTCCTTCTTTGGGGAATAAGAAGTACTGTGACATTTATTGATGATGCTTCTAGATTTTGTTATGTCTATCTATTACATACCAAGGATGAAGCATTAGATAAATTCAAAGTGTTTAAAACAAAAGTTGAATTACAACTTGGGTCTTTGGTCAAAAGATTAAGGGGCGATAGGGAGGTGAGTACATGGATACTCGGTGCTTTCATCTGTTGGAATAATCCATGAAACAGCGCCCTTATACTCCTCGGCAAAATGGTATTTACGAAAGGAAAAGCAGGTCTTCAAGGAGATGGTTAATTCCATGTTGTCCTTTTCGGGGTGAGTCAAGGTTACAGGGTGAAGCTATGTTAACGACTTGCTATTTATTAAATAGGGTTCCCAACAAAAGGAACAAGGTTACCCTTATGAACTACGGACTAAAAGAAACCCAACTGAATTATCTCAAGGTTTGGGGTTGTAGAAATTGTAAGACTCCACGATCCAAAGCAAAGACTTTGGGTGAAAGAGGCATTAGCGCATCTTTGTTGGATATCTTGAGCATTCAAGGCTTCGAGTTCTATGTTTTGAACCCAATGAATATGTTTCAATTAACTCCATTATTGAATCAATGGATGCGACTTTGATGAGAATAGATTCTCATCGGTCCCTAGACCAAGTCGAGGATTCCTAATGGAACTCATGACATCGGTGTATCGAGGTCCACGATGATGAACCATCGGTGGTCCCCGATGAGGTTGTGGTTCGAGAACTCGAACCTGTGCTCGGGAAGAGCAAAGGTCGAGGACTCCAAAGTCATTTGGACTCGAGTTTCAACTATACTTAGTTGAAGGTACTAGGATGAGGTCTCGGACCAATACTCCTATTTCTTCATTGTTGAGGATGACCCCAAAACATTTGAAGAAGCAATGAAGTCGAGGATATTGCTTTACGGAAAGAAGCAATCAATGATGAGATGGATTCCATCATGGGCAACAACACTTGGGTGTTGGTTGATCTACCTCACAGTTGCAAACCTCGGGTTTCAAATGGATTTTCAAAAGGAAAATGAAGGTAGATGGAACTATTGAAAAGTTCAAGGCTAGACTAGTCATTCGGGGCTTTAAGCGAAAGTCGAATAGACTATTGTGATACTTATGCCCTCGTGGCACGTATCGATGCCATAAGGCTGGCGATTGCTATGGCATCTATTCACGCGTCGGTTATTCATCGGATGGATGTGAAAATAGCTTTCTTGAATGGTGAATTGGAAGAGAGGTTTATATGAACCAACCTCGGGGCTTCATCATGCCGTGCAATGAAAACAAGGTGTGTAAGCGATTAAGTCTCTTTATGGACTTAAGCAGGCACCTAAACAATGGCATCAAAAGTTTGATAGCGTGGTTTTGTCTAGTGGTTATGTTCTTAACCAAGTCGACAAATGTGTATATAGCAAATTTGATGAATGCGGTAAAGGGTCATCATTTGTCTATATGTTGATGACATGTTGATCTTTGGCACCGACCAAAATCGGGTTGACGACAAAGGAATTTTTGTCATCAAGGTTCTCCATGAAAGACATGGGGAGGCGATGTTATCCTTGGTATAAGGATTAAACATGAAAGTAATAAATTTCTATCTCGGTCTCATTATATTGAGAAGGTACCGAGGAAATTCAATTACTTTGATTGTACTCGATGAGTACACCTATGGATACTGTGAGAAGCGATGCCTAATCATGGCAAGGTCAGTATCTCAACTTGAGTATTCTAGGGTAATTGGCTGCACGATGTATGCCATGACTTGTACAAGACACGATATTGGTTTTGCGGTGGGAAAATTGAGCGGTATACTAGTAATCCTAGTGCTCATCAACGCAAGCAGTTCAAAGGGTCATGAAGTATTTGAAGAGAACTATGGATTATAGTCTCTCATATCTTGGTTACCCATCGGTGTTGGAAGGTTACACCGATGCAAGTTGGATCGATAACTGCAAGACAATTCGTCTACCGGTGGTGCGTATTCCTACTTGGTGGAGGTGCAATTACTAGGGCATCCAAGAAGCAAACTTGCATCACCGGTTCAACAATGGAATCTGAATTTGTGGCCTTAGCATTCTTTGGTAAAGAAGGTGAATGGTTGAAAAACTTGCTTCTTGAGATTCCATTGTGGCCTAAACCTATAGCACCTATTTCTATCCGGTGTGATAGTGCGACTACATTGGCTAAGGCTTATAGCCGGATGTACAATGGTAAGTCTAGACACTTAGGTGTCGGACATAGCATGATTCGTGAGCTTATCATGAATGGGGTGGTATCTATAGAGTTTGTTAGATCTCAAGCGAACTTAGGCGATCACTTGGCGAAGGGTGCGGCTAGAGACTTGGTTATAAAGTGCGCTAGGGATGGGTTTAAGTCCAACTTAGTCATTGAATGCTAGGACACCTGACTCCTCTAAGGAAACTTGGGAGCCGAGTTCAATGTGGAAAGTCGAACATTCGATGGATGGAGCACATGTTTTATTTACATCCCAGGTTGTGCTCGTAACTTCTTTGAAAGGAGGATGAAGTCTTTACTTAATGGTTTATTTTCTTTGAAAAGTGCTTGGCATGAGCATGACTAAAGAGGAACCACCTATGTAAATATTGAAGTTTTGCCGCTGAGGAAGCTTTGGACTTTAGCTTTTGCAATATTTATGAATTTGGATATGGACACATGGCTTGTATAGTGTCGGGAGCTTTTAAGTGTTTGAAAACTTGTGTGTATTTTATCTTGGTATTCAAATGGGTTGAAGGTTCAATTCTTAGAACACCACGATTCTCGAATATTTGAACGTGTAATTTACTAAGATGGAAATTCAATCCTCGGGACATTTTCGTTTATGCACATGTTTTGATTGATGTTTATTTTTCATGCAAAGGAAGTGAACTAAATTTGGGGAGGATTGTTGGAAAATTTAGTGCACTTGTGGGATTAGTTCACACCTTGTAATGGGTTGGGAGGTGCAGGAGGTACACTCATTAGGTCCATGAACACCCTAACTCTTATAGTGGTTTGTATTTGGAGATCCGAACATGCATGGAAAACACAAAACACTTCTAGCGAAAGGGTTATTCATTCTAATCTAACCTTCTATGTTTTCTTTCACTTTCTCTCTGAGAAAGGCTCCCATCCTACTTTTCTCTCTAAACTCATCATAGTATTCTAGAAAGGCTCCCACCCATATTATTGTTATGTGATGTGTTTGTGAAATCAATATGTTACAAATGGTATCAAAGCCATGGTTTGATCATCTCTCTACGTATCCTTGGATTTCTAGTGGTTTTAGATGGTTTTTAGTTTGAAAAAGTTTAGTGGTTTTGCATCATTTGGATCATTTCTAGTGTTAAAGTTTGAAATTTGGGTGTACTTTTGTGTTAAGAATCATTGTAAGTGTTTGGGTTTTGATTTGGTAAGCTTGAATCAACGTGGTTGAGCTTGTTTTGGATTGAAAAGTGTGTTTTGAAGTTTTTCTTGCTAGCGACTTGGTTCTCAGTGTTTTTCATCGTAGCAACTTGCTTGATAAAAGGTAGCGAGTTGTAGTGTTAATTGTTAGCGATTTGGTCCTAGCAACTTGTCTATTGAGACAAGCCGACAAACAAGACAACTTAGTGGATTCTCCACTACGACTAGCGACTTGGTGAAGTTAGCGACTTGCTTTCAATTTTGTTAGCGACTTGTACTTAGTATTCTTAGCGACTTGATGTTAGCGACTTGGACCTTAGCGAGTTGCTCTTTAGCGACTTGACCGTGTAGCGACTTGGTGCTTTAGCGACTTGTGTCCAATGACTTGGGTCTTAGCGACTTGGTCTTAGCGACTTGATTCACAACGACTTGAGGTTTTAGCGAGTTTCTACATTTAGTGACTTGGCATTATAGCGACTTGTGTCTAGCGACTTGGTGCTTAGCTACTTGATTTCATAATTCCTAGCGACTTGTTGACTTTTCCCGACAAAACTTCAAACGGCCATAACTTTTGAACCGTAACTCCGTTTTCACATTCTACCCATCAAAGCGACCGTGAGAGCGAGGAGAATGGCATGCGAATGAATGAATCGGGTCAACCTTCGAGGACTAAATCCGCCCGAGCGAAGTTATTGAGGTTTTAAGTTTTTAGACCAAAATTTCTCGTAAAATCGTGCAACAACCAACCCAAATCACAACCAAACAACATCTCGCTAATCCTACAAACAATCATAAGACCCAACACATAATTTTCTATCATTGTGTCGATCCATCAGCTATCTTAACACGTTCTATTGGTCACTATATCACGGTTTCTTCTTGATTTTGTAAAATCCTCGAAGGAATCTATTTCTGTTTTAATCATAGACTTGTAAAATCCGTGTATACTACAACATCATGTCTTACTCTCTTGACCCAGTGATTTCGGAGGTACTTAAATTGTATGATGATGTGGACAACAATGATAATGTATGGTACAATGAGCGGTTAAAGATGTTTGAATTAATCAATGAGGGCGTGAGATCTTCATGTTACGAGTACAATGAGAATGAATTGCACCGCTAATGCTACGAATGCCATGAAAAGGAATGTTGCATTATACCCTATCAACAACTTCACTCACACCTCATGTTACTTCTACCTTTTGGTATGGAGCGAGCGTGCAATGCTCTTTTCCGTCAAGATTTATCCACATTAACGGAACATTACTATTTAACTTAGAACAATTGGAACAACAACTTGTCAAAGAAAATGTTCAAAAGGATAGTTCCAAAGGTTGCACTTCAAGTGATCCACAACCAATTTGGTCATTCATCGGTGGGAATTTACATCGATTATGATCAAGACATGGTGAAATGTCTTTCAAGAGACACACCTGGAATGGAAATTAGCGTGTTCATAGAGACACTTATCCATCTCATGGATAATGTGGATAAGTATATTGAGGAAGTTACTCGAGAAAGAAGAAAATATAGATGAGAGTGCGGTTCGGTTGACAAAAGTTGTGATGAGTTAGGTAATGTATCGGTTCAAGAATCGGGTGTTGTTGAATGCGAGAATAACAGAGACAACAAAGATTGATGCAACAAATTGTTCAATAACTCATGTTACACATGATGTGGATGCAGATATCGACGGATAAATAAGCAGTGTCATGTGATGAGGTACCTTAAGCTGTTCAACATAGTGCATACGCTAATGTACCTAAACATACCGATCTTAATCTTGAACATGATTCGATATATGTTCCTTGGTTGAGGTGAGTCTAATAACTTCAAAACATATGATATGGTTGATAAAAGGCTTTTGATGAACTTTCAAACAAATTCTCAAAACTTGAAAAACATTGCATTTCACTTGAAATTGCGATACTGAGTAAAGAAGAAAGTTTTCAAGTTAACAAACCATGTAAAAATCCGAACTTCTTGAATTCGTGAACTTTTGAAATTACCACTTTGAAAGCTCGACTTCAAGACAAAAACTCAACTATCAACAATTTAAAGAAACATATTTCTAATATGCATGTGAAAAGTAATTTGGTTACAAGTAATTCGATGTTAATACTATTGATGATATTCAAATGAGAAATGATGAATTAGCGGTTTGTGTGGCCAAATTACTAAAGGAAAATGAGTCTTTGAAAGCATCACATAGAACTAAGTGACTCTGTCAAAGAAGCTAGAACTAAGTCAATAGAACAAACAAACTCTTTGATAGCAAAATTGATGAACTCAAAGCTCAACTTCGGGAAAAGAGTTTCGCTATTGTTGCCTTAAAAATGAGCTTAGGAAAAGCTGTAGGGAAAAGTGTGAACACTAAGTTTACAAAACCGTCAACCTTGGGAAACCGGTTTCTCATCCCATTAGAAACCGGTCCGTTGTTAAGCGACCTCTCTGCGTTTATATCCGAAAGACCAAAATTTTCAAAACACGGTTTGCCTCCCAAGTTGATGCGATAAAAGTTTTGTCAAAGTCGGTCACTTCACCTAAGTTACCTAAGAATAATGCTTCTACTCCCAACACCGTAGGAATAGTTCAAAAGCGATTGTCAAAACCAAGCATTAAAACCGAATTCATATGATATGAATGACTTGTGGAAGAACTATTATCTAGAAGAAGCTATGCTCGAAATGCATCAAAAGGCACATATTCGAAACGAGTCAAAATTTCAAAGAAAAATCACCAAAGGTCCTTTTAATATCATAACTTGTCAAATTTAGTCCTTTGGTGAAAAATGTAAAAGTTTGAGAAAATTACAAAATTAGTCCTTCAAGTTTGAAATTTGGCATAAATGGCCCTGGAAAATGGAAAATGGCAAGTTTGGTCCTTATACTTTTGAAGGTTGTCACTTTTAGTCCTTGGAAGAAACTTTTCCGAATTGGCGCTATGGTCCCTTGATTTTCGATTTTACACATAAGGCCCTTGGAACTTTAGGTGCAAGACCTAGGGTGATGCATTCTTTGTTTATATAGTTGTATTTAGGTATTATAAGCTCAGTTTGATCAATGGAATTGGTTAGCTCAGTTGTAATCTCATTTCAATTTCATAACAGTTGAAATAAAGTAGTGTTTGGATTTTGCTCTTAAACCTTGTTCAGGCTTGTTCAGAGATTAAGTTCTATTGGTTCATGTTTATTAAGCATAATTGAGCCCTTATCTGTCTTGTTCTTGCACCCACATAAGCTCAAAGTCAAAATTACACTTTAAGTACCTTAGCGACTCCACTGTTGGAATTTTTGCACCTCAAATTCTTGTTGTGTGTTCCATGATCTTGTGGTTTTAGAAACTTCTCTTGGTATACTTTGTTATTTCAAGGCACCTAAATTACTTTTTAGCCTATATATCATATAGTCAAATCTGTACTAGCTTGTAATCGAGGTTATGGCTTATTGATTTTCATTGGTTTAGAGTTATTTTAGCTTATTGTTATACATCTCGGTTTGGTACCTTTTGGTGTGCTCTTGGCTTATCAAAGTCTTATTCTTAGCACACTCCACATCGCCCTAATTCCTCCACACATGCACTGTTTTCTAATTTTCCTAGCTTCCTAATATAATTTTAGACTTTTCACAGAAATTTTCAGATTTTTCTAAGTTGTTTTGCTATTTTCTTAATTTAACTTAGTTTTTAGTATTTTTCCATATTTTCTTAGTTAAAATTGTATTTTAAATAATTTAAGTAGTTTTTAATAGTTTAAAATTCCTAGAAAATAGAAAATAATCGGAAAAATACAAAATAGTTTTGAAAATTCTCTTTTGATATTTTAGACTTTTCCATTTCATAATTTTATTTTCTAGCTTTATTTCCTAATTTCTTGTATTTTAGGTACTTATTAAATAGTTAAAATAGTTTTAATTAATAATAATTAGATAATTAGTTATAAAATAATTTTCTTTTCTATAAATTTTCTTTTATCATTAGGTTTGTAAAATGTATTTTCATATTTTTTCTAAACCATTACCTAGGAACACTAATCTAAAGACTAGGGATTGGCTTACATCTAAAAGTAGTTGCGTTCTAAACCATTACCTAGGAACACTAATCTAAAGACTTTGATTAAAGTTATTCCATAGTAGATCACTCTAAGAAATCTAGATCTATTTCGAATCCAAACAATCTGTTTGCTCAAAGTGTCGAAATGTATCTTTAATGCTAATCATGATAAATGTTTCACAAAATCCACGAAGAAAGTAAATGCTCATGCAATGGTACAACTGTTAAGTCTAGGATTTACACTAAGTCATCCACAGTGCATATGAAGCAAATGAAACCAAAAGCTTCGCCTAGATGGTTACCAGCGCAAAATCTTTGGAAACTAGGAATAAGGATAAGTCTTCCACTATGCATAAGAAGCCTAACAATCCTAGACCTTGCCATAAGTGGATACCATCCGGTAGAATTTTAAGGATCTTTGGACTTAGGTGGATACCTACGGAAAGATGTTTACCAATGGCAATCTCAAAGTTGACCGTGAAACCCCAAAGGGTTTGGATCGATGTCACTAACCAAAATATATGCAATCAAGTTTGTAATATTAGTGCAAGTAGTCCTTACTCGATTGCGATACTTTGATCCTTCAATACATGGATTGGCTTAAAGTATGGATAACAAAAGGATTGATATTTCATAACTCACGGGTTCAAGTTACTCAACATTGATATTTAATCGGCAATGACGCCTGCTCACATCGATTCAGCCTCGTTCTTCATCACTATGGCATTCTGCAGATAACACTTGAGACCCGTTCCTCATAGAAAAGAAAGGTGTACACTTGAAGGCGCTTTATCTTCAAAAGAAGAGAAATCTTCATGTTTATGACCATTCTCATCGACATTCTTCATCAACAAGCTTCATGTTTCTCCCATGCTTATTCAGTCATCAAGTGGATCTACGTTCATTGGTGTATATTCTTATTCACTTGGTTAAATCAAAAATGGCAACTTCGGATGCAATTTTTGAGGGGGAGAAGAGTGAATTTACTACATGTTGATGGATGGTTGAATATTGGTCATACGACTCTCGTCCAACGCCTAATGTTTCACTTACTAAGGATAATTGGGAGTTATTGTTTGGGATTCATTGTTTCAAGATATATTTGATGAGTATTTCCAACCGCTAGCGAATGTTGATCATCTAAGAAGTACAACTCAGACTAATCTCCAGTTATTCCTCAAGGCGTTGTTAATGACTATCATTGTTGTTGCACTCATGAATAATGATCCGCTCTTTGGTACTTCTTTGCCAAATCTTCACGGATTACTGTTCATGAATAATGATCCACTCTTTGGTATCCCTTTGCCAAATCTTCACGGATTATTGTGCACTCTGTAAATCAACCACATGAACATTAAAGAAAATGACTACCTCATCCGCTTGAAGACACTATTGGTGAATCTTCCAGATCAGTCTCTATATGTATATCTTTAGGAAGAAGGCATTGATGTTGAGGAATCATTCGTTCCGGTTCATTCAGTGGATCAATGTACATCTGATTGTATGTTTATTCACGTGTTGGGCATTTGACACAAGTTGATTACTTCAGAGTTAATCATTTATCACTTATTTGAGATTGAAGTTGACCTTCACAAAGGCGTGTTCTTATTTGATAACTTGCTCGGGCCTAAGAATTTGAGTTGAAGACTTGGTTTATCTAGTTACCGGTTGTCGGGGTAGATGGTTGAAGAAGTTAACTATCACTTTTACGATGTAGATAATCTCAAGCGGTGTTAATGTCTCATACTTTGTTTGAGTATTGAGTACTTAGAGATTTGCTTGGAGCATAAATTCTCGACATCGTTCTTCCATCTCTAAGTGCAAGCTTAAGATACAAATGCGGAATTCGACTTGATTTCAAGTTTGGTATATCGGGTTTTCTTCATCGATGGTCACTTCAAATTGTCTACATATGGGTTAATAAAGATAGTCGAGAGAGTTTCTATAGCGATTGATTCTCACATGATTCATTTGGGCTATTCGAGTTCTTCTCTACAAGATCTAGTTTATGGGTATATTATGTTTTCTTGATTACGAGGTATCAAAACCGACAAGGGGAATGAGACATATATCTAAAAGCACAACAGTACACATGATGAACTTAACACTTCTCTCGATTGAAGTTATCATGGGAAAGACAATGGTCATAACCGAGAGAAACTCGGTGTTTATCTCATAGCCTTTGGTGTATTATTCCAACTATTTGGGGAAGGATATATTATTCCAACAATTTGGGGGAAGGATGTGTTATTCCAACTATTTGGGGAAATGGTCTCGGAGACTTTTGGTATGTGTTACTTCGACTTTAGTTGGAAGAAATGTGAGAAGAATATTTGGGCGTGAGATGATATTGCTTATCGACATCTTCATTATGATTTATGATAAAGTGCTTCCGGTTAGTGCTTCATGTACACAATGTAATGATGATTCCAATGAGATCGCAACCATCGGGAAGAGATATGTGTACATCGGTCGCACAACATATTCACATGATCGAGCTTAATCGGTTATTCGGAGTTGACATCCGCAGAGAAGATCGGTGAGTCAACCGCCATCGTGATGTCGTTGTCTCTACTACGGTTGGGTACTTGTGTACATTATGGGTTGATTGGTTATATGGAAGATAACTAGAATACACTTAGTAAAATGAAGATGTTGATATATTGTTCCACGAATAAGACAATGGTCAATCTCGAAGAGTAATGTGTACATCGGGACGCTAACGAGTTCATGTGATCGGACCTCATTAGTTATTCGGATTTGATAACCACCGGGGCGATCAATGTTTCAACTTGGTACTTTGGTATTCTCGTGTTCCTTGAGGTCTTGAGCTTCATTCAATGAGACCATTTTTCATTCATTTCTACCTCTGGGGAATGGTCTTTATTCTTAGTTTGTCGATTTGGGGAAACTACCAAAGTCTCACTTTTGAAGGCTCAAGTTACGACGACGATTCAAGAGCCTCAAAAGCTTTGGTGGTGAAAGTTTAAGAGATGATGACTTCTATCTTCTACAAAGTGATGTACGATATCCTTATCTCGGTACTCGTATCATCATATTCTTAAACTATTTCTCTATCGTTGTAAATATTTTTCAAAAAGCAAAATACAAAATTATAAAACCTACAAAACAAAATAGAAAAATATAAAATCAACAAAAGCCCATAAAATCGGAAAATTGAAAAATACTAAAAATATGTTTTCTCAAGACATGACTTCGGTTTCGATAACATCTACGGTCTTAGAAATGTCATTCAATAATGGCACGGGACTTTAGATGAAGTTCGAGAGGAGGTGTAAATATTCTTTTTATCATGTCTCAAAATATGGCTTGCTATTATTTCCGATAGCAACCCGCTCTTAAAGAAAGGAAAGTCTTTGCGCTAAACCAATTTTCAAAATATTTTGCACTTATCCTAAAACTAATTGAGGAAAGTATGTCGAAGGATCTTGTTCCTACACAAATGTTTTTCCGTCTAAAATTCTTCGAAAAATATTTGGTGTTTTAACAAAATTGGTGGAAAATGAGTTGCTATTAAATCAATCGGTTTGAGTTTTCGTTAAAATTGAAAACTCAATCAATGACTTGTAGCTTTTAAACTTTTCGGAAAATAAGTCATTGATTGAGGGGAGAATGTTTTCAAATCTATATCATCTAACGGGCTTTCTTAATTATCCTAAATGCTTAATTGAAAAATGATGTTAACCTACGTTGAAGGACTAGGTGCCTAGGATATGATTGTTAGGATTAGATGATTATAGTTTGATGAACACATATATCCCATGCCTTATATGAACTGATTGATATGTTGGATTGACTTTTATTTGTCGATTCTTTGTTTGGGTGATGTCGACCACCATATATCTGTTTGTGTCCACTAACGTATGCGGTATATTGGTATATAAGAATGTTCTCGATCCGGATCTCACAATTGAAGATGATTGGATGCCGAATGGAAAGGGTACCTATATCTTGGGTTGACAAATGAAGAAACGGAGCTTAATTGGACTTCAATGGAGAGTTGGCATGGAAAAATGCAACGTAAGAGGTCTCATTGCATCGACAAATGGTTTTCTTCATCAAGACATGAAGAAAGCGGAGCTTAATTTGACCTCGGTTGGCATTAAAATGCAACGATGAAGTCTCACTGCATCGCAGACGGTTTTCTTCCAAGCCCTACAAAGAACAACATAAGCTTCTCAACCACCTAACGTATCTTTGTGCAGGATAATTGTGATGATACCATTTTTTAAACAATTTTTTAAATAATATTGTTTTGAAAAATGGAAAAATATTGTTTTGAAAATTAATTGGACTTAATTTTGAAAATCACCGGACTTCATTTTATCAAAACTTAAGTCACTCAATCATCGACTACGGTCATCGATTGAGGGGGAGAGTGATTTCATATAAAATATTTTCAAACAATATTTTTTCATAAAAGTCCGTTTTGTACGATAATAAGTGGTGATCTAAAGATTTAATGTTATGTCATGGTATGATTTTTCTTTTGAATCAAAGTCTTTCAAAATGAAATTTTTTCTGTTCTTGTTTGATTGTGAAATTGTTTTATTTTACTTAAAGATCTCTTAAAACAATCATACCTGACACTAACAATCTTTAATGTCTTAATCTGTTCCTTATCTGTCATTTTTCAAAATCAAATCTTGCCACGTCTTTCACTAAAATTTTCTAAATAATTTAAATCAACTGGGATCACAAATCTCAATTGGTTTGAAATTTTTGATCGGGGGAGAGATCGTGATTTAAATCTCTTGTCTGTTTTAATGGAATTGGTTTTAGTCCTTTAAAGGCACTCCTGCCTCCATGTGCCAAAATGATTTCAAATATACAATGCACATGTTGAGGGGGAGCATTTATCCAAAAACCAGAAGAGTATTTAAACCAGGCGCATTTTCTCCCATGTTTAATAAAACTTATTAAATCACTCGGGATCCAAAATCTCAAAGGGTTTGATATTTTGATCGGGGAGAATTTGTGATTTAATATGAAATTTGATAAAGGTGATCATTTGATTCAATGTCTTGGCTCTCTTTAATATGTGCTAAACTCTTTCATATATTGATGCACATATTGAGGGGAGCGAATGGTTTCTTAATGGCTTGTGTGATCGTAATTGTGCTTCAAAAGAACTCTTTCCTCTATGTGATAAAATGATTTCAAATATCCTATGCACATATTGAGGAGGAGAATTTACTAAAGAAAATCAAATGGCTTTTTCCTTAGGAAATTGTGATCAAGAATTTATTTCAAAAGAACTCTTGCCTCCATGTTCTAAACAATTTAGAAGATCATATGCACATGTTGAGGGGGAGCATTTCTAAATGATCAAAAATAATTAAGGTACAAAATGTTTTGATTTTATATCACAAGTACCTTGATTGGATTTTCCAAATGATTTTCTATTGGTTTTGAGAAGGAATGAGCGTAATAAAAGACCGACCATTTTACTTTATGTATGGAGTTATAAGGATGGTGAGGTTAGGTATTCGTTCCCACGATCCGCCGAGCTGGAGGGATCTACCCAGGACAATCCACTAGATATGGTAGAGTCCTTAGGTATGATGATAAAAGGAGAAAAATGAGAAATGGGAAGAGTGCGGATGAGACATAGCTAATCTTGAAATAAACCCAACAAGGTTCTAGTTATGAAGTCTCGGTAAGCTTGAAGGGTTTTAGAATGAAAAGAATTAAATGTGAAAAGGGTGAAAAGAAATAGCCTTCCAATAATTCAACCTTAGGCGTAAACCGGGTTCAATTCATATACTACTTGGTGGTTACTAAGGTAACACCGATATTGAAGACAAGACATCATGGACCCGGTGATGCACCGCACTAAACTTCTCAAGCTACTCAAGTTCCTCTTAAAAGGGCTTGTTTCATTCTCACGGGGAACCTACATAATCTATCGACTTTCTCCTAGAGATTGTTGATATTGAATAAGGAGACCCTCTCCCTAGTCTCCGGCATAGGAACCAAATGTGCACTAATTGTGTCTAGAGCCAAGAGATCATCCACAATATCTCATTAGGACACAAAAGTAATGAAGACTTGCTGTTTCACACAATGTGGAAAGTAAGTATATATTTAGAGTCCTACGCATTATCCTTGTGGTATTGCCAGAACATCCGAGTGATATGAAAATATTCACGATGAAGATGGAAATCCTTCTAGAGCCAATATCAAACAAGCTCTTGGTGGGTGACATGTGAAATCTTGAAAAGATCAAGCTTGTGACACCGGATAGAAAGCGATGGGAGATTCAATCTTGAATCAACCTTGGTCGAGAATGGAATTGGCGAATACTTTTGGAAAAACCGTTCGATGTGCAAATCTTCTTTTCTCTAGCACATCGAATGTGTATTTATGTTTTCAAACACAAAAGTATCTCTCGAATGAAAAAATACTTTTGGAAAACCGTTCGATGTGCGAATCTCTTCTTTTATCTAGCACATCGAATGTGTACTCTTTCAAATATAAAAGTATTTATGATTGAAAATTGATCTTTCTCATAAAACCTTCGTCGTATTGCAAAACTCTTTTCTAAGCAATACGCGATTGTTTTCAAATCAATTTTCATCAATAAGTGAATCTCAATTATTTGGTTCACTCACTCCGTGTTGTCTTCTTTGAGGCGTTCGGTTTGAGAACATTAGAGCATTGCGAAACCTGTCAAGGAGATTCTTGAATTATACGATCGCGTGCGATGCTTGTCTCGATCAGCGGGAACCGTGGGCGTGTACCTCAATTCAACGAAAGTGATCAAAGACACTTTATGCGCTTTATTGCTAAGCGTCGTATGCGGTACACCCGACGATTGCGGTGATCACAATTGAGAGTCAATCCAAAGCCGCATGCTCGCAAAGATCCACACTTAATTGAAGAAATCATGACTTGTGCATATCTACGTAACTCGGCTCGATATTTTTATACTATGTTTCGCTACGCCGCAAATATCATGAGCCAAGAAAGCTCCGCTACTCGATGGAAAGATGTCATGATCCGTAGTGTGAGCATGTCGGTCCAAAAGTCACAACATCACATGATGGCAACACAATAAAGGGTGATCCGAGAGATTTCCGTGGTGATGATCTCAATGAAAGCTTAAAGATCATCAAGATGTGGATCGGTTCAAAGACCTCCATTGAAAGTACAAAACTATGCGGACTTTGAGTATCACGCTAAAGCACAAAGATGCGGAAGTTGAAGAATTAAAGTCACGAGCTCAAGACGAAGATTAAATAGAATGCTAGAATTGAAATGTAAAACATGGGGTGACCTCCTTGGGGAGATTGTTAGAATTAGAAATTCCATAGTGAAGAGTCGGTCACCCCAAATATAATCTAGCATAAGTTAGCTCGTAGACATATCGTTATTTACTTGTTTGTTAGTTAGTTATTAGCTTAGTTTAGCTTAGAGTAACACCGTGGAGGAAGGACGGGTCTTTACCCATTGTATGCACGATCCACGGTCCAAGGAGGGCGTGTAGTATGTAACTATAAATACCATCTACCTCCCAAGGTAGAGGTTGGACCTTCATTCTTAATCTAACCTTCTAAGTTTTCTTTCACTTTCTCTCTCAGAAAGGCTCTCATCCCACTTTCTCTCTAAACTCTTAAACCATACGCCCCATTTATAATGATATGATGTGTTTGTGAAATACAATATGTTACATAATATGACTGAATTACGATTATACCTCAAATATCATTGAAATTGACACTTATAACTCTAAAAATTGTCGTGTCGCTATAATCATTGAAATTAACGTTTATACCCCTGACATGATTTTTTGTATAATTTAGGGTGGGGGACAGGTGTCGCTATATGAATGTTTTTTTTTTTACACTTTTTAGATTTAAATGCCTTTATTATTGATCCGCAACCATATAAATATGCATTTATTATCTTTACAACACAACACCGTAGCATTGGTGGGATGTGTTATCATATCGAGAAGTCTCGATTCAATATTCTCCGTGGATGGTTTTCCTCCTGAGTGGATCTGTGATGATTACGCCTCATAAATCGCGTCGATTCAAGCTAAGTCACATGAACTACTTTCTAAATAAATATTGTTAAATCAAATCACTAACTACAATATTGTACCAACTCGTCGTTAAAATAATAATAATAACAATAATATATAATAATAATCATCATCATCATTTAATTACTATCATTACTACATAACAAAAATATGCGTACTCGTTGACTCATGTCAAGCTTAGTACTGGTATCAGTTACTTACGTTGTCACAATAACCAAAGTAGGAGTCGTAGTTGTTGTAAAAGTGGTGTGTGAATTTCACTCAACGTATTACGAATCCAAGCGGTCTCACCAACGGGGTTTTCAACACCATGATATTCAGCCTCGGCGCTACATCGATAAAAAAGTGTGTTGTCACTTAAGAGACCAAGACAATAAATTATTTCAAAGGAAAATACAGTAGCGTGACACCATGCCCAGTTCGTGTCATAATAAACCATGACCAATAGTACCACGGACATAAGACTATGTTTATCAATAATCTATCACAACCCAATCTCTACTAAAATATTATTTTTCTTTTCTTCACTTACACAACCAATCTATACCTTTTACCAAAGAACCTAACCCAACCTATATATACAACCAATCTATTCTTTAAGAAAAAATAATAATAAATCAAATAGCCATTCACTATCCGCCATGTCTGGGATTAGAGGTTGCCAATCTAGTTTGCCATGTGACCTTGGTCATGAGAGGATTTAAAATTTTGATTAAAATATTATTATTTATGTATAATATATCCAATAGGTTGAGTTGTCAACCCATTGATAAACATAGTTTAATGAAGCACACAATTCAAGGAATCTAAGTGAGGTTCACTTGGATCATACATGAATAAACACAATTGCTAGACAACATAAATGACACCTCAGGGCGAGTGAACATGAGGTACTGTAAAGCCTCGACAAGACTGCGTTATATTGTGGGATCATCAACAAGTGGGTCGTCTGACCCAAGCTTGGACTCAGTATCCACAAGGGTTCTACATGGATTACAATTAAACATGTGAGCACGCTCAAGAATCTCACAAGCATATTTAGACTGAGAAAATACAATCCTGATGAGGTATGGATAGCGAGAAAATAGTTGAGTGGTCCAAGGTTCTATTATAATGTTTCATACTTAAAATTACACGAAATGCAGCACCATAATCGATTCTGGCACCATGTACAGTCTCATACTACATACTGGCGTTGCGGGTATACATATGGCACAATACTTGGTCTCGCTCACGGCTAAAAAGTGGTTTTCAAACCTACGAAACCGAAATGGTACAATGCTAATTTTCTTGGACTGGAGTATATTTTTCAAATTTTGAGGGCAAAATCAAAATTTCTTTTTATCGTTTGGGTATATAATTATGTGATAATTTAGGTTTTAGGTAAAGCATACGAGAATCAATAGCCGCCATGCACATGAAACAAAGTAGATTACCACGTATCAAAGGTGAAGATCGAATATGTTTGTTACCTGATTGCTTACTTATCAAAATCATCTCGTATACCTTCCACAAAACAAGCCCTTAAAACAGGTATACTCTCAAAACGATGGAAAATCTTTGGACTCAAGTTCATAATCTTTTTTTACATACTGCTGAAGAAGGAATCCTCACAGTTTTCCTGAATTTTTCCGTATGTCAAAAAGTCCTAAGAATACGTGTGTCGAACCTCAACAAATTCCAGCTGAAAATGCCTTATTACAAGTTTGGAATTAAACAAGTGAACAACTGGATTCGATATGCTGTTAGCTGTAATGTTCAAGACCTTGACTTAGCGTTTGATAGTCCCCACCATGAGCCTTACCGTCCTGCGTTTGTATTAGATCAGTTCTTTTTCATCAACTCGTCTTTTACTCAAATGAAATTGGATGGCTGCGTTATTAATCCAACTGGTGCCATTAGTTGGACTAACCTTAAGAGTTTGTGTATTAAATCGGGGGACTTAGATGAGGGTTTGATAAAGAATATATTATCAGGATGTCCTGTTTTGGAAACTTTGAAATTGCAAGATTGTGTAGGTTTTGTGGGATTGATATAACTTCAAATAGTGTTAGAATTTGGTTTTGCTGGATATAGAGATGATGAATGGAATGCTATCGAAGATGTCGAGATAAATGCGCCACATATTTTGTCACTAACAATCGAAAAAGAGTTGGCGTCAAGTATACGTAAGGTTGTGTTGCTAAATGTGTCTTCTTTAGTTGAAGCTACATTAGATTATTGTACGGATGAGCTTTTGTGTGAGGAGCCAATAAGTGAGGAAGATGAAGAAGAAATGCTTAAAGATCTTATACTAAGCCTTCGCCATGTCAAAAAGCTTGAAATTGGAGATAACTGTCTAGAGGTAAATATTCATTTTTTTTACTTGTTGCAATTTGTGTTTGTAGGACTTGTCGATCATTAGCTTTGGGAGAAATTTATTGTTTATAAGTAGTATACTGGTTTGCTATTTGACCATCGACCTGGATAATTTAAATCGGATAATTAATTGTTTGAAGCTAAAGGTCTCATCTTTCCATTATAAAAATTAATTCATATCAGTATTAAACCATTCTCATTGCTATATTCTGTTTGTAGACTCTTGCTCGTTTGGAAGCTAAAGGTTTCGCTTTTCCTATCAAACATTGTTTGAAGCTAAAGGTCTCATCTTTCCATTATAAAAATTAAGTCACATAAGTTTTACACCATTCTCATTGCTATATTCTGTTTGTAGACTCCTGCTCGTTTGGAAGCTGAAGATTTCGCTTTTCCATCAAACAATGATTGGCTTGACGACTATGATTCAACTGAAAGTGAAGATTGATAGGAAGTAGGAACTAAAGGTGGGTGAGGTTACTTGTTTACTTGTTTAGTCTAGACATTGTTACTGCATTCCAAATGCATACAAGTTAGTTGCTGTCTAGAAATTGTTACTTTATCGGTGGAACTTTGAATTCATGTTTACTTGTTTAGTCTAGACATTGTTACTGCATTCCAAATGCATACAAATTAGTTGCTCCCAGGTGAATTTCATTTACTGTTAGTTACTCCCAAGTGACTTTGATTTAGGGGTCTGTACCGTCGGGTATTTCATACATATATGGTCAAATTGTGTCAACCATGTTAGTAAATGTGGCCAAATGGCCGGGTCTGACTAGTTAGATAATAGGTTAATATAAGTTCTGGTTGAAACATGTACGTTTAAGTCTTGATAAACTTGGTGGCTCGGTAGGCCTGCAAACACACCCATATTACTATATTAGAGGATTAGTATAGATCAATGTTATTCTCTGGTACATGTTTGTTTCTAGAACTATGAATACATAAATCAAATTTTTATGATTCGTGACATGCAAAACTGTGACAACAGTTCACATGTGGAGTTTTAGTCCGCTAACATGTTTATATTGTTGGTGTAAGTAGTTGATTAAGGGCCAAGGATATAAATTTTGATTCTAGTTTTGTGGGTTATATATTAAGATTAAATACTTTCAGTTTTCTCAGAGGCTGTTTGTTGGTTACTTTATATCAAGCTTATCAGCCACTGTTATCAGCAGGGCTTAGGTAGCATCATTTGTTGCTCAAGCGATAGGGATCAGTTTAGTCACATGGTTCAGACCGCAGTTACGTTATAGTTACATTAGTTGAATGATAGATTTCATGTCACTGGACATTTCTTTGTCTGTCTCATTATCTTTTGTTGGTAGATCGTCTCCGTTCTGTAAACTTAAAGGTTTCATCTTCCATAGTCCCATAAAAAAATGAAGTTACCTGATGTTACTTCACCTCTATACTCTGGTAACGAGTCACTGGAGAGGTAGGTGATTGGTCTGGAGTCGGATAGTGATTGAGGTGAAGGGCTGAGATCGGGAGGTGATATTCCTTGATCATGACTTTTACTGGTTTTGTTTGAACTGAATTCTGATGTTAGATTACTTGCTTACCTTTTTATGTCCAATGTGTCATGCGTCACTTGCGATGCAATTGTTGACTTTATACTTAAGATGTCAATCTATAACTTTTGCACACATTCTCCACACCTCTTTGAAAATTGTAGTGCTTATATAGTTTTGATGCAGTTACATTTTTGTATAAAATGTGAATGACTTTTACCATTGATTCAATGAAGAATAGTCTATGTGACTAATAAAAGTCAATTATTACCTGTGATAGGTAAAGGTAAATTGTAACAAAGAAAAGGAGTAAATAAGGAGTATCTCTACATTCTCATGACTTGCCGTTATGGGTGTGCATTAGCGAAACCTTGCCAGTTGCTCCTCAAACGCATGTCCATAGTTCTGAAACTTGTGTCAACCTGTGTCAACCATATTAGTATACATGGTCAACTTGTGTCAACCATATTAGTAAATGTGGTCAACTTGGGTCAACTATATTAGTAAATGTGGCCGAATGGTTGGGTTAGACGAGTTAGGTAACGGATTACTAGGTTCATATGAGCTTGGGTTCAAACATGTACGTTTAAGTCTTGTTAAACTTGGTGGTTCGGGTTGGCCCAGCAAATAGCCAAATACACCCATACTAGAAGATTAGTGTTGGGTTTTGATCTTACTATGATGAATGAAACACAGGTAATAATATGAATATACTTTGTTTATACTTGCAGATTTTCGTTCATCTCAATCTTACAGATATATCGACCCTATATATAGTTTTCTAACCGACATATGTGAAGCGACATATTGCTTCAACCGTTTTCTATAACCGCTATTCAGTTTTCAACTTACAAACTAACATGTTCGTACTTAGGTTTTGCATTTATTACATACTTGACACTAATACATACTATACTTTCTAATATGACCCATTTAACCCATAAGTTTAGGTTAACTATCAATACTCCCCCTTAAACTAAACTTTGGTTTAAGGCAGGTCTTCAACTTGCTTTTATCTTGCTCTTCATAGCAGCGTTGGTTCATCATCGCTTTGATAAATGAGATGTGCTTCTTGCTTCTTGTCTTTGCTCTTCCATTTGGTGCATTCGTATGCAAAGTGACCAAGTTCACCACATTCATAGCATCTCATTTCTTTCTTGCTTTGTTCTCGACTTGTACCTCTTCCACGTCCTTTTTCTTCTTTACTAAAGTTTCTTCCTCGTCCTCTACCACGGCCTTGATTACTTGAACTTGCCATTAGAAGTTTGTTATGATAATCTTCTTGCGGTTCATCTTGACTCTTGAGGCGTTCTTCATAAGCGATTAGTCTTCCAGCGGCTTCTTCAAACGTCATTTGTCAATTTACGAATATTGCTCGATGGATGCCACAATTGGTAGAAACTTCTTTGGAGCGGAGTTCAACAACTTTCCTACTAATACTTTGTCTTTAAGATTAGAACCAAGACTTTTACACTTGCCTCTTATGCTTCCCAATTTTCCTTGAAAGTCATTCACGGTTTCATCGGTCTTCATTTTTAAGGTCTCTAATTCGCTTCTCAAAGTTTGAAGCCGTGCTTTCGAACTCGGTCCGCTCCAATATAACGTACTTTAATTGATTCCCATACTTCCTTCGCGATCTCGTCTTGTGCAACTTGCATTAGAACATCTTAGGCAATGTTGTGAGGATCATTGCTTTTGTTGTATGCATCTTTCTTTCATCTACTTTTTATGCATCTTCAAGCATTTCCCAAAGTCCATAGGCCTTTAAGATGGTTTCCATCATAATTGCCCATGTGGTGTAGTTTGATTCGTTCGGTTTTGGACATTGAAGTGCTATACTTCCTTGTTCTCGAACCGATGCTCTACTTGATGCGTTATCATGCTTGTCACCTTCACCATGCTTTCTTACGTGCTTTGTTACTTGCTTTGAAACACTACGGTTTCTCTTACGGTGAAACACTACGGTTTCTCTTCTTGGTGAAACGCTAAGTTTCTCTTACTGGGTGAAACACTAAGTTTCTCTTACTGGGTGAAACACTATGGTTTCTCTTCTTGGGTGAAACACTAAGTTTCTCTTATTGGTTGAAACACTATGGTTTCTCTTCTTTGGGTGAAACGCTAAGGTTTCGAAACAATAGGTTTTCTTACTTTCTTTGAAACGTTAAAGTTTCACTTACTTACTTACTTTGGAAACACTAGAGCTTTTTTTTAAAGCGATAGGTTTCTTCACTTCTTACTATGTGAACCACAATGGTTAGGTTTCTTACTTCTTACTAGTTTTGTATTTTTCTAATTTAAAATAACTTATTTTGTCTCCTAAATTGAAAATATACAAAACTTAATCTTACTTTCTTACTTTCTTACTTTCTAACACAACCAATTTAAAATACACATTTCTTTATCAATATTGACTTCCTAATTTTATCACTAAATTCCTTTAAACTCTATATAACCACAAAATGAAATATAAAGATTAGAATTAGAAGACTTAGTCAATGTTGTGTCTTGTTGGTATCCACGATGGCGGTCAAAAGACACGCCTCTTTCCTCTTTCTTTATCTTTCGGTTCTCACAAAAATTAGGCAAGAAACCCCTTTTGTTCCTGGTGATTGTCGACACAAAGAACACCAATTTAATCGTCCCCTTTTCTTACTTCTCCTTTCTTTCTTTCCAATCGATGTTGCGGATTTTCTTCAATTGGTGCCTTCGATTTTGGTAACCACGATCGGTGCTTTCAATAAGCGGGTTGTCTTCTCGGTCGAACTCGGTTAGAATCAAGGAAAATTCTTGCTTCAAGTTCTTCTTGATCGGTTACAACAAACGGTTTCTATATTTCGATTTCTTCAACAACCGTATCTTCTTCCGTCTTTCTTTCTTCTTACTTGATTGGTTCCGGAATCGTTCTCGCTCGATACCAATTGTTGGGTTTTGATCTTACTATGATGAATGAAACACGGTAATAATATGAATATACTTTGTTTATACTTTGATTTTCGTTCATCTCAATCTTACGGATATATCGACCCTATATATAGTTTTCTAACCGACATATGTGAGCGACATATTGCTTCAACCGTTTTCTATAACCGCTATTCGGTTTTCAACTTACAAACTAACATGTTCGGCCCTTAGGTTTTGCGTTTATTACATACTTGACACTAATACATACTATACTTTCTAATATGACCCATTTAACCCATAAGTTTAGGTTAACTATCAATAATTAGTACGTATAGATCGATGGATATTTTTTCTTGTACATGTTTGTGTATGAATACATGCATAAATTTTTTAGGATTCATGACATGCAAGATAGTGCCAATAGTTCACGTCTGGGAATTTAGTCCTCTCTTGAAATTTGAATGCATGCTTATATTGTTGTTGTAAGTAGTTGATTAAAGGTTAAGGATCGACTTAAGGGTAGTTTGTGGGTTGATAATATTAATTATTTCGATTTTACGAAAAGCCGTTTATTGGTTGCTTCAGTATCAATCTTGAGCAGGTTCATCGACCATCGTTATCGATTATCGGAAGGGCTCAAGTATCATTTGTTGCTCAAACAATAGGGATCGATCGTCTAGTCACATGGTTGATCTGAACTTACATTATAGTTACATTTGACTACTTAACATAGATTGTTTCATTAGTTGATTGAAAGCTTTCTTGTCGTATGACATTTTGTCTATGTCTCATTATCTCATGTTGGTAAATCTCCGTAAAACTAAATGTTTCATCTCCATAAAAATGAACTTACCTATTGTTACTTCACTGTGAACTCGGTGATGATTCACTGAAAAGGTAGGTGATTGGTGCGATAGTGATTTAGCCGAAGGTATGAGGTATGGAGGTGAGATCATATCCTCGATCATGACTTTTCTTGGCCGTTAACCTTTTGAGTTCTAATGAGCGATTACTTGCTTACCTTTGTGTGATGAAAGTATCATGGGTCACGAGATGCTACCATGGACTTTAAGATGTCAATACAACAATACCCAATCCGTGCGTATGATGTTGAAGCATATATAATTCCACTAGGCAATCCTCGACGGCCCCACGTGTCGGTCCATCCTCATTCGAGCCTTGAAATGTGTTGCAATCATGAAAGAAACCCGTTAGGAGTCCCGAGCCGGGCAGGGCCACCCTCTATTATAAGTATTGAGGATGCTAAGTATGGAAGGATGTACCCTACAGTTGAGAGTAATTCGAGAGAGAAAGTAGTGAGAGGTAGGAGGTGTGTGTATACAACAACCAAGGGTGATGTCATCATAGGAACATATATCCCCTTAAAACTTGGGCGCAAGTAAGCGTGTGGTCACATCAATAGAGGACATATTATCTCGTAGTCAATACGATGTGTCTTCCTTCCGGTCTTCGTCCGGACGCGCCCTTCATCCTGCGCCTTCCGTCCATGTCTTCTATCATGCGCCTTCCATCCATGTCTTCCATCCGGCACCTTCCATATGCCTTCCATCATGTGTCCTGACGGATCGGGCCTTATCAGACCATATACGTCAACAAATGAAGTATTATGTAATAAGTATGTCAATCTATAAAATTTTGCCACATATTCTCCACACTTCTTTGAATATAGTGCTTATATAGTTTGTAAAAATAGGTTGTAAAGGAGTTTAAGGGTATTTTTGTCAATTAGTAGTACTAGCAGGGTGTCGCGCAATGCGGTGGTGATGCTACTATGACTATATTTTGTAGCGTGTAAATGTTATTCGGTTACAAGTTTTCTAACAATAATTGTACAAATAAATAATAACTTAGATTAAAATAACTTTAAGCAATAACAATGCAAATATAAGATCCCATTTACTTTATATTAGTAGAGATAAAGATAGAAGTAGAAATTAGTCTAATATCACAACTTATACCACTAAAAAATAGACAAATTATGCAAAATTGTCTTTTTTAGTTAGCCCAATCAAAAATCATCCAACATTTTCGGCCATTACAACAATCCAACACAAGTTCAATAGACAAACCAAAACCCTATTTTTAATAGCAACAACGGTAAGCCCAAGTATAGAAACCTAACTCCTTTGCTAATAACCCTAATGTTACTTCATCATAAAAAAAAAAAACCCACTGGAACCACCTTCCATCCCACTTATCTCTCCAACACATATATCTATTTCCTTGTTTCTTCGATCGACACAAACATAAAGGTAAATTAGTAACCCTTTTTGTTTTCCTTACATCACCCGAAAAATACACAATTAACATTTCTACCAAACATCCTAACACAACTCGAATCAAACACAAATACCGTTGTTCCTTTCTCCTGCATACGAACCCATTGATGAGCTTTACATCTTTTGTATTTAGTAAACAACTTCACAACCAAGGCTACAACAATGACTTGTTAAAAGGCTTCAAGGTCTTATAAAGATCTAAGGTAGGTTTTGTATTTTGTGTAAGATCTATGATGAATTTGTGTTTATATTTTTAAAAGATTTGTGATAATTACTATAAAACAAAAAGCGAGATCTTGTCTTCTTTCAATTTTTTAGTCGTCTCATGCGGTGACGTGAGGTTATGGTTTATTGTGGTTAGCTTCTATTCATTTCTTGAATCTTTCTTTGTTGTGTTGACGTGAGATGGGTTTGGACTTAGGACATGGATGTCTGAATTAAACCAAGATTCAAGTAATGAGAGATGGTAAGAGAGGCTTATAAATGAGTTAACATATTTTGAAACGTAAAGGCATTTAAATTTTGCACGCAGTTACAAGTCTATGAATGGTGGAAATAGGCTGCTATCAATATGGCTGACACTTACAGCTACAAATGTCAAAACATTAAAATTTTTAACCGGGCTATAAAAGAGTAAGCTTTAAAAATATTAGAGGGATGTTTAATGTTGTATTCAATTACAATGGTTGTTACAAGTCATAGCTTAACTTTTAAGCTAGCATGTGTATGTAGTGATTTAGCAAGAGACATAAATTTTCATAATAAGCGAGTTAAAAGTCGAATACTAAGCCTTGTCATTGAGAAATGTCTAAAATCGTTATAAGGTAGTATAGATTTGAATCGGGAGAGTTCTCACTTTTTTCCAAAAACATCGTGATGTAATATTTTCATAAAGTTAAAGAGAAACAATCTCATGTCTTTTCCTATTAATTAAGAGCCTTCCTCATTAAGTTACTTGGGTTAATTTGTTTTAATTTGTAGACTTTGTAGTCACATATATGGCCAGCTTGCGTCAACCATATTGTAACAGGCTTGTCAAACTTTGTAGAGGTGACAAAATGGTCGGACGATTTTGGTAACATGCTTGTATGAGTTCAGGTTAAAATTTGTTGTCAAATTAAACTTGGTGGCCTGGCATATCTCACAAACATTTCTGTGTCCATTTTTTTTGCTATATGTACTATTTTGTACGTTAATTGTAATTATAAAATTTATGTTACTGACTTATCGCATGAATATCACCTTGTTTGTCAAAAACAAGTTGTTAGTTACTCTTGACTCGTTTGCTCTGGTTGAATGGTTCATTTGACTACATTTTTATATGACATGTTTGGGCTAAACGTAACTTGTGGTAACTATGAGTGGATCGGATCAAAAGTGATACTCGTTACCTAAAATCATATGAAATGTTGAGTTAAAGTTGAAATCAAATACAAGCTAAACGAGATTACCTAAACACCGGTA